>ML677345.1:3944770-4197404 GCA_007922305.1 Dermatemys mawii | reverse complement strand
GATGAAGTGGGTATTAGCCCACGAAAGCTTATGCTCAAAAAATTTTAGTTAGTCTTTAAGGTGCCACAGGACTCTTTGTCACTTCTTTCACTTGGACTCTCTGAAATCCCTGCTTAGAACACCGAATGAAAAGCTCAAAGCTATTATGTTTACAATTTATATTATAAACTTAATTTCACATAGACTAACTTAAATCTCTTTCTTGAATACAGTGATATCTTTCCGCATTTCTTTTAAGCATTCACAAGTTAATAAGAGGGTTCACTGACATACAAACAACAATGCTGACATAGAACAGCAAACAAACAGGGACCATGGCAGAGACAGAGCTTTTACATCATAATCAGTTACCTATGTTACTGTGATCACTTGGAATCCAGTCAAGCATATGATAAAACTGGCACAGCTTCTCCTTAGCAGATAACAGTTGCTGTTAGTAAACCAGAGTGATAGGAAGATGAAATATCTGCCTAGCTGAGGTAGAATTCAATGTCTATTTTACAATTATTACATTACTGATTAGTTCAGACTTTGGCAAGTTAATCCTATGGGTATTAATTTACTTGCTGTGGCTGTACAGTACAGTTTCTAGTGCTTTATCCCTTAGAGGGCTGTCACTGTAATTATTCCATATGGTGCAGCCAAAAAGTCTTTGCTGTGTATCTTTTCCAACCAATTGTACTTAGGATGTGTCCAAGAGATATAGTCAACATCAAGCTTTATTCAAAGAAGAGCCTATTAGTCTGTATTAGAATTGGGCAGAAGATGGAAGCTCTGTTTTACAAAGGATTTCAAAATTTGGAAATTTGGTTTCATTCTGAATCAAAACAAAAACCAAACATTTTGAAATTCTCCATTAAAGAAAATTCTGATTTTTTTTTGTTTGGGTGGATAGAAATGTTTCATTCTAACAAAACTGAAGTATTTTATTTTAATTTTGCTTGTTTTATGTTATAATGTGAGGGCATGAAAAAACTTTCATATGAAGAGAGATTAAAATGATTGGCACTGTACCAAGACATGTACAGTACCTATACCAGAAAATTAAAACCATTTATAAATACATAAGAGCTAACTATTATTATGACTGAAATTGTTAAATGAAATACTGGTGTTTGCTACTGGTACTATCACTGTCTATGCCTTTTGGAACGTTACTTTAATACTGGTTAGCATAAGATCACTGGTCCAATTCTGCTAGATGGCTGTGAAGTTGCAGATTGTGCTGAAAGACCTCCAAACTGATTCATTGAGGATGAGATTTGAATAATACCATACATTCTCTTGCACATATGGTGTGTCCGAACCTTTCCTCCCTTAAACATAAGACTGAGGCTCCTGCCCAGGTAGATACAGGCAGCATCTTGTGATCTTGGGGGATCATTCTGTTTTTTAGTGATTGCTGAAACCCTGTACAGAAACAAATGAACAAGTGTGAGCCAGTATTTTCTTTTTAAGTTCCGGAATACTGTGTCCCAGAAATTGAGCCTCTCTGGATTTTCCTGACATTTTAAAATTTGCAGATACATCCTGAAGTTGTTACTGTTCAGTATCTATCAGCATGGAATTGGACATGGATTTTTGTTGTTGTTGTTGTGGATTTCATGAGTACCCCTTTAGAGCCGTAGGGTTTCTTCATGTTCTCTTGTTTTCTAGAGTCTGACTATGTTTTGATTTCTCTTTGTTTGGGTGAATGGCAAGGCTTCCTGGCTCCTCCTCATTGTCTCCCTTTTTAATATTTCACACTCACACCAAAAGCCTCCAGGAGAGATGGACACTCTTTCTAATATCAGAAGCCTGGATGTTGCTTCCTGAATTTCCTATCAAAGGAGATCCAAGTACTCTCTTGAGAAGATGCTAAAGAGCAACACAAGCCTCTTCCTATGCCACCAGGGGTTGAGAGAATTTTCTATCAGCATCTGCTGATCTCCAGAGCAAAAGGGAATGTCTGAACCGGAATTTGGATCTCTTGCATGACAGAACAACACGCTGCTGCCAGACCAGCCATGAGATATCTCTTGCAGGATTTTTGAGGTGTAGTTTTTGTAATCAGAAAAACATTTTCATGCCTGAGTGATATTACTTTGGTGTATTTGCCCTTCAAGTGTTCTGGAAAGAAAAAAAAGCAGCAGCAAGCCCTCAATGCCTTCAAGCTATGATTGGAATCAGAATTTATAATGTTTAGGGCATGATGCACTTTAAATTAAATGTGAGGCATGATTTATCAGCAAAATATTAAAGTATGTGATGATTATACTTAAGAATCCCATCAGATGAGTTAAATACAGTACTGTATGGCACATAGTTATCCACCTATCTTGAGAGTCAGCAAACTGTTGGATCAATATTTTTCAGACTGTCAGTCATAAAATAAGGAAATACAGTTGTTTAGACAAAACAAGCTAAGAATTCTTCCAATGTACTGGTATGACATGCTGCGAACTGAAGCAGCCTTCATGTTCTGAAGAAAACTAGTCCACAGCCAAATACCAATATGCTGGATGTGCACAACTCTGTGTATGCCACTGCTGATCTGTCTGCAGAACATGCCACAGGCCATTTTGCTTTTACCTCAGGGGAATGGGTAGGGGGCTATAACCCAGAAAGAAAGTGCATTCTTTACTGTAGTGGAGAAACTTTTCTTCTTTCTACTCACTGTTCATTTTTAAATATCCTCTCTTTCTATTAACAAACTGCTGAGGCAACAGATGCCAATAAAACTTCCAACAATGATCTTGCCAGAGAGAGAACTAATTTTTTGGCTAATGAAAAATGATGGAGGGGAAGGATTATTATTATGTTACTATTTTCCCCTTTAGAGTAAGGTTCCGTTGGTAGATAGCGATTGGGAAACATCAAGATTCCAGAGTTTGAAGGATCCTAGTTAGCAATCTAAATGTAGACAGTATTATTAATTATGATTATTAATTATATAAGATATAAAAATGCCATAACTGAGGAGCTGTAGCTGAGTGATTAAGGTGCTCAACTACGATCCTGACAGTAGTATGTTTGAGTCTCTCTTGACCTCACACTGAAAGGTCACCTCCAGTTCCCCCCGCTGCAAAATGGGAAGTCAATCCTTTGGTGTAAGGCAGTCGGACTTCATGGCGGCTGCATCAGGAAACTGATGTCACTGCATCAGCCCGAAGAGCCATTGACTTTGACTCACCACTGTATCAGATCTGTCCAGAATCCTCTCTCTGACAGTGGCCAGATCCAGGGAAATGTGCAAAAAAACACACAGTAGACAGATGTGGGATAATCTGACCTCCACATTGGTCTGATCTTGACAGATAATAGTTAGATATTGGCTTGAAGCACAAGATTTAACATCTGTTCTTAAAGGTTCCCCTTCCCAGGCCTGACTCTTCCCCCACTCTTCCAATGTGCTGACCAGCACTGATGAACTGATGCAGAGGAGTAAGCATACTGCTTTAGGAAAAGGGCTGGCACATCTTAATTTACCCACAGAACAAGGAGGAAGCAAGGAGTCAATTATTACTCTGATCCCTCCATAGGATGAAGCCTCCCCTTGTAGTCAATATATGAGAGTCTGTTTGTTTCAGTGCATCTTTTTCTGCAAATACAAATCAATGAGGTATGTGCAGATGCGTCTGCTTATTGGGCAGACATGGTGCATGTTGCCACAGCCTACTTTCCTCGCTCGTTCTTCTCTTTGGCTTTTTTTTTTTTTTTTTTTTGGTATCTGTTGAGCAGTAGAAATCATGCCCTCAGTCCTGCATCCCATGCAAAAGCAATACTGATTTTGTATAGCACTGTAATTATTATTACCTACCACAATGGGACCCTGACCTGGCTGATGGCTTTAGATGCTACTGCAATATATATGACAACCAACAATAACAATTATTCTCTTATAGATTTCTATTAGTAATTCAGTAACAACTCTTGCAAATGTGTCAAGCTTTTATTGTGCGTATACTTCTTCCTCAGAAAGAAATGGGAGAGTTATAAATTTTGGACCCAGTTCTCCGTGATATTACACCACATATATTGCAGTGTAACCCCATTGAAATGGATGAACTCTGCTGCAAAAAAGGGAAATAACAGAGTGGATAAATCTGGGTCCAATCAGGAGGTGCTACTTCAATGACAATACAATGTTCAGAACAATGTGGAAATGGTTAGTGATGAAAACTTAAGTAGATTTGGTTTGAAATTGGCCTTTGTCAATAGTGACTCAAGTGTATACCACAGGATGATTGTTCAGCAGCCAGTGTGAAATTATTTAGTGATCATAATCCGGTTCCTAAGTTTACATCACAAAACTTTTAACAGCTAAATGAGTATTCTTGACTATCTCAGCCAATACACTCAGAACTGAATGAATGCAGAGATTAAATTACTTATTCAACTTTATAGTTTAAATCAGTTTTGTTGCTGATACCTATGGGGAAGCTTGCACTTCCCAGCCCATACATTTCTGTAGCCTATGTTCGAACTGAATTGAGAACTTCATTCTCTAGTATTGCCAATATTGCAATGAGAAACATTTTGGTAAGCATAGTCCATTACAGAAAATTCCCTTCTCTGATATCTGACGTGCATTCTATGAGGCTGGGGAGGTGGGGACAGCTTTTAAGTCTAAAAGCTTAAAAGAGGTCAAAAGGAGCAGGCTGGCAGTGGCAAAAGTTGAAAACTTGCTTGAGAACAGAAAGGAAAGAGGTCTCTCTTGAGTCCTCTACACCAGTGCCCTGCAAAAATGAATTTGAGTGGTTATGTTGCCCTGTTTTTAAGACTTTCTCCCCTTCTGTGACATGATTTTTATTGACATCATTGCAATGCAATACACATTTATGTACGGTAGTTGTGTTTTTTTTCTCCCTAATAACAACAAAAACAAAAACAGACAACTGAAGAGTGATGTCCTACAAAGACATTTCAGTTCTGTAATAGCAAAATCTCTAAAAACCTTAAAGAGCGGTTCTTGAAAATGTAATTCCAACGAATGGTATCTTGGGGTTCTATCTTATTGTCCCTCAATGATTCGTCTACCAAATATACCAAGTAAAATATTCCACCCCAGCTCCAAAAAAACCCCCTCAGCCTGGGCTTTATGTCAAACTTGGGTTTCATGCCAGTTTAGGCTCTCATTAATACAATTGCAATTTCATGGTCTTGAAATCATGCTGTCATTGAAACCTGCTCAGCGCCAAGTCCAGTCTTCTGATTGCAATTAGGAATTGCCATAATGGATCATATCCAACACCTTCTAGTCCAGCATTCTGTCTTCAACAGTGCCCAGTGATAGATATGCCAGAAGAAGGTGTAAGAGCCCCACATGAGACAGACATGGGCTAATCTGACCTCCCCACACACATTAGCTCTCATCTTGATCTATAATAGTTAGAATTTGGCTTAAACCCTAAGCATGAGGTTTAATATTTCTTCCAAAAAGTTTATCATTATTTTTGATAACTCTTGTTATTCTTGTTATCCATAAAAATGTCCATCTCCTCTTTGAATCTTGCTAAAACCTTGGCCTCAATCAGTTTCTGTGGTAGGCGGGTCCATAGAAAAAGTACTGCCTTTTATCAATTTTGAATTTGCCCTCTCTTAATTTAATTGGGTGTCTCCTTGTTCTTGTGTTATAAGACAGGGAAAACAGAAGTTTCCAATATACCTTTTCTATACTATTTATTATTTTATGTACTTTAATCATGTCCCCTCTTTTTAAGTCACACAATCTCAGTCTTTTCAATAACTTTTCATATGTGAGTTTTCCCATGCTCTTGATCATTCTTATCATCCTTCTCAATCTGCAATATCTTATCTGAAGTCTCCTTTTCTGAAATTTAGTGTTACAGTGTCCCTTTTTGGTAGTTTGTTTCCCCTCAGCATGTTGAACCTAATTAGACTGTGGTCACTATTATGTAGTGCCTCGGTTACTGTTACCTGTTGCATTAACTCTCGTGAGACATGTATGTGTATACATAATATGAAGCCTTTTCCCCACCTGGCAAAGATAACCAATGTAAGTGCAATCATAGACTCATAGACTTTAAGGTCAGAAGGGACCATTATGATCATCTTGTCTGACCTCCTGCTCAATGCAGGCCATAGAATCTCACTCACCCACTCCCGCAATAAACCTCTAACTTACATCTGAGCTATTGAAGTCCTCAAATCTTGGTTTAATCATTGTGATCACCAGACTGAAGCAACTTTATTAAGCCAGAAATATTTTTTTTCATTATGTAGGAATATATCAAATTATAAAGTTGAACTTGCTAGGAGCAAAACTCAGCTAAAAAAAGACGAAGACTGCAGTTTTAACCAAAGCAATACCAGAGTTCCTCTCCCTGGCAGCATCAGTTTTAATAGCACAGATCAGCTACAACCAGCATTCCTCCGGATACATAAAACCTGCAGACTCATGAATTGCCTGTGACTTAGGGTACGTCTACAGTACGAAATTATATCGAATTTATAAAAGTTGATTTTTCTGAACAGATTGTATACATTGTGTGTGTCCCTGGTAAACGCACTAAGTCAGTGGAGTGTATTCACAGTACCAACCATCGACTCTCAGAGCAGTGCACTGTAGGTAGCTATCACAGAGTTCCCGCAGTCTCAGCTGCCCACTGGAATTCTGAGTTTAGCTCCCAGTGCATGATGGGGCAAAAACATTCTTGCAGGTTTTCCTGGGCGCATCTCATCAGTCACCCCTCCCTCCATGCAAATTATGGCAGGCCATCATTTTACAGCATATCACGGCAAGCGTGGAGCCCGCTCTGCTCACCGCTGCAGCTGTGACCATTGTAAATACCTCTCACATTATCTAGCAGTATTTGCAGAACCTGCAAAACCGGCTGAGGAAGCGATGACAGTGCCATCACTATAGTGACGAGGACATGGACACAGATGTTCTTCGAAGAAAGCCATGTGGTGATTGGCACATCATGGTGACGTTGGGCCAGTTTCATGTTGTGGAACGCCGATTCTGGGCCCAGGAAACAAGCACATACTGGTGGGACTGCATAGTGTTGCAGGTATGGGATGATTCCCAGTGGCTGAGAAACTTTCGCATGCATAGGGCCACTTTCATGGAACTTTGTGACTTGATGTTCCCTGCCCTGAAGCACAAAAACACCAAAATGAGAACAGCCCTCACAGTTGAGAAGCGATTGGCCATAGCCCTGTGGAAGCTTGCAACGCCCAACAGCTACTGGTCAGTTGGGAATCAGTTTGGAGTGGTCAAATCTACTGTGGGGGCTGCTGTACTACAAGTATTCAGCGCAATCATTGACCAGCTGCTATCAAGCGTAGTGACTTTGGGAAATGTGCAGAACATTGTGGAAGGCTTTAATGAACTGGAGTTCCCTAACTGCGGTGGGGCAATAGGCAGAACACATATCCCTATCTTGGCATCAGAACACAGCGGTGCCCAGTATCTGAACGGCAAGGGTTACTTTTCCATGGTGCTGCAAGCACTGGTGGATCACAAGGCACATTTCACCAACATCAATGGTGAGAAAAGTGCATGATGCTCACATCTTCAGGAACTCTGGTCTGTTTGAACAGCTGCAGGAAGGGGCTTACTTCCCAGACCAGAAAATTATTGTTGCAGGGGTTGAAATGCCTATAGTTATCTTCAGGGACCCAGCCTACTCCTTAATGCCATGGCTCATGAAGCCGTAGACAGGCACCCTGGACAGTAGTAAGGAGAAGTTCAACAATAGGCTGAGCAAGTGCAGAATGGTGCATTTGAAAGCTCGCTGGCGCTGTTTCCTGCCTAGGTTAGATCTCAGCAAAACAAATATTCCAATTGTAATTGCTGCTTGTTGAGCGCTCCACAATATCTGTGAGAGTAAGGGGGAAATGTTTATGGTGGAATGGGAGGTTGAGGCAAATCGCCTGGCAGCCAGTTTTGCTCAGCCAGACAACAGGGCGATTAGAAGAGCACAGAAGGGCGCGCTGTGCACCAGAAAAGCTTTGAAAGCCAGTTTCATGATTGGCCATGGTACGGTGTGACAGTTATATTTGTTTCTCCTTGACATTACCTTCCGCCTATATATATTAAAGGAAATAAAGTCACATTGTTTAAAAACTGTTCTTTATTATTTGTTGAACAACACAGTGAGAGAAATCAGAAAGTAGCCCAGGGGATGGGGCGGGTAGTAGGTTAGGAAGGGTTAGAGGTATGGAAGAGGAGGAGGAAAGGACAAGTCCAGAAACTATAATCAAAATTTTGTATATGCCAGCCTTCTGCTGCTTGGACAATCCTCTGGGGTTGAGTGTGTGGGTCCCTGGACCACCCACCTTCCCCTGTGCTCTTTGGCATCTGGGTGAGGAGGCTATGGAACTTGGGGAGGAGGAAGAGTGGTTATACAGTGGCTGCTGCGGCGGTCTGTGGTCTTGCTGCCTTTCCCGCATTAAATCCGCCAGACAGTGGAGCATGTCAGTTTGCTCCCCCATCAGCTTGAGCATCGCATCCTGCCTGTTCTCATTACACTCCTGCCTCCTCTCATCACGCGCATCCCTCCTCTCTTTGCATTCATTGAATGCATTATGGGAACAATTCCTGGCTGCGGGGAGAATGCATTCACTGCTTGCCGCCTGTGCACTGTCCTCCTCCTCCTCCTCCTCCTCTTCATTCTCCAGAAACTCATCCTCCTTGCTCTGTGTGGCTCCCCACTTGCAGGTGACCATGGACAGTAGTGGAGTAGTGGTGGTGTCACCCCACATAATTGCATGCAGCTCATGGTAGAAGCGGCATGTATGGGGCTGTGACCCAGAATGCCTTTTCACCTCCTTGGTAGCTCCCGTTCGGACCATGCTGGGGCTCATCTGCAAATCCAGGACTGCGTGGTGTCCTGTGATGGGGGGCTCTGCATGGTCACCTGTGCTGATGAGCCCTCCACGCTGGCCAAAAAAGAAATGAAATTCAAAAGTTCCCAGGGTTTTACTGCCTACCTGGCTAGTGCATCAGAGTTCAAAGTGTTGTCCAGAGTGGTCACATGGAGCATTCTGGGATAGCTCCCGAAGGGCAATAACGTCAAATTGTGTCCACAGTACCTCTAAGCCGGAACTGCAATGTCGATTTGAGCACTACTCCACTTGCCAAGGTGGAGTACAGAAACCAGATTTAAGAGCCCTTTAAATCGATAAAACTGGTTTGGTCAAGTGGATGGAATCAGTTTTATATTGAATTAACTTGGCTAATTCTGAAATAATCGTGTACTGTAGACCAGGCCATACTGTAAGCCAGGCCACCATAGTACCTTCCACTAGCAATATCATAGCAGGGCCATACTACACACTAGACAGACTTTCTGATCCTATTTAACGTCATCATTTTTATATTACAATCAATGCCACCTAGAGGCCCCATCAGAGGCCAGTTGTGTTTGGTGCTGTATAAACCCATAGTAAAAGAAAGTCCCTCCCCAATGAGTTTATAAATTAAAGCACCAATCTGAAAACATTTACACATGGGTGTAATTTTAGTTGTGAATAAAAGTATGTATGTGCTAAAGTGCTTGCAGGATCAGGTGCTAGTTTAAGAGAAGACCCAAGAAGTAAGTGTAATAAATAAATAGTATAAATGGGAAAAGGAGGATTTGAGTAAAGTGATAGGAAAACATGGTCATATAAATTACCTATCAGCATGATTAGCAGCTTCTGAGATTATTTTCTGATGATATAAATCAATGAGAAGTATTATGGAGATCAGTAATCCGTACTGACATCCTGCATGGTATTTCTTATGCTAAGCCATGGTTTTGATGTCATTTGAGAAGCACAAAAGTCATTTGAGAAGCACAAAACTAGAGCATAAGTCTCCTATTTTTCTATCTGATACCATCATGTGCTACAGGTTGGTCTCAAGGTAAGCTAATGGAGTAGCTTAGCCATGAATATATAGTTACAAGCCAGGATCCCTAAAAGAAACATGGAGATCTAACTTTATGCTCTGGGCTGGGATTTCTACAGCGTTGGTCTAACTCTGCTTCCATTGAAGTCAATGATGAACTACTGTTAACTTAAAGGACAACGGAGTTAGGTCTGTGATGAGATCTTTGAAAAGTGGCTCACTGTTTGTATGTTAAAAAAAAAAAGTTAAGGAAACTTTACAAAAACAGACACTGATTTGTGGGGGACAGGGGAAGGGGGGTTAAGTGCACTAATTTAGCTAAATGTAATTTACAATCAGTTACGTTACACAAGTAACAAAAACGGTCAGTGGCATATAAATTAGGATAATTAGCCTGATGGGCTGCACCTGGGGAAGAGTCAGAGATGGAAGGACTGATTGAAGATGGAGCCCAGCTGGGGAGGAACACGATGGGCTGGTACAAAGTCAGGAAGTTGGCAGCAGAAAGAAGCTATAGGGGAAGTAGACTGCAGTCATTCCCTGGGTGTAGAGAGATGTGTTTGAGGCTTTAGAGTTCAGAGTGCAGCTACTCCCCAGGAGGAGGCAATTTAAGCTGGTACACCCAGAGAGGGAGGACCAGAAGCAGTAGGAAGAAGTCCAGGGCAAGAGCAACAGGGTGTGAGAGAAAGCAGACCATTGTTATTAGGTATAAGGTCCCTGGACTGGAACCTGGAGTAGTGAGTGGGCCTGGCTTCCCCTGCCAGCCACTGGGGAAGTGGCACAGGCAAGGCAGTGGACCACAGACAGCTTAAGATGGTTGTCCGGTGGGACTCTGGTACCCCAGAAAGGGAAGACTATAGTGACCTAGACGGAGGGCCAAGCCACAAAGACACAGCACCCTGAGTCGCAGAAAGTGAAGGATAGAGAGTGTGACAAGGTGTGCAGTATGCGACAGAAAGAGTCATGGAACTGGAGTGGAGCTAATTCCCAGATGTGGCCGGGAGGACTAATGGTGACTAGAGAACTCAGTGACAGGTGGTCGTTTGGATTGGTGTTTGCTTTTTGTGTGCGGTTGATTGAAGAAAAAAATACATCTGTTTATAACCTGTTCAACTTAATATTACCTTTAACTAAACTGTACTGAGGGAGAAATAAAAAGCCAGTAAGTGAAAAAGCTACCATTGCCTAACTGCAGATTTCATAGCAGCTAGGGAATTTTCCTTCCAGAGTACGAACCTTTTGAATTTGAAGCACAAAGAATAATGCTGAGTCTGAGACTGATTTTACATGTATCTTGCTCGGAACAAGGCACCAGTACCATGTGCATTAATGCTATAAAATATTCGGAACAGATGTTTTGTAAAAATTATGCCCCACAAAGCTGACTGTGCATTACACACATATATAATTGCAATTCAATAACCTCATTCTAATAGAAGTTCAATTCAGTGAACAAAAAACCCCCAGCGCCTAACTGACCCAGAGAAGAATCAATTCTTCTTACATATTCAGTGATTAACTTGCTTTATTAACCTACAGAATGGGAGAATGAAGTCAAAGACAAGAAATGTTCAGAACACATGGTTTCCTAGTTTACTGTGAAAATATCGTAAATGTCCAATGGAGTCATATGAATATTAATTGTACTTAACCATAATGCATCTTTCTAATTGTGTTCTAATTACAAAGACTCCTTTCCTATGATTATGATTATTATTCACAAACAGACAAATTAAGCTACAGTTCCAACTCATTTTAGTAACACAGCATGAGAGGAAGTTCAAAATCGGAAGTTTTCTAATCATGTATTTTTTTCATGTTCATGCCACTGTATGCTAAAAATATATTTTTACTAGTCCTTATTAGAGCTGGGCAAAACCTTTTCAGTGAGTAGTAAAATCTCAAAAAAATGCATGTTTTAAGGTAGTGAAACTTTTTCACAAATTTGGGTTCAATTTGGTGAAAAGGCTGAAAACAAAATTTTCTAAATGAAATATGGACTCAAACGAAAAAGGTGAAAAGACGTTATTTTGGATAATTTGGACCATTGGAACATTTGAAATGTTTTGCTTGACCCCAAACAATTTTTTTTCCGTTTTTTTATTTCACTGAAAAAAAACAAAAGGAGGTTTTGATTTGAAGCAAACTGGTTTTATTTTTATTTTTTTGATTGGAGGGAGGGTTCTAAATCAATGATTTGCTCTGCTCTGGTACTTATTAATATTGAGCCTATTGCCATGAGTTCTGAATAGTGAGGAAAGTTTCAGACCCAAACAATGAGAATTATTTTCATTTATTGGAAGAGGAAAGAATGTCTATTGTTAACACTGTAGCCCCTAGGAACCCTAGTAGTGACTCAGGACCCCATTGTGCCAGGCTCTGTACAAACATGGAACAACAAAACGGTCCTGGAAAACATCAACTCTAAGGCCTGTGCACATACAAAAGGGAGAATCCAGCCATATCTTCTGTGTCTACAGAGGGTTCCCATGCCAAACGGAAAACATGATTCTATTGTGTAAAGATGCGGGGGAGTATGTAGGGAGCTGTGAAGAGTATACAGCCTTGCACAGGAGTACACAGAAGATGGAGTAGAAAGGTGCATGATTTGACTAAGGGATCTACCATTGCACAAATCCTTTCTGTTGGGAGCCCAGCAAGTATGCAGCTTTGGCTTTTTTAACTATAAGGGGCTTGAGAGGGAGGATTCCCTTAAATCTCTTCAGTACCTAGCTCAGCTGCTGGGGTCTGGATTTTAGACAAGATGCAGGGAGCAGACAGAATTTCAAAAATCACCCCTGCTGGACTCCATCTTTCGTAGAATTGACCCTTTCATTTTTCAAAGGCCTTAAAGACCATCACATCCAGACTCTTTGTTTTATAGGTCTGTGTACGTCAGGTGCAACTCAGATCTGGAATCACTCTTCTGGAAACTTCTAGACCACTCTCCATCTTACAGGATCAGATTCTGAAATTCTGATTCTGCCCAACCTCAGTGGGAACAGAATCCAGTGCATAAGGATTACAAAGTGAGCAACAAACACACATCTTTCCTCCTTAAACAAAAAGGCTTAGAGACCTTCTATTAACTCCCCAGACGATTCAAAGTCCATAGAGTCTCTGAAAGCAAAACACCACCTCCTTAAAGACTTTGTTTTGGATTGCTGTAAATGCTCCTAAAGGAGCCTCTTTGGTTTTCACCTCCGAGATGTAACAACAAACTCATTGATGGGACACTTTGCCACCCCCTTTTATTAAACATAAGTTTTTAAGTATCTGAATATAATCTGTTTTATCAAAACTGTGTTGAAAAGTGAAAGGTCTAAAAACATGACAACTCAACAATAAGAAAAAATGAAACAGATACCTGTCAGCTGAAAGAAAGATGCAGCTACTTGCAAAATGACTACATTAGGACTGTAGCTGTTTCACTCAGCCAAATATCAAAGACCAGCACCAGAACATTATAGTGGGGAGGAAAAAGTCCCTATAAGACAACAATCCTGAACTTGGCTCATAGGAGCCAAGAAATTGCCCTTGAAGGAACTACCTATATAGAGAGAGAGAGAAAAAGAGAGAGAGATTATTTAGATTATATTTAGATATATAGGAAAATTATATATAGATTTAGATTATAAATCTATTTTGAAAGTTTGTATATTTTGGTTTTTACTTAATATATTATATAAATATTATAATAATTGACCAACTTTATCTACCAATTTCTAAATTAATTATGAAATGTACCAGTATGACCTCGTATTTTTGGCTGCTCCCTGTATGACCCTAACATTGGTAGATTCATTTGTTCTTGACTTTGCACTTTCCTGTTATGTTCTAGACTATACTTATTAACATGCATTAATATGCCTCTGCTTTCAGAAATTCTAGACTATGATTGATGGTAGACTATTGAACATTTTTGAATTACGAATATATCCATTGCCCCAGGACACTGGTTAACAAGTTATTTCAGGAGCTGATTCCAGTGTGGCACAACATGTGAATGAATAAAATATTATGCTCTCGCAATATTGAACCTTGAACATGAATTCATGCACCTTAAATGTATATAGCAGATTAAAAGGTAACCTGGAAGGTTTTCAAACAGACTAATATCTCAAGGAAGATTTCTTCCACTTTCTTGCATGCCAGTCCCTGGAAAAAGTTCATGTGTATTTAGAATTTAGGTTTTGTTTATTTGTGTGATTGTATTTTGTTTTTGTTTTTTCTTCTCTGTTTTGAGTTACTGTTAACATAAAAACTGCTAGATGAACTGCAAAGCCAAAATGAAAACTGAATTGAGTACAAACAGCTGTGCCCAATGACCACACTAACCAATCTGTGAGAGACATTGAGCACAGAAATATTTTTGACTAATCTCTTACACAAGTAATGGATCACTTGATGATTACCTGTTCTGTTCATTCCCTCCTGGGCACCTGGCATTGGCCACTGTCGGAAGACAAGATACTGGGTTAGATGGACTTTGGTCTGACCCAATATGACTGCTCTTATATTCTTATGTTCTTATTATATTTTCTCCTCTGTGAAATTATCTTGGTGCTTCCTGGTTAACTGAACGTATCTTGTCATATGCTACACTGACACCACAGACAAGGTTTTCACTGGATGCAATGAGAAAGATGGAATTTGAGTGTGTTTTAGGTTATCCTCAGTAAATTAAATTAAACACAAGCATAAATCAATTAGTTAAGATTTATTTCTGTGCTGTATGGCCCCAAAGCCTGGTTAATGAGGATATGATGCTCAATAATCTAAGATTAACTCAATTTTTGTCTTTGCTTTGCAGTTCCTCTTTAAGTTCCAGGAGGTCTGGTTAACTGGAAACTGAGTTCTACTGATGAGTATCCCACTGTCTGTGAGACGGAGCAGTATTGCCACTTCCCAGTGTACATGAAACCTGCCTCCAATAAACCTGCTTCCTTGCACAATTAGTACTTCTTGTCCCCACATCATTTCGTGGTCTCCCCATCACACATTCCTGAGCTCCCTCATATCCTGTCTGTACTGCTGAATCCCTATATACACATACCATTCTTCCCCCTCCATTTCTGGCCAACCATCACTCCCTCCAACATCACTCTTGGTTTTGGTTGCTCATCAGTGCAACAGGGGAACTGGAAAGAGGGCTGGAATTTTCATTTCCCCCACTCTGTAGGAAGAGGGAATTGCTGGGAGCCGTGGTGGCTGGGGGATTATGAACACTCAGCCATGGATGGTCACTGTGTATAGCGCAGGGGAATCTGTACTCCTTCTCCCAAAGGACTGGGGAGGCAGAGACACTGGTAGCTGCTACCACTTTGTTGGAGGTATTGTCACTCATCATCCCAGGGAAATGGGGGGCTATCAGGATAGTTTCATTCCCTCTGGAATAGGAAGAGGAGCAGGAAAGGATATTAAGAGGCAGATGTTGTCACTCCTTGCTAGCTATGGCCCAGGCGCTTCTTCCTAATTGATTTTTGCTCTCTCTTAAGTGACTTCTCTAGGTCCCTTCCAACCCTACACATCTACGATTCTCTGTCTAACGTGCAGCATGTTGCAAAAGCCTATATCTTTAACACAGAGGTATACTACAGTTAGCAACTGTCTAATCACACAAACCTGCCTGTGCCCTGCCCCATCCTTGAGGCCCCGACATTGCTCATCCCTTCTCCAAGCCCTGCCCTGCTCCCTGCTCACTCTATCCCCCCTCCCTCCATCATGCTCTCTCTCTCTCTCTCTCACTCACTCACACACACACTTTCACTGGGCTGGGGCAGACGGTTGGGGTACGGGCTCTGAGCCAGAGCCAAGGGGTTCAGAGTGTAGTGGGGCTCCAGGCTAAGCCTGGTGTAGGGGGTTGGGGTGCTGGTGGGGGATCAGGGCTGTGGCAGGGGGTGCAGAAGAGGATGAAGGGTATGGGCTCTAGGAGGGAGTTTGGATGTTGGAAGGGGCTCAGAGCTGGGGTGGGGTGCAGAAAAGAGTGAGGGGTGCGGGTTCTAGGAGGGAGTTTGGGTGCAGGGGAGGCTATGGGCTGGGATAGGAGGTTGGGGCATGGGAGGGGTTGATGGGTGTGGGCTCTAGGAGGGAGTTTAGATGCAGGGGGGCCTCGGGGCTGGGGTAGGAGGTTGGGGTGGGGAGTGAGTGAATGGTGAGGGTTTTTGGAGAGAGTTGGGGTACAGGAGGGGGCTCCAGGGTAGGGTTGGGGGGTTGGGGTGTGGGCTCTGGCCAAGAGGCGCTTGCCTAAGGCAGCTTCTATTCAGCAGCACAGTAGGCCTAAGGCAGGCTCACAGGGGACACAGGGACAAGCTGGCTGCTTCCAGGAGCGGCGCAAGGCCAGGGCAGATAGGGAGCCTACCTTAGCTTCTCTGTGCCGCTGCACTTTTAGCTCCTAAAATCTCACCGATTGGCTTCAGTAGCTTCTCCCTGATTCTGGGAGACTCCTGGCAAAACCAGGAAGGTTGCAACCCTAAGGGATGCCCAATTCCAGATTAAAGGTCTGAACATGGCTATTCCTCCTCAATTCTACTGGAAAATAAACATTTTTGTGACTTCACTCCTGATCAGTGGAACTTCTTTTTCTTTGCAATCTCACATTTCATCTGATTCAATAAACAAGATATCAATTAAAAATAAGAACCACTTATGAGAAATGTGATTTTACATCTTTCTGGAACAAATGTGAGGCACAGAAAGTTTGATATGATATACAGACATGCATATATTTTGATTAAGTTCAAAGAAATGCTGAAGGTTGAGGAAATGGCTCATCTGCTGTGGGGACATAGGCTCATTGGTGGATAGAGCAGGGCAAAATGTTATGATGGAAACTTTTTTGCTGACAAATGCAGATTCAGGTTGACCACGTATTTTTTAAAAAAATTGCATTTGCTTAATGTTTTGGTCAAAACAAAACAAAGAGATAACAAAAAATTGTTCTGACATTTCCAAAACAGCTTTTTTGTTTTGAATTGTAGTTCAATTATTTTAAAGTTAAAAATACTCAAACTAAACAAAACATTTCTTTTCAGGTTGAACAAAATATTTAGTTTAGTTCATGCAGCAAACCAAAAAATTAGTTGTTATTTGCACAGTTCTGTTGGTAGGATGTTAAGCCAAGAAAACCTAGCTTATCCACCTTGGTTGCTTGTCCTGAGACAGACCTGGTGGAGAGTAAAGTTTAATTTTCTTTGCATTACTGAACAGGAGCACAGAAAGCCAGGGTGAATGTACAAACACTGTTTGTTCTGGTTGTTTAATCTCACCCAACTACTGATGCTATATTTAGAAACTATTTCTACTCAGTTCTGATATTTTATCCTGGAGTAACAGAATGCAATGATTATTTCTTCTAGTAATATTGAGTGATAGAATGGCAAGTGCCGTGATGCAGACACTCGGCTATGTTTTCTTTGATAATGTTTCTGTTGTGAGTTATAAAACATTGGCCCAACTTGTTTCATGCATTGCTCTGGTATGTTTTGAGTCTAGCAGCATAAGTAAATGTTCCTTTCACAGATGGGATTGATATGTTTTCTCTGTATTAGATTTTAAAATATTGCCAACCCAAGAGCTTAAAAACCATGAGTCAGGCCTCAAAATCCATGAGACTGCTTTAACCATCATGATATTTTTTTAAAAAAGGAATAATGTTCAAGGTGATTTTCTACTGTGGTGTCATAGCCTGTAAGGATCAAGTTTTCTGGCTTCCTATGAGTCATGAAAGCAAGAAATTTACTTTTTTAAAAAAAAAAAAAAAGTTGAGTATCTTACTAAACACATGAATATAGGAACTAGTGGTCTCAAACGAGATACTTGGCAGTATGAACAAACAGATGTAAACAGACTTTGATTAAATGTAGGCTGGAAATTAGCTTTCTAACCATCCTAGGATTTATTGTTCTAGAACATCCTTCCAATAGGAGTGGGAGCAAACAACCTAACTACTTTTAAGATAGAACTTGATGAGTTTATGAAAGGGCTTATGTGATGGGATTGTCTGCAACAGCTGGGGACTAGACATTATGCCTACGTGCTCCTTTCCAGGGTATCCCATATAATATTGTAACTACTTGTGGGATATATATACCATGAAAATAAATACGTTAACAGGTGACAATTCACAGAGAGATTTTTGCCCCAATGGAGGCAAAGCTTTATGTACAACTTAAACTCTTCAGGTGAAATTCAGGCCTGATTGAAGTTAATGGCAGTTTGTCAGTGGTGCCAGGATTTCATCCTTCGACTTGGCATGAGAGAACTGTGGCTAAATGAACTAGACACAGGATAAGGAATATGGATTGCGCCTGCTGTTTGATCTTGGGCATGTCCGTTAACCTCTGTTAGTCTCTGCTTCCCTACCTGTGAAATGGTGGGGAAACAGAATGATAAAAAAAAAAAGAAGAAGAAGAAGAAGAAGAAATCCTTGGTCCTTATGAAAATTTTGCCATTTTAATTAAAATGAATGAGAAATAAAGAGTATGATGCAAGATTTCCAGAAAAAACATGATGGAGAAGTTGGACCGAACAGTGTTCAAGAAAGGCAGATAGACGTGAAGAAAACTAGTTTACTGTATAAAATATTTTAGAAGTACAGTAAATGAAAAGTGAAGGATGTTGTTGTGGGTCTTTCACTTCTAGAGACCTAGTTTCAGTATAGGATTAGCTCTCAAGTGGAACAAAAGTATTTAATGGTCTCTCCATCTAGTCTTTGTTGGTATCATTTATCTACATTACAAAATCATGCTACTCTGACATAATTAAGCACAAGTGGAAGCCTCTGCTCAGCAGAGGCACATGGCTGAAGTACAGAAGCCATAAAATTGTGGTTCAGTTCATATGAAAAAAAAAATGATACTGGGAAACTTGCACAGTAGCTTCCCACATTATCCCAGGCTCTAGTTCATTCTGTGAGCTCCCTTAAAATCAGCGACTAAAGTGATTTTTTACCAAATTAACCAAAAACAAAGCAAATGAAAAGATGTTTTATAAATGCTATTGAAAATGTCTTCCTGTATAAATCATTTTGTATAAACCCTGGGTAATATTCTACTTTGTAGAAAGTGGTTTTTTCTGCTGTGTCTACACAAAAAAATTCATATTTATATAAAATATTTAATTGCTAAGGAAAACAAAATATCCATGCCAAATGGTTGATACAGCTGGAAATTAATGAATCAACTCTCTTTGACATGTATATCTTACAGAAAAAATGTCTTCAAAAATATGGAATCAAATCTTGGCCCCACTGAACTCAGTGGGAGTTTTGCCATTGACTTCAATGAAGACAGGATCTCACCCAGGGATTACAGCTAGTTTTCCATTGGGCAAGCATTATTTTAATTGTGTTTCTCATCTGAAACCTCCTTTGCAGGCTTCTTGTTAACTTCAAGGAGCTTTTGAGGAGCTCCAAAGATATGCTACCTTGACATTCTACTTTGCTCCACAAAATTACTACAGTTCAGACTACATTATCCAAATGCCATTGAGTGAGAGGAGTAGTAGATAAAATTTGGATAATCAAAATTTCAGATAATTGAGGGAAGGTAACCCTTGCTATTAGGTTAATAATGGTTTAACTGTATTTTTAATTTAAATAGTATTGTAAGAGTGTAGACGGCAGCACTATTCAATAGGAAAGTTATTTCCAAACAAGAGCAGTGGTTAATATTACTTGGCGCATTTTCCCATTATTTGTCAAAAAAGATTTTTTTATATATGGTCAACATACAAGTGGTCAAATACTGTTCTTTTAATAACTTAGATTCTGTGCTCAAAAACACATCAAAATGACTACTTGTTTAATATTCAATTTCCATAATTTCTGATAATGCAAATGGAGGAATCCACCTTCAGAATTTGGAACCCCATAATATAACATTGGTAAAAGCAAATATAATTACCGTTAAAACAAAATGACCGTATAAAGAACTAATGGACTAATTGTAGGAATAAAACAATCAGGGTTCTACATCCAATTTGCCAGTGAAAATGGGAATAAAATCACTTTATCAGTAAATGATATTGCATTCCAGGAGTTAGGGTGCTAGCCTTGGGAGAGTTCAATTTTCTGATCTACTAGACTTCCTGTGTGATGTTGGACAAGTCACTGAATCTCCATGCCACAGTTTCCCATCTGTGGGATGTGGATAACAATACTTCATTTATTTTAAATACACTAAATATTATGATGTTCTCATATACTTTGGTGACAGGTGCCAAATATGTACCTAGCTTGTAATGTATGACATCCTGAACAATAAGGACCTCTGTAAAGAAGAAGCTTCAGAATTCCAAGATCTTTTGTAAAAGATAAACTGTAGTTCAAACAGGAAATGAGTCAAGAAAAGTCCTGTGGCCTGTGTTATACAGGAGGTCAGACTACATGATCACAATGTCCCTTCTGGCCTTTTCTGTGGATCTATGAAGAAGCAGACTGGTAGGAAACGTGTCCAGAAACAATGGGGTTTCCCTGTCTGGAATATGGTGAAGAACAGTCAGTGGGAAATATGCACAAGGAAATTGTTTCATGAATAAACTGCCTAGGGTAACCCAATAAGCAAACTGTATTTGATGTTTGCATAGTCATCATTGAAGAAACTCATTTCACTTCTCTCCCTCCCTCCTGTACTCACTCTTTTTTTTTTTTTTTGAACGAGTGATTCTTTAGCTCTTTTGCAGTGAAATTTATCTTCTGATTTATGATAATAAAAACCAAAACTTTTGATGGATTATTCAAAACCCTGAAATAACTCATTGCAATATTTTTTTTTCTTTTTCCCACTCAATAATCTATCATAACTGACTGTAATTGTAATTCAGAAGCTGAATTTGAGTCATTAGCTTCCATTGTACAATCAGTGAACACTTTTGATTCCATTAAGGTGCATTTGAATATTTAACAATGAATACTGGTAGACAAACACAGAAAGAACCTTTTAATAATATGGGCTGAATGACAGTATTATCACCTCAAACAATAAATCTCCAAGGACTGGCCTTAAAAATTCAGTGGAGAGAGGTAATTATTCATTGCCAAACAATTTCATTTTCTACAGGGTCTCTAAAACTTTATGTGTAGTTTAAACTCTACTATTATATTCTCCTGATTGTGTTAATATCATTATTGACGCTGTACTCTTGAATTCATTCCAAACACAAAAGCATTCTAGCAAAGATTTAACCATCTTGAGAGATTGTTTGGACGCTTCCATTTCACTAACTCCAGCCTAACTGAGTATATGATCCTATCTTAGTGAATCAATTTTCACCTTTCACTCAAAAAGGCCGATGTGGGGACTAAAACAGGAAGTCAGAGCTGTGTGAATGATGAAAAGGTGCTTTGGTTTTGTGTTTCTCTGTGACAGACAGCGTCTATGTATGTGTGTGGGTGGATGGGCAGGTGAAGTGAGAGAGAGAGCTTGAACAGGAATGTCCTGCTCAGCTATTAACTCTTTTCTGAGGTGGGAGTGATTCCAGAAGCTAAACCATTTATACCCAGAAAGAGTGGGTCTCCAAGCAGAGGACTGCCACAGGTATAATTGCCACAGTGACTCTCTAAGCCAAGATAATTACCCCCAGTAAACTTCTTTGTTGCCACTACTAAAGAAATATTTATGTGGAAATTATCCTTTCATATGTCCCATTCTATATCAATTCTAGACACTTGACTACATTTGAGACTCAATAGATTACACTAGAGGAAAAAAAGGTTGATGATATCATAATGATTCTGTCCTGTAAACAAGATAATGGCTGAATCAGGCTAGTATTATTGTTTCATTTCAGTATAAGCACACTTATTGGTTCTGAGTGCCAGAAATTTTATAAAGCCAGACATATTTGCTAGGCTTCATACTAGCTTTCTGCCTGTGATGCAGTTGCTGCTTGTCTTCATCTAGATATAGTAATTCTAAATAGAGAAAAATAATCAACGTACGGATTTCCTACATTCTAGCACTACATTCCTACATTTCCTACATTCTAGCACTGACACTAGAGCATGTGCTTTGGGACATACGGCAAGTGTGGTGCTTCTTATTAAAGCAACACTATTAGCTTCATTCCAAATATAATATCTAGAAAAATATCTACACATTTGTAGAAGTGACAAAGAGTCCTGTGGCACCTGAAAGACTAACTAGTTACTTAGTCTTTCAGGTGCCACAGGACTCTTTGTCACTTCTGCAATTCCAGACTAACACGGCTACCCCTCTGATTCTACACATTTGTACTGGCTTTAGATTATTGTTTATTTATTGAACAATGCTGCTGTCCTGACACAGTTACTTATTTGCATTCATCCATCCAGGCTACCAATTGCTAGCTAATACATTCTTAATCTGATTCTTAAAATTTGTCATGGCCCTGTGATGGTGGTCTACAGGCCCCACACTGACCTAGGGCAAGGAGTAGAGCAACGCTGGGCTAGGGCAGCCTTGCCCCACAATAGCTGCAGCTTATGCTCCTGGTGGAGTAATAGTTTAAAATGACAGTGGTAGCTCAGGAAAGAGGAACTAGAAGAAGTTATAGGTATATCAGAATACAAGGCAGATGCTGTGAGCTGTTGTAGAAGTGGGCAGTGCTTTGCTATGGCTGCTTTCACTCTCCTCTTTAGGGAGCTGAAAGCCCCAAAAGAGATGGCTTTGAACAGGATACTAACAGACCAAGTGGAATCTTCTAGGCTAGTGACCATGCCAAAGAAGGGGAGTTCTAGTCTGGCAGGAAATGATTCAGGGAAAAAATGTTACTTGGGGTGGATCAATAATTGGTGTGGACACTTTGACAAAGTTTATGGCCCTGAATTGGGACTTGGAGGAGTGGATGGGCTCAGGTTCCACTTTTACGCCCTCTGTAGTGGCAGAACCCAATTGGGGAGCAATAAGAGCATTCAGAGAGATTGAAGCCTACCACCCACAACTTGTCTGGGGCCCCCTCTGACATGACTGGGCTGGAAGAAACTGTAAGACCACTGCCTAACCACTAAGCCATCTGGTCTTCCTACAGTCCCATTACAGGCTCAGGGAAACTAAGATTAAATTCTCTTGTATTCTTGTAGATTGGAAGATTGTATGTTTCACTTTTGTTGGAGTGTCTCTGCCTTTACTGAAGAAAGGTCTGTGCAAACAAAGCAAGGCTTGCATTATGTTCTGAAGGAAATAACATGAGTTAATCTGGATTTATGTTCAGAGGATTCAACAGGCTGAAATCCCTTCAACAAGAACACACTGTTCCCAACTCCAATTAGCTTTTCTCAGTGCATTAGAGGTTCCATGATATCTTCTAATAGTCTCCCAGTGTTTGTAGAGAGGGAGAAGTAGGTCATTTCTCCATTCAAGCCAGATCATTGATGGATTTCCAGAGAAGTGGGACCATGAACTGAATACTAAATGGGGAGTCAATGGAGTGAGGAGGGTACTGGTGTGAAGCACTCTTACCTATCTGTCTGTCCTATATCTATCTAGCTAGGGTTTTATACACTGCCACCCACCAAAGTGTTTGACTCACTGACATGTTCCATCAATAGCAATAGTGAAGTCCCTAGTGGATTTCAAAGTGTATTTGGCACTTATATATTTAAGGGGTAAAATCTCTGCTTGAGGTAGGGGTTTGGATTTATAAAATCTAATTTCCTTTCTGTATGGTGGAGGTTTTATTAGGTGGATGGAACATCAGTGTTGGGAGTGTCAGAGAGCATTCCAGTCTGTTAGGAGTAGTTATGGTTTTATGCCAAGTAGAGGTGGCCAGCTGTGTTCTTGGCAGCTGCTGCTGATTGTGTGCCGAGGCCTAGTAGCCCTGATTTTTAAAAGGTGCGTAGGCTTAGCTCCATTCACTGCTGCAACCTCTAAACTCTAGGCAGCCTGCTGCCCAGAGGAATTTTCATCCCCAAGTTAGGTGTCCAGGTTCCCCATGCAATGAATGGGGAGTTTCCTTCCTAAGGAAGGGATTTTCAGAAACCAGCCAGCTGAGCAGTGCAGAGGTAGGGATAGGAGAGGGGTTTAGGTGCCTAAGTGGCTGACCTGGTTGACAGGCCAGAGATAGGATACTGAGTGGAGGGAGGCACCTCTGTTGCAAATCCTCTCTTGGAGCTAGGCACTTATGCCAGATCAGCCGCTTAGGTACCTCATGACTCAGTGGATGAAAACATCTCTCTGTCTCTTCATCGTGCTAGACACCCATGTCACACTCACTTTACATTTTCTTCTGGCCCCAGGTGTATTTTGCATGACATTTCTGTGGCCTTTCCACCAATCAATGGCCCGAATCTGGCCCTCTGGCTGTCGGGGGGTGGCAGATAACAGGAATGCTCAGAGCATGCCAATGGGATCAGACCCTGCTGGCACTGGTATTGCCCCACTTAGTTTGAGAATCCTGCTTCCGGGCCTCCAGGGCTTTGGCTCGAGCTAGGATTTTGACCAGCTTGTTAGCTGTGGAGTGGCATCAGCACTTAAACAACTTCCAAATGCCAGCCAGCAGAAACCAAGGCGTTAGGCGGCAGCTGAACTGTGGCTTTGAAAATGTCAGTGGGATGTAAAAGTAGGTATTGAAAGAGACTTGAAGAGTCACTTTAAGTATCTGGGCCAGTATAATTTCCCCACCATTCACCTCCCTGACAACTGATGTGTGGATGCCTTCTAAAGAAGGAGTGATCATTTATCCTGATAGATCTTCAGGATGATTCCCTTTGCCCTCCTCTAGCATTACCTCCCTCACACTTGAGTTGGGGTCAGCTGTCATTCAGCCTCATGCTTCTGTTTGTTTGTTTTCCAGGCGGTGGAGAATATGGATAATAGTCTTGTCTGGTTCTTAGGAGAACAACATGCACATCTGTGCATCAACATATGGCAGGTTTTTGAGGCTGTAGCATCTTCTGGAGATTTAGCACAGATATTGAACTAGAAAGCGGGAAGAGACAAATCCCTTTGAAACAGCTCTTATTATCAAGAGCAGTGGCCCTTCTGAGATCCGCCAGCGAAGAATGAGTGTAGCCAGGTGAAAGTAATTCTAACTATTCCTGATATGTTCTGAAGATGAGCTAAAAATACCTCATGATAGACTGTGTTAAAAGCAGCGTAGACAGTTCAACATGGATATTTTTGCACTGTCCATGGCTTAGGAGAATCTATCAGTGAGATGAGTGTGTCACGTATGTGTCATAACTAGATACAAATGCTGACTACAGGGACAGGATATTGGTATAAGTTAGATGGGATGCATTTGTTACTCCTCCCCAGGCAGGATAAACTGAAGATGGATAGTAACATGTTTGAGCCTCAGCTCCTATTAGCAGAGTGCTATTTTGACCCTCACATTAAAAAAAGATGATTTATTCATAATATGATTTTTGTTTGTATATTTTCAGTTTTAAAGGCAAACTAAGGGGTATGTTTGCATCTCAGATTTTTTGCCCAAATATTTTACTCTCTCTTTTAATGTTAACATTTTTTATTAAAGATGATGTGAAAAGGGCTTCTGACAAAGATTTTTTTTAAAAAAGTCCCCAAATCCAAGTTATCTATTTACAATACAGCAGCAAGGGTTTACTAATTTAGCAAGGATGCTGACAGCTATTTGGCTCTTTTTGGAGGACCTTAATATATCTTATCTTATGCAAATCACATACCAAATAAACTGCAAGAATACAACAGTTCCACTTTTGCACAAAGATGAACAAAATTTATTGCCTTGGCATGTCACTGACACTGTCATATCCTGAGAGAAGTGCTTGTTTTGGTCCTGTATTTTAACTCTCTGAAAACAATTGATGGGCTAAAGATGCATCAAAGACAGTGAAATGGTACCTTTTAACAACTTTTAAAACTGTTTTGAAATATCAAATTAAAGAAATAAAATTGTAATACCCATTTCACATAAAAGGTTTTTTTTCCCCAATAGTAGATATTAAAATGCTTACAAAGAAGTTAACAAGTGAATGTATTTTAAGCCATTTGAGCTAGGCCAAAAGTTACTTCCAGCAAACATGGGGCCAGATTATCAACTGATGCAAATCAGTTTAGCTCCATTTACTTTAGTGGGTTCACACCAATTTACATAAACTAAGAATCTGATCCATAATCTGCTTCAGTCTAAAATGTGGAGTCCCTTTAAGTGTAGAAGTGGGGAAAAGTAATTGCATATTTCTACACAGTTCTTAACTAGACAGCAATTTCAGAGCAAGCTAACGAAGCTGTTGTTGACTTGAATTGGACACTTTTCACACACTTCATTATATAGTATCATCCTCATAGCTGGAAAGGCAATGGCATTAAGAAAAAAATTACAGCTAACATGCTCATAGCTACCTGATCAATGCAATCATGCAATCAGCTGCTAAACAAGGCTGCTGCTGATAGAATTTAAAAGCAACTATAACCTGTTCATGAGCAGGGCCCAAAGGTGTGGGAAAAACTAATTTTGAAATATTTTAAAGGATACAAGTGGACATTGTCATTTTTACTTTGTCTGATGGTAATATCACAACTTAAGAGCTATAGAAATTCTAGAAGTACAAAGCATGATTTGAAAGGTATTTATACCTTCAAAAGGCAAACACAGCTACTGTCATAAGCCTACAGCTGGGCTGACAGTCTGGGTTGGATGGTGTAACAGAAATAAATGTGCAACTCACAGCACTGGCTAATAAATCACCGGTAAAAATGAAAGACCTAGTGTTGTATTGCTATGTTCCTGTGAAATAATGCTGACACCTTGTTCATCTTAGGGTCACAACTTTCTGGGCCTAGTAAACCGTGCATGTGGAGTATGACATCTGCTGGAAAATGCATCTCTCTCTCTACTTTTTCATGTGCAGCTGTGTTCCATTTCTGACGTGGAATTTTGGGGGTGCAAAGGCAGGGGAAACAGGATTAGACTATTTAAATTCATGGAGGTTAAGTCCATTAATAGATATTAGACAGGATGGGTAAGGAATAGTGTCCATAGCCTCTGTTTGTCAGAGGGTGGAGATGGATGGCAGCAGAGTGATCACTTGATCATTACCTGTTAGGTTCACTCACTCCAGGGAACCTGGCATTGGCCACTGTCAGTAGACAAGATACTGGGTTGGATGGACCTTTGGTCTGACCCAATATGGCCATTCTTATGTTCTTATGTAAAGGAAGGAATCAGATCCCAGCGGACTACAATGACCTTGACTCTGCTGTCCTGTTTTTTTGCTTGTGATGGCTACCAGTTTATCTTACTCTGTAAACTAAGTCATTTATAGTGTTATGTTGTGTTCATTTGGATGCTAAGAAGTAAAAAACTAAAAGACATTGTGTGACATCCTTTGGGATAAATTCAGACATGGTGTAATGGGTACACATCCAATGAAGCTACATTCCTGTTTGTGTATGGGGGTGGGTGGCTATGTACTATTCTCATAGATAAAAATATGGAAATCACTGTGTCGTGATAATGAGGTTGGGATTTTCCAAACCAATTAGAAGATGCACCACTCCCATTAATTTCAGTGAGAGCTGTGGTACAAAATCCTTAGTCAACTTTGAAGATCAAAACCTACGTCTGCATCTCTGACAACTAAATGCAATTATTCTTTTTGCATATTACAGCTCTAACATAAAAGTGGGTTTAGGTGACGTATAGACAGAAAGCATAGCACTTATGAGGAATTTTTACCTAATCTCTGCTGTGGAGAAGAGTAATTTAGGTCTATAAGCCTTGAAATATTTTGCACAGTTTTTAAACCATAGATTAAATAACATGACATAAGTCCCAGGCACCTGTTGGATGTCTGCAGTTTTTTCATATTATTAACAAAGTTGCTGCTGTTTGCCTTTGATTATATTTGTCGTGTCTTATATTTATTGTTTGATGGCCACAGCAACAGCAAACAATAATCCCATTAACTCTCAAATGCACTGTCCCTGGTTTTTTTTTCTCCCTTTAGGCTTTTTAGGCAGCATGTACTGGTCTTTATTTTGTACGGTTTTATGGATTTTTTTCATTTTCTTAATGTGATATTTTGGGATAGGAATGGGGTTTTACAGTTTACTTTGAAGATTTTGTATTCTAGGAAGGTCAAACATCTTCTGGGAGTGAGTTCCAGATTCATGGGCTAGTCACTGAGACAGCACTGTGTCTTGCACACATTTTGTGAAACAGATCAAGGAAAACAAGTGTTGGGAATTGGGGGAGCCCAAGCTGTTACACATAGCTGCATGTCAAGCGGCAATTTGGTCTATTCCATGAACTGCTAATTAGCAAACAATTAAAACAACAACACACAGAGTGGTGACAGTAATTTCACAGTTATGGGAATTACCCATGATCTAGGAAGATTGAATGAGAAGTTTTCTGTTAACTGTTTTACTCTCTGTGGAGAAAGTGTTCTTATTATCACAGTTTTCCAATAAATTGTCCAAGATCTTCCACTGACTGGTTTTTACTTATATAGAACTCTAAAAGCATACATTAGATTAGATCCCAAAGAGCTTGCAGTGCAAACTGGAAATAATGAGATTTGCTGTTCAGAAAAATGGTAAGGAAACCTTATCTGAGAGATAAAAGTTTGCTCGTGAAAGAAGGGGAACATAAGCAGGTATCTGAAAGAGGAAAATGTAGCTATTTTTCCCATACAAAGTGGGAATACGTTCCATATATATAGTACAGTATGAAAGAAAGTGTGGAGCTGAAATCTGCTATGAAATGAAGTGCACCCCTTTAAATGCAGAGACTTTATAGGGGTACATCAACTTCCACACAAACAATGGTGATCCCTACAATGACTTTTACACCTATGCTTGAGTCAAGCCCATGTGTGGCACTAATCTGCTCCAGAACAATAGGTTACTTAGTTTTGCTCCTGGTACTGGGTATATTTATATATCTAACATCTGAACCTGAGCAATGCTTACCAGTTGCCACTCTTGGAAGATGTAGTTTGGCAGGGAAGTCCAATACATAGAGGAGAATGAGGACTCACAACTCCCCTGAGCCACCAAGATAAGAGGTCTGAATCATAATCTGAATTTTTTTGTCTTGAGGCATTTGCTTTTTCAATAAAATAGTATTTTTCACAGAAAGCACAAACTTTACAATTATTTTATCAAAAATCCAATTTTCTATTTTAAAAAAAATCCCAGCTATTTATTTTTATCAATTAAACATTTTAGAAATTATTAAAGCCAGTCAATATTTTTCATGTATACCACTTCTATTAAGATGCAGTTCCTCTCTGAAAAGT
This sequence comes from Dermatemys mawii, assembly GCA_007922305.1. Taxonomy (NCBI): domain Eukaryota; kingdom Metazoa; phylum Chordata; order Testudines; family Dermatemydidae; genus Dermatemys; species Dermatemys mawii. The sequence continues at coordinate 4,168,356 of ML677345.1, read as the reverse complement.
GGCTAAGTAAAATAAGTACCTTCTTATTCAACTTATCTGTTCCCCATGCATTAAGTCATAAGTGATTTTAGTGTTTTCTTTTAATTTCTCTTAGCTGCATTGGCTCTGCAGTGCTTTTTAGATTAAAACACACAACTCGTTTTATTCCCTTTATGTGTAAAACCAATATGATAAAAATCTGTATTAACCCAATCAAAAATCATGTATTTGATATGGAACATATCTATCTGTATATATTAAGCAGTAGCTTCACTTTCTGGGACACCATTATCATTTTTCAGAACCTGTCTAGATTAAAAAAATGGCTTATTTTGAGAATATTTTAAACATAGCCTTACTGAGTATTTACTCCGATAGGATATCATGTAATTTGATCAACTGAGTAATATTTAATTTTAAAGAAAAATCACCTCAAGTACTTAAGCTTATCAGCTATATAAAAGTCATAAACAGAGTCTACGTAAGAGATTTCATTAAGCAAACAATCCTCCTGGAACAGGCACTAGAAAAGATACTGCAAGAATACTTTCCTTGTTTGCTCACATACAATTTTAGGGACCGATTCAGCAAGCTAGTTAAGAATCTGCCTAGTTAAGCACATGAGGTAAGTAGTCCCCTTCAAGTCATTGAGACTATTCATGTGCTTAAATTTAGACATATGCTTAAGTATCTGAATTGGGGACTAAGTAGGGTAACCAATATGAGACATGATGGCTGCTGCCCTGATTTATACTTAACATTAACAAGTGCTTAAGTCCTGTTGACTTCCAATGATGATAAACCCTTGCTATCAAGGTACTTGCACAGTCCCTGCTACCATAGTATCAGAGTGCCTCATAATCTGTAATGTATTTATCCTCACAGTAATCTCTGAGGTAAGTAAATACTATTATCCCTATTGTGACAAAGCTCCAAGTCTGTACTTGTGGGTCCTGCGCTTCCTGGCAGATTTAGGGGCCTCAGAAACTCATCTAGGCCCCAGAGTGACCTCCCTTTCTCAGTATAATTGGCAAAAGTCATCACCTAGTGAGTTACCTTCATCACAGGCCAGTCTGGAAGATGGAAAAGGGGGGAGCCCGGGCCCGCCCTCTACTCCGGACTCCAGCCCAGGGACCCTAATAGTATCAGCTAAGATGGATGACCTTTTAAACACAAAACACAATACAATTCCCTGGGCTACTTCCCCACAGCAGTCCCCGCTTCTTCAAACTCCACTTCACCCTTACCTCAGGGCCTCCTTCCTTCAGTATGATATGTTGTCCACCACTCAGTCTCACCAACAGCATAACTTCCTTCCACAGCTCCTAACACCCACACCCACCTGACTAACTGGGAGGTTTTTATCTGGTTTCAGCCAGTCCCTGATTGGCTTCAGGTGTCCCAATTAAGCTAGCTGTTTCTACTCCTTTCTAGAAGGTTCTTAATTGGCCCCAGGTGTCTTGATTAGCCTGGAGTAGCCTTTGTTTGGCTATCCAGGGAACAGGGACCTGCACATCCCAAGACTAATATACCTGCCTTCCAGCACTCTCCTATATCCTTCTGGTCTGACTCCGTCACACTATTCAATAGAGGGGGAACTGAGGCAAAGATGTAGCATGCACAACTTTATGTATGTGGCACAGCAGAGACTTGTTCCAATGTCTCAAATCCTAGGTTAGTGCCCTAACCACAAGACCATCCTTTCTTCATTACATAGCGACAAAAGAATTACCATACTGAATCAGACTCAGCATCCATGTAGTCCAGTGATTCCCACACTGGGGTTTGTGAACCCCTGGGGGTTCGTAAAATGTTACAAGAGGTTCTTGGGAAAAAATTCCCTAATGGAGGACAGAGCTGTCCCTGGGGATGCCAGGCAGTATAGGGTCAGCAGCCTGGAGCCTCTGGACTTCCAAGAGCTAAGCAGATCAAAGCAATATGTATATCACACTGAGGAGATTTAAACTTCAAGATTTCTTATAAGAACTGGAGAGGGAAATTGATATTTTTTGCTGCTTTTAATAATAAATAAGTAGTTAGTATTTTTTAAAAAAATTATTATGAAGAACAAGTTTAAGATTCATTGTAATGTACGTTGTCTGCCTGGACTGCTCAAGACCAGAACGCTTGTGTAGGAGGAACTCTGAGTTGGCTTCTTAAACCCCTTCCTGCTCTTTCACATCTGATACTCCTTGATGAAACCTATGAGCCTCATCTTATAACAGGCTTACTCAGAGTGATCTAAGCTACAAACATGAGATCTTAGAAGAGTGTTGCCATTTTCATAATGTAATAAAAATAATTCAATGATAAATAATAAATAATTATAAATAGTGTGCAATGAGCATGTCATAAAAACAAATTTTATATTTCCAAGATCACTCCTTTACTCAAGTAAAGGAGAAAATCCCTGAAGGGGGTTAGCGAGACTTGACATTTTAGTGAAAGGGGTTCGCAGGTTGTTAAAGTTTGGGAACCACTGATCTAGTCCATAATCCCATCTCATTCAGTGGCCAGAACCAGAAGCTTCTGAGGAAGTTGCAAAAAATGTCTCTGTTGGCAGAAGTGGGGTAATATGATTCTCAAGTTCATAGCAGTTAGAGATTGAGTTAAACTTGAAGCTTGAACTTCTAAAACTTTTTCTGGCATTCACCGCTACACCCAACGTGCATATTGTCAAGCACATTCACAAGTGTTTTATTGAGAAAACAAACCCCTCCCCTCACTACCAACCCAAGACACTCCACTGCACATATATCCCCCTCGAGGAGAGGATAAGAGAACAAATAACACAACACACCTGTAGACATATTGCGTACGATACTTAGATACAATGGTGATGAGAGCAGTGTAAAAATCTATATAAAATAGAATAGAGATGGGTTTAAGCACAATCTCAAGTAAAGCATGTGTTTAAATGCTTTGCTGTGCTGGAGGCCTAACACTACACAGTAATATAAATACACAAATGGGTACTGAAGAGTACAATGGGTGGGGAGGAAGGTGATACTCCAAGAAAGGAAAAAATATAAGCAATTTCAAAAATTAATAGACTCCCACCTCACACTGGGTGTAATGTCATGAACCATCTTTTTCTTGCTAGTATTAATAGCAATTAGATAACACAGTTTAGCACACCTACTTCCTATAGGGGAATTTAAGTGACAGAGCAAAATAAAGGGGAGAATCAGGTTCTGTTGGTGCAAATCAGGATGGCGCCAAAGATTTCAGTGCTACAGGAATAATCTTGGGGAAGTTCTCTGGCCTGTGTTATACAGTAAGTCAGACTAGGTGATCACAATGGTCCTTTCTGGTCCTGGAATCTATGGATTCTAGGAATAAAATCAATAATACACAAGTATGTGCTTACAGGCTTTTACTGTACAAGGACAGGATTGTTCCCGCACCTAAATGTTTTGCTGAATCAGGGGTCAGATTAACACAGTCTATGGCGGGGTTATAGTGAATTCACAGTATTGGGTAATATTAGGTATACTGTTGCCCTGTGGACAAAAAATTGTGACATTTCTTGAAAATATTCAGTTTCATCCCCAAAAGGTCTAAATCTGAACCTGAGATTTGATTCAGCTTTAGTACTTACCCTCTCACCTAATGCAAAGGCAGATTTCAGCTGCCTGCAGATCTATCCTTCTATCTGTCTATGCAAACAAAAGACTTAGAAGTGGAGGTTTATCCCTTTCAGTTTATCTGAGTAAAAAACCTCTGTTTGCCCCAACATGCATACATGCTGTTTCATTAACACAGTATGTGAATATTTCTTCATAAATTGCAAGGCACTTGAGCTACTAATTTTCAACTACAAAAGTATTGGGAAAGATAAACCACAGGGCTAAAGGGTCATCTAATTCCTATGCAATGGTGGTAGAACACCTTGTCTAAAACATAGGTTGGTAGATTTTGAACTGAACTATCACACTTGTTTCAACTTGCAAGATTTGGTTTGAACAAGGAAAAACAAAGGTTAAAAAAAAAAACACATGCTGATGAAGAGCCTAGAAGTGTGATATGAATTAGTAGACAGGGAACAGTGGTATATTTTCTAAAGATCAAATCAACAAGGTATTGACTAGGTTGTTCATTTTGTTGCTGTTTTCTTTATTTATTACAAGTTTCCTATAATCTCTTCACCAACCACTCACATATGTCCTTTAAGTTATAAATGAAGATCCATCCATATGAGAGCAGGCTACAATATAATAAGTACTACAATATAATACAATTTCTAGTATTGTGAATGCTGGTAGGTAATCAGGCTGCAGACAGTAATTAGCTCCAAAGAACCTGAGATAGTAAAATGAGCTGGAAACTAAAATGCAGAATATTCTACACTAGTGTAAAAGTTAGTGTAGGACTTTTAATAGCCATCCAGTTGTCAGAAAAGAAAAGAGGAAATGAATATATTGATTTTTGCTGAGAGGTCTATAAAGTTTTGCAATTCCAGTTTATATTTCTAAACATAAAATTACCACTTGGGGAGACTGACTCTGACAAGGCTATTAAAAATAATAAATACCGAGACAAGGAAATATACCCTAAAGGGTTTCACCATACAACACAACAGCAGATGTCTCACTTGACCGTCTTCCTTTCATCAGTAAGATACTTTCATCTTAAAAATTGAAAGCATAATCCAGCTATTTTATATATAACAAGGAAATAAGCAAACACTACAAATGTCCAAAATCCTAAAACTGAAAATATGCCGAGTCTTGTTGTATGCAGCCCTGACATATGGAGGTGTTACCTGTATGTAACATTTCAAAACTTACATCTGAAAATGAAATGTGTTTATTTATATGAGGGTCCTTCATGTTTGGAATCCTTCTTGTGTGCAATCTTTTCAGTGCCAGCAGGAATGGCAAAAAAGCCAGACTGATGGTTATCTTAAACTGTCATGTATTTTTCAAACTTGAAAGGCCATGGTTTGATTTTCATGAGGAACTCTGACTATACAGCTCTAACAAAAAGAGTGGAGCTGCGTGATGTGTGGTGATATAATGCGATGTTCAGATATTCTAGTGGTATATAACTTTTATCCAATTGCAGGAAAGAAGTTCCGAACCATGTAGTGCTCTCTTGCTTTGGACAAATGAGGAAGCCATGTTTGCAGCACTGAGAGGCAGAGAACATATTCTGACTAAAATATCCTATCTAGCAGTAACTGAGAGGAAAATGAATTCAAATAACCAGTTTTGGGCTATCAATCAACCATTTAACTAAAGCTTTCATGAGGGACTGTAAATAAGTGTTCCAATAAAGTCTGGATACGTTACATTTTTTGGGCTCTGTTTATCCAGAAAGTTTGTAGTTGGATCAGGAAAAATAAAACAAGCAAATTTCTACTATGATTTGTTCTTTATAAGCCTTTGTTTATTAGTTATGGTTTCATTAATCTCTAGGTGTGAGTAGTTTTCTTTTTCACTTGACACTTACTACATTATTGTATGGGAGGGGGGCACAAAAGAGGGGAAGGTTGACATTTTTCTCATAGTTATAAGAGAACAGGATAATAATCTCGAGGTTTGGTTTGTCCTTTATTTTCTTTGGATGGTTTCTTATGGTCTCCTGGTACCAAAAATGTATCTGTTTCAACTTTTAAATAAACAAAGAAGTAGTCGTTTGCTTGCCTCCAGTACTGTTTAATAGGCTAGTGATTGCTGAGAATTTGGAACAGTAGCTTTACTGGCATCCTCAAGCTCTTTCAATTGTGCAGTCACCTTCTCCAGTTTACCCTCAAGCAACTCTCTCATTCACTCATCAGCTGATTTCTTCCATAGCACAAATTTTATCTTCCAGTTCATTACCCCAACTCTGACATTCTGTTCTGTGAAAAAAAGTTTGTTGCCAGTGAGATCCTCATATTCATTTCCAAAATATCAAGCATATTTTAATGCTTGCTTGAGAAAGGGCTGCTATGCCAGGAAAACATGCTGCAGATGAATTATTATACACAATATTAAGGCTGTTCCAGAGGTTCTGTGTTCTCCTGTGTGAAGCTTTGTTTCATTCCTGAAATCAAAGTGTCCACAGAGTCATTAAAAACACAATGCTGGCACCTGCTGAAAAATTAAGTTCTCTTCTATTTATATGAAAACAGAATTTAATAAATTCTTACTGCTGTCCAGATTTTTGTGAAATACCCTAGTGAATGATTATTTAAAGAAGAGAAACTAACTGATTCTGATTAAGAGACTATAATAATTTAGCACTTAATTAGCATTCTTTTTCTTTTCAAAATATATTCCTTAATATTTTTATTGAAAAATGAATGAAGACAAAAATGATGCCATAAGCATCATTTCAATTACTACAAATATTATTATTATTACTGACGTCACGACAAAGGAACACAAACATACAATACTAAGCATAGTACCTAGCTCTCATAAAGCACTTTTCACCCATAGATTTCAAAGCACTGGAAGCACTGGCGATGCTTATTAAACAAAACCTTTTCATAGAAAAAAAAACAACACTGACAAGCAAAGATAACATGCATATTTAAATTTATTTACATATAAAATGATGATGCTTAAGAACATATCCTTGTCTCTACCTCCAATTTCTTGGCGTAATCATGACATTTGGATACCTGTCGGGATACAAAATTAGTGGAAGTCTAATTAAGCTAATAATTACCGCATCCTCTTACATAGCATTTTTCTCTGTATAGATCAAGTACGCTTTCCAGTGGCAATTTAGCCACTTTCCAATGGCATTTAGCCACCTAAAGCATGTTAGTAAGAATGGGAGAAGCAGTTTGTAAAGCAAACCTGAACCTCAGCCCAAACCTTGAAATGAACTGATTAATAAATGTATGATGGGAATTTCAACCAAAACTGAAAAACTGCTCATGGCCTGGAGTAAAAAACAAAGAAATGGAGTAAGAGGCCTTCAGACTTGCTGTGAGATGGAGAGAATGAATTAGGGGATTAGATTACTGAAAGACAAACTTGGAGACAGGAGAGTGGATTGGTTGGTCTGGGGAAAGGAAGGAAAGGATATGGAATATGATGAAGTGGGACAGAGAACAATGAAATCAAGCAGTCCAATGAATTCTTGAGTTCTGTAGTAGGAGGACCCAAGCCAAACCTTCTGAAGCATCTCCAATTGCATCTACTGCAGAAGGATTTATTGGAACTGCACACAGAGGGCAGTGAGGTGAGCTACTTTATCTTAGCAACTTTTATATACTTGCATCTAGCCATATCTTACTTTGAAGAGATAAAATAATAATAAAAACCAGTGCTTGCAATAATTATTGCCTGTCCATATAATTTGCTATAGGCCAAAATGTTGCTGGTCCTAGCACTAGTACACAGAGGAGAGAAGACACAAAAAGCTCCCACCAAATGCCACAGTCACCATGCACAAAGTCCTCCATTCTCTTGTGGGCACAATCCACCAGAATGACAGAGAAAACCACCCACACTCCAAATGGGCTCACATGACTGCTGAGGGGAGGTATTTCACAATGATGGTGCATTGAGAACACTCCCCCTGAGTGCTGAGCTCTAGAGTTACAATACCTACTGGTCCCTCTGGAGAGGACAGAACCACATTGTTCCCAATGGACAGTCACTATATGTACCAGTCTGGCTCCGTCTGTTCTCACATCATGTGTCTGTGTACTACTGCCATCTATTGGAGACAAGGTTGGACCTAGCAAATTCCATGTGATCATACTGACCTCTAGTGTCTATAAACTATTGTCCTCTACTGGCTACAGCCCGCAGATCATGTAAGCCCTATGACCTTAGTCACTATTAAAATGTTGATACTCATGATTGATAGCAACTATCTCTACTGTGTTATTGGTGGTGTTTTCCTATACTTGGTATAGGAGGGTAACCTGAATTGCTTGGGAGTGGCAAACACAGAGATTGCCATTAAAATGTTGACACTTATGCAAGCAATTAATGTTACGCTTGTCTGCACGAGACACCTCCTCTGTATCAAGTATGAAGCAATCCTCCTAAATACCAACCTTCTGATGGAACAATCACTGCGCCTTTGCAGAAATATGAGTATCTTACAGGTTACTACATCACTATTCATATAGAGATGTGTGAGTGAAACATTTATACACTGTAGTTGTAATGCTCTAAGTAAAAAAAAAATCTGTATGGTGCATAAGGGAATGATTAGGACAGTGCGCTAAGTCTCTACCCTTATGAAGACATATGTTATGTAAAAGGCACACTGCTGGTCCAATGCCAAATAAATAAAATAAATAAATAAATTGCCCTATAATATAAATTGCCCTAAAAGTACATAAAATAAATTGCCTCTACTCATTAGATTTCCATGCTTCAAATCTCTCTGAAATTATTATTAGTTCCTGACATTCTCCATCATTATGTAATGAGACCACTTCACTTATAATGAAAATGTGATGAAAAACAGCACAAGAAACCAATTCAATCTTTTTTTTTTCCTTGAGTTTAACGCAGATTCAAGGTAAACGTGGATTTAGTTCTTCCACTTTTCATATCATTAGTGTAATGTTTTAATAGTTTCATAACTTCTTATAGCTTATCATACTAAAGAAGAAAAAATGCATTAGTGAATGCATTTATACCATTCCACTTCCAAGAAGTCCTGCAATATAGATAACGCAAAAAACAGTATCTTTTTAAAGCACGTTAGTACTGGACCTTTCTCTAATGGCATCTTGAAAGTCTACTGCAGGGGGAAAATCATGTTGGTGGGGTGTTTTGTTTTGTTTTGTGAACTCTGTTTCCTCTGGTAAATATATTGGTGAAGGAAAAAACAGAAAAGGTCAAAGTTCAGGTAAGAATGCCACAATTTGGAGATTTAGACTCATATTTGAATCTTTGTTTTACAAAATCAGGCTAAATCTAAGCAGGTCTCCTAAGAGGTTGAATATTCCCAGGTTCTGACTTGTCTGGGAAGACAATTTCCTATTCTACTTTGGTCCTGATGCTTTTGTTCCTATCTGGAAGTGGGAGACCCAAAGAAATACAATATTTTGTTTAAATTGCCACAACTATATGAAACTCAAAATAAAAGTTTGGGTTTGATTTGGTTCATAAAAACTAGGGCTGGTCCTTATCTGAACTAAATCTGTTCACTCATCCCCAGTGTTTATATTTGTACTTTATTGTGTATATGAATGTAAACATATATATTCACATACAAGATCAGAAAGTCTTTATGTGCATGGACAGAAGAGAAGTTAATCTATAATGTTAAGATATATTAGGTCTGAACATTGGTAAAATGCGTAGAAATTCCCTTTAAAGATTTATTTTCTGATATTTTACTCCTTGTAATGTATTGTGTTTCAGTTCCCCATCCCCCAGAGAAGGATGCTAATACCCCGCTGTATCACAATTGAGAGGATACATATATTAATCAATGTGTAGAATGTACTCAGATACGGAAGGGTAAGTCCCAAGAAGAAGCTATCTATAACATAAGCAGTCTGGAAGGATCTCTAACAATATCCTCATGTTTTGAGGAATTCAGACACGTATTAGATCACCCAGCTGGGTGGTCAGTCAGGCCTATCACGTATCACACATTTTATATGGCAATCATTCATCTGCCTCCAATATTGCACTCTGTGCAATCTCCCCCACCAAGGAAACTGGGCTGCAGGAATATAAAATGTGTTGTCTGCATTTCCTTCTACAGGACACCACTGGCTGCAGCAGCTGTTTCATCTTTGTCACCCTTTCCAGGTTCAGCTTCCACAGTTGCGTGCAGCATAGCAGGTAGCAGTGAGGAGGAAATCATCAAAGGACAGCAGGGGACAGTGATCTTTCCCAGAAAGCTAAGAACCCCAAAAGCTAGTGTGGAGAAAACAAATTGTCCAGAAAGGCTGTGTGATTTGCCCAGCTCTACACAGAGGAGTGTAAAATAGGAGACAAAAATTCAAATCTTAACTCCGCCAAAGACTTTCTCTGTGACCTAAGACAAGTCACTTAATTTCTCTGTGCTTCAGGTCCCCATCTGTAAAATGGGGAGAATAATAATTCCCTTTTCCCAATACTTTCTCTCTTGTGTATTTATACTATAAGCTCTTCATAGTAAGGACCATTTGTATTGTGTGTGTGTATAGTGCCTAGCACAATGAATTCTGATCTTGACTGAGATTTCTTGGTAAAGCAAATAGAAAATAGTATCAGGCTCTACCCAAGAATCCTGCTGAACTGCCCCTTGGTTTAGTTGACTGAATAACAAAGTTTTAAAAGAATTCAAAACAGGAGTTTTTTTCCTATGTGAACATGTCAGTTTAGTATACTCTAAAACAGGGAAATGATTAGAAAAAAATATGGCTTATGTTGCGGTATAAGTCACCGCTTGATCATTTCCACCTTGTGGGGAAAAAAATCAGATTATGTATATTATATCAGTATTACACTCAGAGCTTTGTTTACATTCACATTAATGGTTGGGAAGAGATGCCTATAACATTATTTTTATGCATCCTTTGCATAAATTCTATTGTGTAATGCTTTCTACTAAAAATTAACATATAAATACTTTAACAGAGACTCTCCGCTGTATATATAGTATAATGTCTCATCAAGATTTTAATTCAAGAATCAAAAGCAACTATTGCTGCTATTAAGCTCAACAGCAGAAAATCCTTGATGGCTTTCTCCAGAGTTTATAAAGCAAATGATAGTCTTTAGTATATAAATGTTTCCATATGGGGGAACCTAATGGAATAAAAGATACAGTAACGGGTTTCAAAACAAAGACAAACACATCCCTCCATAGGGGTGGAGTGTTAATGATATTCATCTGTATAGATATTGTGAAATAAACTTATGCCAGTCTATTTTAGCACACCCTGTGTTAAGATGTAGATCCATGCTGTAACCATTCTTCTCTGAAGATAAGTGTATAGGCTTGGATATTATAATACTATGGCCTTAGACAGGTAGGCAGCATGGACTAACGGATGGAGTCAGAAGACATGAGTTCTGTTCCAAGCACTGCCCATTGACTCACTTCTCTGTGGTTCTAATTCTCCTCCAAGACTTTTTTGACAGTTCCAATGTAAATTCTCCAGTGCAGGGAACGTCTTTTACTATGTGATTGTACAGCACCTAGCACAATGGGATGACAATCTCCATTGGGCATTAAGGTGTTACTTTAATACTACTAAATACGTAGAAAAAAACCTGTTAAACACTATGGGCATGAACTGGCCCATTCAGTCTGTGACTAAGCCTATTACAAGTAAATGGACTCCCACAACTGTGCTTCCTAATAAATTGTGTCATTCAAATATAAACCCAAATTTCCCTGTACAGAGCAAGTGTTTTCTTGATGCTTTACCACTCCACATTATTGGCAGCAGAAAAAGTGAATCATGAAGCTAAGATGACAGGCTGCTTTATACAAGATCCAAGAACATGACATCATTTCAAGATCTCTCCTCTGCTGTGTCCCCCCATTTATCATGCCTTTTAACTTTTGTCCAGATAAACATATTGGCCAGGTGATCTAAACTGCAGCACATCCCTGGATCTGTATAGCAGGGACACAGAGATCAACAGTCAGACAATTACTGTGTAGCTAGCTAGCTATCTGAGGCATTATTGGTCCTGAAATGGTTTAGCAGCTTGACAACTGGGATTCAATCTGTTTTATTTCACTTGCTCTCCTTATTTATCTTTTAATGTGCAGTCATCACCAAACCCTGAAGATGAATAATTGTCATTAAGTGAAAATTATATGCTCATGTATTTAATTCTGTAACCATATTAATACTGTATATTTTCCAATTAGTAATACCCAATAATTTCAATACAGGATTTAAGCACTCTTATGCAGTCTCATATTATTAATGCCTCACTGCTTTTAAAATGTAGATTTAAATAGGTTTATTAGTATATAGACTTCTTATAAAATTATATAAACTAAATTCATCAGAATAAATGATCAAAGTACTGCACACTTTATGATGCAGAATCCTTCCTTGTTTGTTTTCTCAGTTATGTTTGCATACTCATAGTTCACAAATTTTGTAAGTCACCCTTGGTGCCCCCAGATATTTGGATTGTTTGTTTATATAGCAGCATACCAGAATCTGGCCTGTAACCTGGTGGCAGCCAGGATCCAAAAGCCATTGAAGGTGAAATCCCAGACAACTGCTCCCTTCTAGTTCCTTTGTTCTGGTCTTTTCTTTATTCACTTACAAATGCTTCAAAACAAAATAACCCAAAAGAGTCTGTACTGTAACCCCACAGACCTCCCACAGACCAGGAACCTCCTGGCAGAAGGCACAGGAATGGAGAGTTTTACAGGGATCCCCTGGCCAGATATAGAAGGTAATTCACTAAAGTGGCATGTGAGGTCTCTACCAAGAGCCAGTAGCCCACTGGTCATCATAATCACTGTGAAATGTATGTATGGATAATATTTAAGCAGTTGTATCAGTCCTGAAAATTGTTTCCTGTTGGTTACCTGCCTTAATAATGTATCTTAGACAGGTTCCTTTCAAGCAGACACTTATCTCTGTCTGGTAATGTGTGTATGTATGTCTCATAGCAGATAACTATCAGCATACTAAGCCAAATGCTAATCAAGAGACTGAAATCTCCAAGAGGAAATGTATAGGAAGAAATAAACAACAGGAGGAGATGGTGTTTATGAGTAAAGTCAGTGGATTTGGAGGGTATATCTGTGGATGTAGAGTACACTCTGGATCCTTCATGGAGGAGCCAAGCTAACAGGGTGTCTGTCTTATGAACAGAGGGCCATAGCCAAGCCTGGTTGTAAAATGCTGTTTGGACTTTGGATGAGCATTGCTCTATATGATGTGGCAGTATTTAGTTAAGTAAGCCTCGGTTCTAGAAGGTGCATTATGATTTTATTTTACCTATAATCATTTATTTCCACTACTCCTACTTGCTATCAGTTGAATATCTGTATTTTGTTAAATAAACTTTTATTTATTTTCACTATAAACATACCAAAGTGCTGTGTGTTAAGTGGGACAATGATCTGGGGTGGAAGTGGTAAATTGGTGTGCATTGCTTCTTTGGAAGCAGAGAATCTCTGACTACTGCAAGCGTCCAGTGGAACAACAGCTGGAAACTCCAGGGAGAGAAGCTTGGAGGGTTCAGGGGTTGGAGTATGCCTAGCGCTAACCTGTAGAGAAAGGGCACGGCCTTGCGTAGTCCTAAAGGGAAGTGCACGTTACCTTGGCAAGTGAAGGCAGGGAGCTGACCTTTGGCAGGCACAGACTAGGCTTCCTTATGTTAAGTACCAATTAAGTGCTGAAGAGAAGATATTATCTTACTTGATTTGGGCCTTTTCTTTCTTAAAGTTTTCATTGCCAGTAACATCTTGTCTAAATGGCACAGCAATATGCACTACAGAGGTGTGATTTCTCAAGCATACAAATGTGTTGTGCATTAATTGGTTCATATAGGATGGTACCCACCAGAGTTTCCATAGTGTGCTTTAATACAGCACTATGTTAAAGTGCACTAGAGAATCTTTAGCACACAACTGCATAGTCTACATGGACAAATTAATGGTAAAAACCCTAGTGTGCGCTGGAGTCACACCTCTGTAGTACGTAGTGCCACACCATATGGACAAGCTCTTAATGTTTGCTGAACCCAGACTTTTCTGGTTCAGCAAAGATATATAGTCCTTGTATAACTGATAATGAAAACAAATCTACCTGCTAGAATATTTAAGCTGTTTCCAGTATGTTCGCATATATACATATACAGAAAGAGACAAATGTTGAACAAGGGCATCTTAATTTAAAATATACACTAAAGTCCTCCAAAAATATCCTTGAATTCTTACTACATTCATTTTTGTTTAACGTTATTAGTGTGTCATTAGCAATGAGTAATGTGGTAGGCAGGCAGAGCTCTGGAAAGAGATCTTTATTATATATGCTGGAAGCCAAAATAACAAGCAGAAACTCTACAGTTTCATGTGCAAGAAGCCTGTGCCCAGCTCATATTCCCAAATCCATGAGATCAGAGAAAACTAAGTCCCTTGTGATACCTGATTCTCTTTCTCCAGTTTACTCATCGTACTATATATAGTACTTAGGAGTTTCCAGCCAAGCAGATATCTAAGCATTCCCATCCAAAAATGTCATCATAATTGTCATAAAATGGACAGTGCTCCTTCAGAAGATGTTCTCATATATAAAATATGGTATATTCAATTTGAACCTTAGAAGTACTTGAAATCAGCCCTTGGTTACAGTATGGCATTTGTCCACATCAAATAAAAATGGACCCTTTGGTCCATAAATCTTCTGTGATACAGCACATAGAAAACATATAACATTGTTCATAAGTTTGTAGGACCAGTAAAATTAATGATGTACACGAGTTCCAGTTTACACAGCTCCTAAAAATCTGTCAACATTTTATGAAATAATTTTGCTCTGTAGCAATATCAGCACATTTTATCAATCTGCTGTTTGTAGCCTATCTAAAAGCTGGATGCTGGCCTGTTGGGGCATGTCACTCAGGAGCGAAACTTTGCACCTGACTAGCTGAGCCTATTCCCATGTCATCATGAGATGGTAGACAGTTGCCTAATAATTTATTACCTTCAGTAATTATTCCAATTAGTGGCTGTCATTATTATTTAAGATTTTACTTCACACCATTATATCTGTTTTACAGAAGGAAAAATCACTTGATATAAGAATCTCTAGTTTTATCAAAAGTGAGAATTAGTTTCATTCAGTTATGGAAATGGCAAAAAAAATTACAAACAGAACTATATTCTGGATCACTTTTTTTGTCTCCTGGTTTCTGAGTCTTTAATGTGCACTCAAGTTCATGTTTTCAGACTTTTCTAGAAACTAGAAACATATTTTTGATTTAAAAAAAAACCCTGAGAATTTCCTGTCATCACTTGACTCCAGGAGCTAGGGCTTTAAGGCAAACATCAAATATCATGAGACTCATAAAAACTGTGAGAGTTGGCAACACTTAGAACTCCAGGAACAATGACGTTGCCTTAGGCAAATCATTATATGAATTAAGGCATAGGCAAGTAAATTAGCTATAAGGAGAAAGATATGACAAGAAGAAAAATAAATCCAGGATTTCATCAGTTGGATACTGTAAGAGAAGGCAAGTGAGGAGTGAAATATAAAAGCAACACTGCAGGCCTTAGGAACAAGGAGACTGGAGATACCGTCAACCATAATGGAAAACAAAGATAATGAGGAGGGCTTGGAAGAAAAAGATCAATAGCTCAGGCAACATTTAAAGTGTGATCAAAGAGACAGGAGGAGAGCAAGGGCAGGGCAGGGGCATGAAAGCCAGGAGAAGATAGGACACTGAATAAAGAATAATTTACAATGTTAAGAGCAGCAGAAAGTTCAGGGAGGATGAGGTATAGCCTTTAAATTTCTCCAGGAAGGGGTCATTGGAGACTCTTGTGTGAATGGTTTCAGTGGAGTGTGGGGATTGGGTTGGGAGTACACTGGAAATAATCTAGTAACGAGTTGGCAGTGTGCAAGGTGATATACTGTTGTAGACAAGCCATTAAATGAGTGTGATGCTACATGGGAAAAGGGGAAGGAGCCAGTTCAAATGGGAGATGTTTAGGAATAAGGGTAGCATCAAGGGATGTTAGTAGATGAGGAAATGGAGTGAAGAGCACATATAGAGGGATCTGAAGTCCTTAATTTCTATAGCTATAATACCCCATCCCACAGCACCCTTCTATTCATTTGACCTACACCTTTAATGTCTGTTAGCATACTGCAGGCATACTGCCTACATTCTGTCAATATAATAGGCAAAGCTCTGTGTTTGTTCTATGAATTTGTCTCATGGCAATATAGAGTGCATTGTAGCTTTTGTGGATCTAAGACATCAACTTATTTTTCTGTATGGTTAATATACATTGTCCTGGTTCCCACCCCCTCCACCCCCATTCTTTTTGTTCTCTGTTTTTGTTTCCTTGGACAGAGGAACACTTCTGAACAACATAAGAGCCTATAACAGATTCTTCCTGACAACTGCATTAGTACTAAATGGCCTGAGATCAGGATGCCTAATGGAACTGACAAACTCATCACTAGTCTTTATGGCAAAGAGGTCAGCAAATGATTTTGCAACACTCAGTACAAACCCATACAAATAACCTTCCTTTGGCAGGAAAAAAATAATGTCATAGCATCCTTAAGAACAAATCCTCTGTTCTTTATTGCACAAAGCATTTACAGTTGGCATGCTTTTATGAATTAGCTATCAATGCTGTCTACTTGTATTTACAAGGCTGCCAATGAGAAAATAAGGGCAAGGAAAGCATCATTCCCACCCGAGGTTGATAGCAAAAGATCACTGACAAGTGAAGTATCTTTCCTTACTTTAAAAGGGCCTTATCTTAGACCATGCATACATACACTAAAAACAGCCTTTTTTCCAGCTCAGTGAGAGTTTGTCTAATAAAAAGGTTGGGAGAAGAAAACCAAACAGAAAATGTTATTACCCACTTTCCCTGCCTGCCTCGTAAATTAAGCATGTTATCAGGTACAAGCCACAAACAGGAAGAAAGGGTCCTATGCTTACTGACAGCTGTATGTGAGGTGCAGCGCGTCCCTTTTAACAATTAAAGTACACATATGGCCCTGTCATCACTGTATCTAAGCGCCTGACAATCTTTAATGCATTTATTCTCACAACACCCTTGTGACGTAAGGAAGAACTATTATATCCCAGTTACGGGTGGGAAAATAGGCAGAGAGCTACTAAGGGCCTAAAGATTCAGAGAAGCACTTAGTGGGATTTTCAAAAGCAGCTTGGTGCCTAATTCAAATTTGATTTCAGATCTATGGGCTTGTCTACACAGAAAATTAGTGCCCAGTAAGCCAGGGTGCGACTCTACTTCACATGACTTTGCCTGAATTTAGACATATTCCCATTTCAATCAGAAGTACATCAAACACATTCATGAACTTCTAGTACACATTACCAGCGTCCATGTGGCCAGTGACTGTGCTGTAGAGTGGTTTGCCAGGCACTAGTTCTCCAGATTGACAAGCCCTACCAGGCACTAGTTCTCCAGATTGACAAGCCCTACTTGTCCTGCCCATACAAACACAGTGGCAAGTGTCCTAACCATTAAACTACCCCTCTTGACTTCAGTGAGAGTAGAGGTGTGGCCAACACCTCCCAAGAGATGTTCAGCACCATAAAGGATCTTGGCTTATCTTATTTATTAGCTGCTCAACCCTTAAATTATCTGCTTTTTTTCCTGTTCTCAGCTCTTTTCAGAAAAATGGAGAAACTTGCACACACCGAGCATTTTGTCACTCCCGGGGGGAAGCAAGTAGAAGTTTCCCAGTGAGCAGAGTGCTTCATCGGATCATCAGGCTCCAACAGTACCCAGCTCTCTCAAAAATCGAGCAGCAACCCCAAGCTGTTCAAACACTCAGGGGAGGAACGGAGGTCCAGAGGCATGGCCAACAACGCACACTGCAAATGACCATTTCATCTCCCTTTTTCAAGTTCACAGCAAAAACTAACCAAACTAAACTCTGGTATGCTTCAGCTGGAAACCTGCCTTCAAAGACATGACAAAAACCTAACTAGTACAGCTCATAGGGAGAAAGTTTAAAAGCCTAAAATCACTCTGTGGTTCAACAGCAGCACAGAGGTGATACTTAACTAAATAAATAACACAAATTTCTAGAGGCCCCCTTTCATTTTTTTTTCATTGCTTCATTAAAACTTGTTCTTTGGTAACAAAGAAAAATCCTCAACAACAATAGCAAAACACTTCCTTCTTCAGTATTTCAGCAAAAGGATGTGTGCTTTAGTTCACCTGGCCAATAAAATAAATAAATAAATAAATGAGAGAGAAAGAGAGAGAGATATGCTTCAAGTGGCTGTCCTGCATTTTTCTGGTACAGGGCACATTAAGTATTCCTTAGGTGACTATAGACTTTCCGACTCCTTTGACAATGTTAATAGACCAGTACGATGACTGGAAGACACAATAAAGGGCTATTCTAGAAGTCTCTAATGACTATAATGAGCAGCCATAATCATCTTACTCACAGTACAATGCCATTTTAAATATGTTTTGTACTTCTTAAAGTTCAAAATAAATTTGTAAATGTGACATTTTGCTGCTCATGTTCCTAACCGCAGTCATAGTAAATTAATCGTATATCTGCAAAAGGACAGACCAGCTAATGTCCAAGCACTGACTGCTTGACACTGCTGTCATCTTTCTGTCATTAATGTTTTTATTCAGCATAACCAAGTTTGGTGAACAGACATTAGTGGTCTTTGAAGAAATGGATGAAAGAAATGCTTTATTACAAAAAGGGCTCCTACCAGGCAGTATGTGTTTACAGAAGTGAAAAATTCCGCTTCATCTGCACGGAGGAAAATCCATACCAAAATCATCACATTGTGGCACTCAGAGATGTCACTGCAACATCAGCTGACAAATATCACCATCTTTCTGTAGCTATTATATCTATTGAACACTCATGGTAGGAAAATGAGGATGTATAGTTTTTGTGGGAACAGGTGCTAACGTGACCACGTTCCAGGGGTGAAAGGAACTTAAAGGACTTACCAGTACACAGGGCAGCCAGGCTCCTGAGCAATGTGATGGAAGGCCTCTGGGCCCCATGAAGGGGCATGGTATCAGGTGGAAGGGACAGGGCTGGGGCCACACTTCCCCTCCCAGCCCTTCAGCACTGCCCGTGACTCTGGTAGCTGCTGCTGGGAGCCCCACGCCCTTCTAAATTGCCGGGCCCGTGGGCAGCTGCCCCAGTCAGCAGTCCGGCCGATATGATGCTAAAGTGCTGCTGCAGCAGGGCTTTAACGAAAGATGTGTACCAGCTCGTACCGGCAGCCATTTTCTTACCAGTACGCCGTACAGGCCCATATCAGCCCACTTTCACCTCTTCCATGTACACACACACGCAGACACACAACCATGTCCAATACTCTTTTATCATTAGAGATCCAACACTACATCATGCTCTGTAGCAGCTCAGGGACTCTCTGATTCTATGTGCCCAGGTTACTGTTGTTTGGTGACCTTAAAAAGACACATGGTTACGTTTAACTGTCATAAATAGACAAAGGTTTTGATGGTTAATTATGAATAGTCACCAGCAGTATTAATGACTGGATGAGAACAATGTCATAACAATCACCACAGTTTTCTGAATAAACCATGAAATGCACATAAACCTGATCTGAACTGAGTGATTCCCCAGAGGAAACTTGAATCTATTGGATGGGTGATGTATATGGCTGAAAGGGTACAAAGCATGTATGCTAGATAAAGTGAAAAAGCTAGATATTTACAACACCATGAGCGATGACTATCCAAAAACCAGAGACAGCTGAAGGCTAAAATGTAACACTTATTTAGGTGTGATCAGCTGTCACTCAAAATTCTGACTGCAGAGACTGCTACAAAGGAGGAAATTAGAAAAACACAAATGAGAGAGAATGAGAGCATGCATTAACAGTGGTGTGGACTCAAGCTAAATTTATTGTAATCAGAGGGGGTGCTGGTAGCAACCCCTTTATTTAAATAGCCTAAAAATCTCCATTATGAACAGTTTCTTGCAACCTTTTTTTTTTGAGAAGCTGTAAGATCTCCTATAGCTGCAGCTGGCCATTGAAATTTGGAAGAGGAAAAGTGCGACACAGATGCTCATTTTGGTTCATTACTCTGTGTCAACAACTCTCGTCCAGACTGACATACTCATTACACCTCACACACTGGTGTCATAATATTTATTTAAAAGGTGACATGCAATATATCAATTGAAATCTAATAACACACAGGTCATTAATGTCACTGTGAAATGCCTGTAACAACTCAGTAGGTGAAATTATGGATACTCTCTGATATTATGTCCTGGAGACAAACAGACAAAGGTGACAAAACAGATTTTTTCTATATAAAGTGGAAAGAAAATAGGATAGAAGATTCCCTGTCCAGGAAAGAGGGCTCTGTCCTCTTGCCTTCAGGTCAGCCAGTTGCTAACCCTCCTGAAGCTTTGTAACGGGTGAGGTCTGACCCTTAGCATCCCCATATTCACATCCTACACACTATTGTAATCATCTTTGTACAAAACATGCCTCGTGTGGTATTATTTGAAAATGGTAACTCGCTGTTCTCTAATATTAATCCATGAAATAATTACATGATGTGTATTAAGAGTTATGGAATTTTAAATAGTGTGTTTTAACCAGGCAAGTCAGAGAGAGCTGGTAACCAGCTCTGCCCTAAACAAAGGAATGTATACATGCTCCTCTGACCAGCCTAGTCAGCAGGCAGATACAATGAAAGTCTGTTTTAAATTTCAGGTAAACAAAGCTATGAGCCAAACAAGTTGGGGCGGAAATAGCATGGTGTTGACACCCAATAGGAGATGGAAGCTTGGTCTAGGTTTTTACTTTCCAAAGAATGCATTGCAAAGGTTTACTGGTTTACAAAGATGGGGTAGGGATGGAAGTTCAAGTAATAAGTATTGAATCAACTGATTGTATACAACATTAATGTATCATAAGAGTGTACAGAATGAGGTATTTTCTGAAAGCTAATGACCCATGGTCAGTTAATATCACTGTGAGATTTTTGTATTAATACCTTACAAAGAAATATGAATACTGAATTGTATTATGCTTTAAAGTCTGTGTCCAAACAGGAAGAGTGTGCCTCATTCAGTGCACAGGATGGGAATGAAGCAGCTGTTCCTTTTTTTCCCCTAGTCCTTTTAAAAAATCATTATGCAACTCCTGCCTTATTCACTACATAGCATCCAAACTGAAGATTGAATTATTGATTCCTTCACGGTCTTTTTCTAAGGACATGCACTATCTAACCACATCAAAAATATTAACGAATGTATCCCCCTCAGATCCCTTCTGAGAAAAATATAATATTATCATCTCCATCTTACAGATGGGGAAAATGAGACAAACAAAACACGCCTGAGGCCACATAGGGAATCGGTGACAGAGGCAAGATCTCAACTTAGGACTTCCTGAGTTCTATCACTGCTCAGTCCTCCAGGCCACACTCCTTTATTGCCAAAGGTGCTGAGCTCCTGTCAACTTCACATTCCTTAATGCATTACTGAAAGGCACTCAGATGCTACACTTTAAAAAACAGAATTCTGTAAATGGGGCCTCAGATCCAAGTTCTACAAAGGGACAGGTGCTCAACTCCAAAATTTAGGTCTCAAAACCATCACCCAGCTGCCAGCTAACCTCTGTAGATGTCCAAGTTTCCACTGTAAAGTCCGGTAAATTTCTTCTGCTCAGCATGCACTCAGCCGCCTAAGTCCTGATGCTTTGTTGCTGAAGTACAAGCAGGATCTTCAAACGAGGCATTCCCCAACTTTTACCCCTAGGGGTAGTACTGCAATTCTGCTCTTAGCCT
Organism: Dermatemys mawii; assembly: GCA_007922305.1. Lineage (NCBI taxonomy): Eukaryota > Metazoa > Chordata > Testudines > Dermatemydidae > Dermatemys > Dermatemys mawii. The sequence continues at coordinate 4,146,948 of ML677345.1, read as the reverse complement.
GATGTAGAGCAGGGACCTGAACCCTGATCATCCCTCTCTCAAGAAAGGGCCCAGCCACTGGGCTATGGGATCTTCTTGCTTAGGGTTTTCCACTTGACGGTTCAAACCTCTGCTTCACTTCAAGCAGAGAAGCAATTTGAACCCAGATCTCTCATATGGTGCATGAGTGCTCTAACCATGGGACTAAAGTATGTGAAGGAGAGGAACCACCTTCTCCTCAATTTTTTGCAAGAAAGAGCTTAGGTGCTTAACTTTCACTTGAAAATCCTGAGTGGAGATAGGTATTTCTTTCCAAGTGCGTGCAAACACGCAAGGAGACAGAATTTAGGTCACACAGGCAACTTAATCTCTAGCATTTCTCAATGTTTAAGCATTTGACTTTGCAACTTAAATAATGCTCTCTTAAGTTAGGAGAAAGATATTTGGTATGCAATGATATACAGAACAGTGATATTTATATATTGAGATTTTTAAAAATAAATCTGTGGGCCGTACCTAAGGCTGAAATATTATTGTACTATGTGACTCCAGCAGGGTGACAAAGGACCAGAATTAAAATGGGAATTAGCATTGCTTGAGGAATGCCAAGCACTGACTTCATGAGCAATTTATGGTCATGAAGGCACACTTATTTATTTTCCCTTTAGCATTGGGCTAAGCTGATTTAACTAAGCAGGCAAGTACCCAGCCAATTTATATCTCTCCCTTAAAGAAAACAAATGCAATGAAACCTCTCCATTCATGGAGACGGAGAGAAGACAATTCTGTCTGGATGAAAAGTACTCAGAACTTTATCCCAGTCTCAATTTATAGTGCAAAATAAGTGTAAATTATTCCTGGTTAATATTAGTGTAAGAAAGATAAATATCAGCCTCCTGATTTTACAATGAGGATAGACAGACATGTACCAATACTTTTAATTCTAGTATTTGGCAGCTGGATACCAGAGAGAGTGATGCACTTGTGACACAGACAGATAGATATTGAAAGACTTTAAGGTCCAGATCTTATATAGATTTGTATTCTCACTGAAGTTAATTGGTTTCTTGAGAATTTTGCATCTCTTAGCCTTATGGGATTGAGCCAAGAGTCAGTGAAACACATATGGAAGTCCCACTCTGTTCAGCAAAGCACACCCATTAATTTCAAAGGGACTTAAGTGCATGCTTAAAGTTAAGTATGTGCTTAAGTGCTTTGCTGAATCAGGCCGTCTTAGTCTCAGAAAACAATTTAGAAACGGAAGGGGAGGATTATGCAGCTAGATGACAAATTAATGTAGTGCCAGACAATATAAATTTAGGTTCTGATTATTGCTTTGGAAAAAAAAATATTGGGCATACATAATGTATTCAGGAACAACAAATCTGAAATATTACTATCTCAGCGGAGTTTGATATAAAATCCAGGCTCTAGTAGAGCAGGGGAAAGTGTTGCAAAACCTAATATTAAAAGAAACTCTCCATGAACTACAAAAAATAATAAATAAATAAAAAGCTCAATAAAACACTTTTGTTTTTATTTAAATATTTGCACGAAGTGTTTAGAATCCAACACTGGAGCGAGAGCTAGGAAACTATTCACAGTGAATATTTCATTCCATGCATTTAGCCCTTATATGCTGTTCATAAGTTGTTCACATTTTTTTTTGACTTTTGACAATTAGTCTGTTGTTCATGACTTTTCAATGAGAAATTAAGCTACACAAATTTCAGCCTATGGGTTGTTTATGGAATATACACTTTCCATTTTCAGCTGACTACTTATTGTTTGGGATGGGTAATTGGTCCCATGGTACTGTGTCTTCTCCTTCATTAAGTAACTGAGATTTATTAACAAATAATGGAAGAGATTTCAGACTGGCTATGTGATTGATTTCAGCATAAACCTGCATATGAATATGTATTTGAATGAGACCCTGTGAGACTTTCACTTTATGTAAACATTCTTAATAAAAAAAAATCACTCATATCAATATTCACTGAAAACTCATTAAATAAAAAGCTGCAAATACCATAGATGTGAATTAGTTAATTTCATTCCAATAAATGTTTGTGAATATTTTTAAAGCTCTTGTATAGCTCTAACTGCAGCACTGAGGATGTATGTTGAGCAACTGTGTAAAAATAGCTAGAAATCAGTTTTAAATAAAATGAAACTACCCCCATATATACTTATTCATAAGCCTAATTTTTTTTTTTTTTTTAGTAAAAAAAGGGAAGCATCAGAAAAGGGGGTTGTCTTATGAACAGGTATAGAGAGGGAGAGGTGGTAGACCACTCTTCCTCCCAACTGAGGGGACAAGAAGTAGCAGCATAGCCAGCGGAGCCAGAAGGGAAAAAGTGGAGCGAGAGTCTCTCTGCTTCTGGCCACGCTGCTCTCCCCCCCAGCCTCTGAAGCAGCTGCAGCTCTGGGGCTGGCAGGCTGCGGCTGTGTCCCCTATCCCCGCCCACCGGAAGAGCTCCAGCCAGGCCAAAGACATCTTCCCCTGGCCCGCCTCAGCTAAGTTGGGAAGGGATGAGATGGGGAGAGTATGGTGGTCCCAGGCTAGAGGTGGGGTGATGTGCGGGATGGTCACATGGGTTACTCCCCTGATACCCAGCTTCTCTCCCCCGCAAAATTCCCCACCTGTACCTGCTTGCTGTACCGGCATGTCAGGATAAGCAGCTGGTGCGATGGGACACTTTGTTTACTTAGGTTTACCTCCGTGCCTGTGTACGCTCAAGGTAAACAAACCATCTCAGCCCACCAGCAGCTCATATTGATGGCCCAGGAGTCAAAGTTTGCCGACCCCTGAATTATAGGGTTGGCTTATGAATGGGTCATAAAAATTTTCCATTTTTACTTCTTCTTTTTAACTCATCCATCTTGGGGGATCGGCTTATAAATGAACCTGATTATGATCGAGTACATATAGTAACTAAACTTCCATAGGGGCAGGGAAATTTGGAAAGAGCCTCGCACATTGAGATGGTATAATATGTAACTTTGTAACAAACAAAGACAGACAGTAATTGTCCAAGATGACTGAAATGCAAGAAGCAGACAAAACCAAAAATGGTAAAATAAGTTGGATTTAAAAATTCCTTCAGTTTTAATTATCTAATGTCTTATTAGTAATATTGGTTAGGATTTCTTTTCTAATTTATTTTAAAACCAAATGTATGAATAGTCACATGCTAAGCATAATATATGGAGTTTATTTCTAAATTCAGTTAGGCGAGTATAAAATTGCAATAAATCCAGTGAATTCAATAAAGTTATATCAGATTGATGCATGGTCCCTTTAAACTTGCATGCAATTATTACATACAGTACTTAAAATCAACAGATTTTCAAAGGCTCTATCCATTATAACTTTGCAAATACACTTAAATGCAAAGTCATATCACTGCAAACAGAAGACATTTGTACAAGGATCCCATAATCAAGTTAATTCTTAGCAAATATCACCAAGTATGTATCAGCTGACATTTTTTTGGTCACAGGAAAACAATTTAGCTTGTGAAAGCACTGTATAAGCAATGCAAACAGATCTTCAAAATTTTCAAGATGTAGACTATAGATATCTTGTAAATCTGTACCTAGTCTAGTGGGATAGTAACATTCACTGCAATAAATCTGGACAATTACTGGTATAAAAAAAATTAACAGGTAGGAGTAATTCCTTTAACAAAAATAATGCTGCATGTTTTTGTTCATGTCGTTCTAATTACTTATGGCTGAGACCACAGTCATTATCTAGCTTGTGTTTAAATCAAGAAGAGTAGGATCATGCACAATATTTGTTATATAAAAGCATTAACCCCCTATTTCCAAAAATGGGAGAATGACAAAGTAAATGGGATCATTCTTTTCAACCTTATGAAGAATATCAGTGACTGGAGATAAGAGTAGCCTGAAAAATGGTACAGTATGTGTTTTCCACAATCCCAGCAGTTTCACAATGGAATTGAAAGAATTTTAATCTGGCAGGTTTCCAGGGCGCTGGAGGAGTGGGTTAGATTTAAAAAGAAGGTCCATCTGGTCTTCCTAGGGAAGTGATACAGGGAGACAGGGACCAGGAGGAAAAGAAACTCCAGCAAATACCATTAGACAAGAAATGCACAAAAAAGAAACAAACCCCATGTTATTAAATTACAGTATAGAAGTGTCTCCTAAAGAGTAATTCAGTAACATAAGGGTAATAGAGGGAGGTACTTTGGATCACTATATAAAAGAATGCTTGACAGAGCACAGCAGAGGTCTGTTGAATGTCACTGAAACTTTAAAAAATAAGACTCTTGGGTGATCAAGAGAATAATAACTGTAGCTAAAGAATGAGTGCAAAAAAGCACCAAGATAAGCTCAGAACCATGGAAAGAAATGAGCTTTGGGAAATAAGTATGTAATTTAAAGGAAGAGAGTGAGGAATTAAAGGAGGTATTTATGCAGATGTTAAAAACTTTAGAATGCTGAAAGGATTACGCAGGCTGGTGTCGTAAAAGTATTGGACATAACATTAAATAAGAAGGGAAAAAAGAATGCTTGGTTTGATAATAAAACAGTTTGCATTATTTTGGTAAATGTATTTCACATCCCTGTCAGCAAGTATGTCTGTAACAATACAGGCACACAAAAATTCCCCCAGGCGTAAAGAGTTAAAGAAACCCATATAACAACCCAGTTCCTGTTTCTCTATCCCCTTCCCTTCTGAGTCCAATGACCCCTAGTGGCAGCTAGCAGCACTGCAGCCCACTTCTGTGTGCGAAAGGAAATTCTGTGCACACAATGTTAATTTTTGCAAAATTCTGCTTTGCGTGGTGGCAATAATTACCCCCAGGGACAGCTTATGCTTAGAAATATTAGCCTCTCCAAATTCCAAGCAGCATAGTGATACAGTTGCTTCTGGTCAGGATATTTATTCCCCTACCCCAGAATTCAAACATAAAGGACAAGTGTTTGCACTTGACTTCTTTTTATGGATGGTGATGGAAAGGGAGGTTACAATCACGAAAGTCTTTGTCCTTTGTTGTTTCACAATGGCTCAGTTGGTTTCAATAGGCCTTTCTGTGTGCAGGACCAGCACTTCATATTAATTAAGGCTTTTTTTCCTGTGTGGTGAATTACACAGTTACAAGATTTACAATGAAAATATTCAGTATAAGTAAGATTCAGATGTTATAAGTGAGATTACGACATGCAGCATCCCACAAGCATTTCATGAAGTCTAAACATTAAAAACATTATTAAAAACTTCACTAGTAAGTCATTTCTCATTTTGTATGTGCGTGCAGCTGACTATTCCTTTCTAAGTAGAGTATTTTGCATTTGCCTTTATTGCATTTCATCCTATAAGCACTCACTAACCCTCCCAGCTTGGCATCATCCACAATTTTTTAAGTGTACTCTGTATGCCATTATTTATATCATTGATGAAGATATTGAACAGACCCAGACCTGATCCCTGTGGGATCCCACTTGCTATGCCCTTCCACTTAATTGTTTTCCAACCAGTTATAAACCCACCTGATAGTAGCTCCATTTAGGTTGTATTTCCCAATTTTTTTTAAATGAGACATGCATGCAAGACAATATCAAAAGCCTTACTAAAGTCAAGCTATAACACATGTACTGCTTTCCTCCCCCGTCCACAGGGCTTGTTACTCTATCAAAGAAAGCAATCAGATTGGTTTGACATGATTTGCTATTGACAAATCCACACTGACTGTTACTTATCAACTTATCTTCTAGATTTCTGCAAACTGATCACTTAATTATTTGCTCCATTATCTTTCTGGGTACTGAAGTTAAGTTGACCAGTCTGTAATTCCCCGGGTTATCAGATGGGCACTATATTTGCCTTTTTCCAGCCCTCTGGAATCTCTCCCATAGTCCATGACTTTTAGAAGATAATCACTAATGGCTTAGATATTTTTTTAGTCAGCTCCTTGAGTATTCTAGACTGTATTTCAAGAGGCCCTGATGACTTGAAGACATCTAACTTGTCTAAGTAATTTTTCACTTATTCTTTCCCTATTTTAGACTCTGATCCTACCTCATTTTCCCTTGCATTCACTCAATTAGCTGTCCAGTTGCTTCTAAACTTCTTGGTGAAAACTGAAACAAGAAAATCATTTAGCACTTCTGACATTTCCACATTTTCTGTTATTGTTATTGATCATTTATCTCTGATCTATTTGGATGCTGCCAGTTGGCATTCCAGATACAAGGAAGAGGTCCCCAAAACCATTTTGGGCAGCCCTCAGAGACTTACAGAGAACTAATTACATACATGGTTTCCCCTACAATTCTGGACTTACAATCTTTGACTGATCTGTTATGCATATTACCTGTTTTAATATCTCAATAACTCTAATTTCTTTTTCTTAGGTATTAAATCTTTAGTTTAGTTTACTAAGGAAATAGGCTATCAATTTGGTGTGTGATCCAAAGTATCCATTGACTTGGGGAGATTTACCAATGCTTTGGGGTTGGAAGACCCTAATGTGAGGTGATTTTGGTTAATACCCTTTCATCATAAAGTCCAATTTGTCTGAGTGGTAAAGAACCATAATGTTTTCCAAATTCCCCCTGCCTCCCCACACCCAGTAGATTAAGGGGATAACCTATACTGATATAACACAAATATAAAAATGAAGGATTGCTGAATGGTAAGATTTAAAGCTTTGACAGCTACATATTGTAATTATGGACTATGAATGAGTATAGATAAGGTAACACTTAGGCCAAGCCCTTGTCTGGAATGAGTGTCTGTTTACCAGTTCTTCTTTGATAGAAATTGATGATTTTCTTAAAGTGATAAGATTGCTAGCAAGACAAGTAATAGATCGTGCTAGAACAGGGATTGGCAACCTTGGCACGCGGCACCACAGGATAAGCACCCTTAGTGGCCACACTGGTTTATTTACTTGCTGGTTCGCCGATCGTGGCTCCCACTGGCCGCAGTTCGCTGTCCCAATCCAATGGGGGCTGCGGGAAGCAGCAGTCAGCACCATGCTGCTTCCCGTAGCCCCTATTGGACTGGGATGGCAAACCGTGGCCAGTTCGAGCCGCGATCAGCGAACCAGCAAGTAAATAAACCAGTGGGGCCCGCTAAGAGTGCTTACCCTACAGTGCTGCATGCCATGGTTACCGATCCCTGTACTAGAAGATGCAAGTAAGAGGTACACAAATATGTAATGATAAATAAAATCCCTTTTTTTTCTGGGAAGACTGAGGAACAAGGTGATAAAGAACATCATGAGACAAAATCAGCTTAAAAATGCTAAAGTTGGGTAAATGAAGCATGTGCATGCATAATGTCCAGGGTACATAAAAAATTAAAAGGGTTGCTGTGCGGGAGAGGGATAGCTGTGGTTTGAGCATTGGCCTGCTAAATACAGGGTTGTGAGTTCAGTCCTTGAGGGGGCCATTTAGTGATTGTCATAAGTAAAAATTAGCCTAGAATTCCTGTTTACCTGCAATGGGTTAAGACAAGGGAAACGTGTGTGGCACCTGACCAAAGAAACCAATAGGAACCAAAGATGATTTCAAACTTGCAGTGAGGAAAAGGGTTTTAGTTTCTCTTTCGTTTACTCAGGAGCAATCAGATTAATCAAATCTATTTTTTCTCTCCATCTATCTATAACCTTTCTAAACAGCAACAGTAAGTAAAGTAGCCAGGCAAGGCAGCTCAGTTTTCATCTTTGTGTTCTATCACTCGTGAATTTCTCATGTTTGTGGGAATTATCACTAGGTTTTTTTGTAACTTTAAAGCTCAGCAGAGAGAAAGAGAGGGAGGGAGAGGCATTCTTCGGTGGGCTTGTCCCTTTGATTCTTTGGTAATTGTAAGTACTCTTCCACTGATTTTTACAAATGATTTATTCCTTTCTTTTTTGTTCTTTATTTAAAAATCTTTCTTTTAAGAATTTGACTGCTTTTTTCCCATTGTGTAAAATCGAAGTTTGGATTGGGCTCACCTAGCAGGTTGGTGAGGGGTTTTTTTCTGCAAGCCTTTCCCAGGGAGGGAAGTATAGGTTGTGGGCGGGGGTTTGAAAAGAGAAGGGAGGGCTCCAAGTGGCCTTGCCCCATAGTTCTTGGGGCATTTTACTTGGTGGTGGTGGCGTACCATTCCAGAGACAGAAGAAACTTGTGTCTGGGGGAAGTTTTAACCTAAGCTGGTAAAATAAACTTGGGGGATTATTATTTTTTTTATACGGGTCCCCACATCTGTACCCTAGAGTTCAGAGTCGGGAGGCAATCCTGACAGAGATATGGGGGAAAAATCTGTTGGATGATTTAACTGATTGGTCCTGCTTTGAGCAGGGGGTTAGACTAGATGATCTCCTTAGGTCCCTTCCAACCTTGACATTCTATGTGCTAAAAGAAGATTGGATAAAGATTAAGTAATCTGTAATGCAGAAATTTCTAATACATGAATCTGAAAAGGCCCAAATTGGAGAAAACTGGACGAGAAACTGAGGGACCAGACCAGGATATCAGAGGAGACAAAGGAGGACTTTCTGAGAATGTGGTAAGTTAGGTCCCTACCAATTCCATATTGTCTGGCATAAATGTATGTTCAGACACTATAAATTACAATAATTCTGTCTGAATTTTGTATAGTAACGATGACTCTGTTTCCCACATTAATCTTCAAACAAGACCAAAGTGGCAGCCCTCCTGAGGAAGAAAAGGGTGGAGAAGCAACAGCTTGATGCCCTGGAAGATTCTACAGAGTGGGGCATCCAGTCCAAGCAAGTGGGAGGAAAAGAAGTCTAGCCACAGCTACCTGTAAAGTCCATGGAGTTTGAGGGTTGCCAAATGTGTGAACTGCATCATTCTAGTGCATGATGTTCATGCAGTGCTCCACTGGAAGCCTATACACTTCCTACTTTCAGGTGGATTCAGTATTATAGACAAACCTTTCACACAGCCCGAAGAAAGAAAGTGTGAAACCCTGGCCCCACTGAAGTCAGTTCTCAGTTCAGTGGGGCCAGGGTTTCACATCACAATAACAGCTATTCTCACTGTATGTCCACCTTGGAGGAGGCGGAAGAAGCATGGGGAGGGGAGGGCAAGGGAAACAGGTGGCATTTGGGACAAAACCTGCCCTTACAAGATTAACAGTAATTTTAATGACCAAACAAATACATTCAAGCAGACAGCAAGCCAAACTCAGAGCTGCTTTTAGCTATCCTTTCCCCAACAGCCCTGCTTATTTCATGGGGGTAAAAGGGCTAAATTAATGCAGTGAGTAATGCATCAGCATGACCATTTTAGTTTATTCCAAATTTTAACCTAATCCTTTTGACATTATCCCTTAGTATAATGGCAATATCTATGCAACAAGCTAGATGATTGACTGACTTTGCATCCTATTTAAACCTTAAAAGCATTTACTAGTTGGAATGCTAAACAAATTATACAATCAATGTTTGAAACAAGGCACTGTACCATTAGCATAAAACATGAAATTAAGGCAATTGTCAATTAAGCAATAAAATAGCTTATGAAAAAAAAATACAGATGGGGGGGGGAAGACTCAATTTCATTTCCAAAACCATGCATCAAGCCATCAATGACAGTACACTCAGACAACAGAACACCAAATTAGAAGCATTACAGCATTGTTACAAACTCAAATTGTTTGGCATTACCCTTAAAATATGATGCTGTTTCTTTCATTGTCTATGTGCTGCCTTTCCAGATTAACTCATCTCTCTGAATTGAATTCAAACCTGTACCCAAGATTTAGGAATATTGTGATTGCTATTTTATCATAATGGATGACCAGTATTCAAGCAGCAAGGATTAGATTTTCAGTGAGTAGCAGGGAAAAAAGCCTTAATATTTGTTTAGATTTTAAAGTGGATTTTGACTGGGTTCATGACCCTTTTGATTTTGCTTTCCATAAGCATTCAAACGCTCAATTTAAATGCACACATTAATGGAAAGCAGGTTTAAAACTCTAAGGCTTAAAATTGTTGCTGAAAGAAAATTTTTCATTGTATATGTGATTGTATAACTCACAGTTTGTGCTGTGTTTATTAGCTACACCATGGCATCAGTTTTGTTCTGAGACTGGTTGATACTTGTTGCTGATTAATCCATTTATGATTTATGTAATTATTTTATCTAAGGCCCTGAAGTTGCAGTTACATGTGCATTTAGATTTAAGCTCATAAACTGTCTTATTGAAAGAAATTAGACTACTTACATCTTTACACAGAATCAGACTGCAAATTATAGTCTCCAGTGATTTATATCTTATTTACATGACCAAAAGAGCAGAAAAGTGCTAGCAATAACTTATCAAATATTTTCTAATAATAATTCACTAGAGATTTTTTTAAAAAAATTAGTAAATATGACAACTTTGAGATCCGTTTGCAGATTTGTGCCCAGTAAAAGAGGATGAAATTAATCAAGTTGTTTGTTCAGAACTAGTTGTTCACATCTATTCACAGTATGTAAGGAAAACTTATAAATATTGCCAGATAGCAAAATATTTAAATTGTTCAATACCGTGGAAAGTTACAATGAAGCTAAGAGCATCAGACTTCCTATTTGAGTCTTTAATTAAAAAAAAAAAGCCTTAATTGCAGCAGAAAGCCTTTAAAAAAAACAACACACCTTCATAGTCAAATTGCAGCTTTCAGAGTGCATGATGACTTACGAATGAAAAAGAATTCAAAATTGAGCTCCACTTTTTCTCTTGACTTGAGAAACTTTTATGGAGAAAAAGGTTATTTCTGAAATAGAAATAATTTTTAGAGCTATCTATGAATTATATGAACTGATATGAATTGCAGCATTATTTTTCATCTCAAATCCTGCAGGTGGATTAATGATACATGAGCTCTGTCATTGCCAGTGTTTCTTGAATCATTCCACTAACGGAGATAAATAAAGACAGAACAATTCAATCAAAATGGCTATACATATATGACTCAATGTAGATTTTTTTTGAATCAATTCTGATTGGCATGCCAGGAATATTATACAAAGGAGGGGGGAGAGAAAGAAGTGCACCTAATTCATAATATGTCAACTTTCAGTGCACATATTGCGTATATTAGGGGAAAAGGTACACATAAATCTATATGAGTATTATATGACCAAGATTTCAAAGGCTGACTAGCAACTGTGGGTGCTTCAACTTTTGAACGTCCAACTTGAAGCACCTTAAAGGGGCCTGAGTTTTTAAAGGTCAGGTGCTCTGCATTTTCTGAAAAATCAGGCCTTTTAAAGATGTCTTAACTTAGGCAGCCAAATTCAGTCACTTCTGAAAATTCTGACCACATACTGAATTTATATTGATGCCAGGACTAGGTGACAACACAGTCAGTGAATGAAATTTCTTTCCTCTGAAGGCCATGTTCTCTCTCTGAAATTACAAGAGTCACAGAGCAGTCTTGCCACAAGCACAGAAAAACAGCTAATGGGTTATGAGGCATGGCAAACAGGTGTGGATAAAATCAGTACAGTGCCAAGTCCAGATCCAAACCCTAGATCATTCTGATTTCCTGCAGAAGGGAGCTACAACACCACTTCTGAATCTATGTCGGAGGCTCCAGCTCTCAGCATTAGAATTAGGGTACACGCATACCTATGATCTGATTTTATTAGCATAATGGCATGCTTCTTGTTCTTCAACACTAGAGCTGCTCGAAAGGGCAAATTTACCAGTCAGTCAGTGACACCTGGAATTGGTGTCTGGGTAGTTTAATCAGAAAGCTAGAAAACAGCCAGTCACATTGCAGATAAGTGGTGCCCAAACTTTTCCTGTTGTGCCCCCAACCTCTACCAGTAATGGAATCTGTCTGCACAGCCAGGCTTGCTCCGCAAAGGAGATTGGGCTGAAGGTAGAACTGGGGTCAGAACTGAGGATGGAGGAGGAGCTGGAGCTAGGGAATGAGAGCAAAGTATGAATGGGAGCAGAGCAGGGGGTGGAGTGGAGCTGTGGCTAGAGGTGGAGGTGGGTCAGAGCTGTGGCCGGGGCAACCCCCCAAAAGTTCTTCCATGCCTCCTTAGGGGACCACTATTTTGGTGAGTACTGTTGTAGATGCTTAAGAAAAAATATCAAGGGGCCAGGTTCTGCATGAGTGGAGAGCTGGGTGTAGCAGACAAGAAACTTTAGTTCATTTGAGCAGACTCTGTAATAGGAAGGGTAAATTCAGTCCCAATGCTCAGGGGAATACAGGAAATATTACCTTCTTACTGCAGAAGGGTCGACCCTTGCCCTAAAGTGGAGGAGGCAGATTCACAACTCCAGCTTCCCACACACCAGCCTGAGTGGCAGGACTGCATCAGAAGGAATAGTCTCCCATGAAGTAACACAGCAGTGAGTGTGCTGAGATGCTTCCCAATGTTACTGTTATTCCTTGGGTGGTGAGACTCTGCTTTGGCCCTTTCTAGATTATTCCTTAAAGGCATAGCACATATCATCATCATCATTGTAATTAAACAAACAACCTTATGATGGTGTAAACAGGCCCTTCTCCGCTCAATGCACAAATGCATCAGGACCCTGCTGTTGTAAGCACCAGTGTCCCTTTATTTCCCTTGTGCAAGCCCCCACCTTCACTATACACAAGTATACATCAGATAGCACACTGACTTGGCTGTCTTGGGGGACAGCTAGCTAAGAGCAACAACACCTTGTTCCTCCCTGTTCTCCTTTCCCCCTGTGACTTCCTTCCTGCCAGCTTTATGCTCAGGCCTGGAAGGCTCCCAGGTGGTTTGCCTTAAGCCCCACTCTTCTCCGGGCCACACCCTGCCAGCCAATTAACTCCCCCAGCTGGGAGCTGAGCTAGCAGAGCCTCTGCTGCCGGCTCTAACAGAGGGAACAGGGGCTGGCTCAGCACCTTCTTGCCAGCACCCTGTTACAGATGGAGAAAGAAATGTCTATTTGCCTACCATCTAGTAAAGTAGGAACTTCAGATATTACCATGCTAAATGCCAAAGAAAAGCCTATAAATAAAATAATAATCATTTTATCATGTTCGTAGAATGTGACTGAAACTTTATTATGCAATCCTGCTTCACACAAACAATACTAATACATTGCACACTACACTTTGTTGTGTATAAAGGGCTGATTCTGCCACCCTTACTTTGAAAGTAATTCCATTGGGCCTATTCATGGATTCGTGTGCTATTTACTCAGTAAAAGTGGCAGAATCTGGGTAATTTCGTTTGTTTCCACCATCAGTTTATGGAGTGAAACCTGAATAATAACTTGCTTTCGCACGGTATCTTGCTATATTTTTAACAAAACCTGAATAACTGCTTAGGCACAAGAATCAATACATTTTCTATCCTGCTTGACAAACCATATCATTAAAAACAGTCCATCAAGTAGACAGCCCAATATAATGGGTGTACTTTCAAGTTATATTTTCTAGGCAATTTCACTCCCTTTCTTCAGATTTGGATATCTGATATTGATTGGAGTGCATTTAAAGTAAATAAAGGAATGCAACATGTGTACTACACCACAATATATATTGTATTGTACACCTGATCCAAAACATTTCATATGGAATAAAAAGAATTCAAAAGGCAGATAAAAGCTCTTCTTTAAGAGTTCAGCTATATAAAGATCTTTTATCTACACCTCTATGTTTACATGCTGTTTTCTGATTATGTGTTTATTATTTGTGCTTATCCAGTTCTAAAGCAGTTTCTCAATAAACAAACCCATAGAATCAACAGAAAAGACAGCCATTTAAATGATTGAGTAAAAGAAAAAAAGAGAGCATGCTAACTTGGATCACGGAGTTCATCACTGATGGGATGTATACATTTATGAACCCTCAGAGAAGGCAGGGACTTGTGGCTACTTCCAATGTGACCATGGCTAACTCTGTTTTTCAAATACTACTATTTTCTAACATTCAGATTTTGGGGGCTAAACTGTTCATATCCACTTAACTACACAAATTTTTAACACCTGCAGGGATTTCCAGGTGTTAAATTTGCTACCAGAGAACTTACTTTTCTCTCTGATTGTAATAAAACCAATGCTTTTTTTTTTAACCCACAAAGTAAGCAATTTAATATAATGGCTACAGAATTCAAACATCACTATTAGCCTTTCCCCACTGAACACTATATGCATCCAACATTTCATGAAAGTTATGCTTAATGTATTTTATAGTGATTACAGAAGCTGAGACTGAAATTAAAACCAGCATTTTCTACTCTAAATGACAAAATTTTGACTGTTATATGCACCAAATTTTCTACTTAAAAGGTAAGTGGCCTGATTTTCAGGCATGCTGGGCACCCACAAACCCAATGAATGGGTTTGTGGGTGCTCAATACCTAAGACTTAGGTGCCTCATTGTGAATTTAGGAGCTGAACTTCAGATACTCAAGCTCAAAAATGTTGCATTTAGTCAGTTTCATGTTTCTTCTGTATAATCAGTTAGCCAGCTTCCCCACTACTTTGTCTTGATTTTCCACACCTTGAAAGGGGCAGAAAACAATGTTTAAAATAGGAAAAATGTAATTGTAATATCACAAACTATATTAGGGGGACACAGGAGCAGGTAGAATAGTAGACCCCCTTTAACTTTTTTTTTCTTTAAATTAACTATATTTCGAGTTGACTGTGTTCTTTTAAGTATTTTATACGTAGTGATCCACTGACAATGGAAGAGTAAAAGGCTAAATTTTGCCCTCCGTTTCGCATGTAAATTGTAAATGTGGCTTGATGTCACTGAAATCAACACAAGCTGTCAGAGCTCAGGGCCTCAGAAAATCAGATCACATTTTGAGGTGCTTAAGTATCTCGCTTTAGACAATTATTTTACTTATTCTACTATGGCACCTATCACCCATTAACAAATGTTCTTTGAGCAAGATAATGAGGCAATCTTCAAATCTTTTGATCAGGGTGACCTGGCTTGACAAAGCTGCATTTTCACCATATTTTGAAAAGCCAGGTGACTCTCCTAGAGATTATGATATATCACTAGGAAAGTCCCCTTGCAAATTCCAGAGGATTGGGAAAAAAAATACATACTATATCAAGCCAAACTCTGATTGATTGATGGTGCTATTCCATTGAAGTCATTGGAGCTATAACAGTAGAAAATTTGCCCTAGCATTGTCTCAATACTCTAATTGTGGTATTATGGTCCCCCATTTCACTTCCTCACTGAGTGCTACTGTAAGGTTAAACACAGCAACTAAGATATTGAAATAGTGGCTTGAAATATGTTTTTGTTTACTTCTTTTTGTTGATTTCATAACTCTAAGCTCTATATTTTGCTGTATATTAAAGGTTCTGAATACAAGACCTCTTAGCCCAGGCTAATTTTCTGATCATGTGTGCATTTTTATCAGTTCATTGCTCAGCACAACATAATTCATGTCAGGAAAGGTCAAAATGAATGGTGTGACTGCGGTCTGGGAAGAAAAGGAGAATTTCTTCAACAGAAATTACCCATACCTGCCTTGGAAATCAATTAGAGAGGCAAGGTGGGTGAGGTAATATCTTTTATTGAACCAAATTCTGTTAGTAAAAGAGACAAGCTACACAGAGCTCTTCTTCATGTCTGGGAAATGTAGTGTGTCACAACTAAATACCAGACAGAACAGATTGTTTAGCATAAGTACTTAATATCCATTCTAAGAGACTATTCAAGGTGAAGTGGCATATTAACACCTCTACAGTCATAGAACAAAAAAGGGGGGTTAGTGGGTTACAGAATGTTGTAATAAGCCATAAATCCAGTGACTTTATTAAGACCATTATTTTTTATGTCTAGCAAAGTTACGCATTTATACTCTCAGGCTTGTCTTTTGAAGGTGTTATGCAGGTTTCCTTTGAGGATGAGGACTGAGAGGCCAGATATGGAGTGATTATTTTAGGAAATGTTTGCCCATGGGTCCTTTGTTTCTGATTTTTTCCCCCTCTGAGTTTATTTGAGAGCATAGTAATTGTCTGGTTTCACCCACACAGTTGCTATTTGGGCACTGTTGCAAAAACTGCTTATTTCCTTTGGAGTTCAGTCCAATAGTCAAAGGACAGGCATAACTCAGTAGACTTCTGGAAAAACAAGATTTATTGCAAGCAATAAGGAGTCAGAGGGGGTTATCACCCAAACAACTGGCTCACCTCAATACATGTGTGAAGATATTTTATACTCCTGTGTTGATAAGGGAGGGGGACTTTCAATCCACTTACACAGGTGGGAACACTTAATGGCTATTACATCCATTGTTGGTATTAATCTACTTCATTTACCTGTCTGGTAAGCAGGAGGTTCAAAACACTTAGGGGTACTCAGACACTATGACGCCTGCACAGCTGTGACAGGGTGAATGCAGGTTTAAAATGCAAGTTAAACTAGGGGTCAATAGTACATATACAGGGAGTAAGATTATAAGTCTAAGGTTATTTTAAAATCATACTACAACATTCTAAGTTACATTTTCCTAACAATCATTTTCTTAACAGCACTTAATGCACTGGATGAGGTACACCATGTATTGTGATAGGCATGTGGAGGACCAATGGAGCTTGAAAGTAAGTTGTGAAGGGTTCTGATCACTGCAGCAGTAGAGATATGTCTGTACATTTTGCAGCGTATGGTGCCGCTTTGAGTTGGTGGGTCCTGGCCTATGAGGAGCTTGCTTCTGATGATGAGTAGACAAAATTTTTAGAAGGATCATCAATAAAGCTTGAGCACAACTCCCTCCTGCAGAACCAAATTAAAAATAGTTCTCTTGAATTATTCAATTTACCATTCCCAACCCTGCCTTTTAATTGTAAGAAGTGTAAAGTACCATGGAACAGTGGTCACTGAAGGTTATATAAATGCACTTCTTCCAGTTGTGGTGCCTAATCTTTCATAATATGAAGAGTTCAAACTTTCACATTATAAAGTGTAGTTTTAGACCATATGTTGTCAAACTCTAATGTTGCCTGGCTTAACTTTCTGTGTCAATCTTATTATCGCTTGAAACAAACAGTCTCTTGCTTTCCGCAAACAGAAGATGAGAAGACCACAGCGTCCAATCAAGCCCTGGTTTGTTCTTAATTAGACTCCACAGCTTTGCCAAATGGTTTCTTATTCACAACCCTCTTTTTTCCTGTTGCATCAGTCTTCCACAGTTTCCTTATGATCAGTTTGAAGCATACAATAAAGTTCTTATAGTCAAAAGGAGAATCCTCACCAGAAGGAAGATTTTTTTAAAAAATCAGCTTTGCCACTGTACAGTGTTTGAATTTCTTCCTACAAGTTCTCATTGTAAGACAGTTACAATTTCATGAACAGCTTATCAGTGTACTGAGTGCACCCTCAGCAGTGCAGCCCTATTTGTAGGTCGAAAGTATTTACAGGAAGACAGAATGGCTTAGGAAATGGAGCTGAAGAGAATCCCTACCCCTCCTAGACCGGTTGTACTGCCTCTACTTTCCCCTCTCTTCTCCCCTCCTCTCTTCCATTAAGCTTTTGTTTGCATCTACAAGCATACTTGGTTTTGTTCACTGCTTTCTCATTTTGTTTTCTTTCTTGTTTTATTTATCTCAATATGTTAAGCCAAAACCATTTCACAAGCAAGGTCAGTTCTATCTGAATGGGTCACAGACCTGCATAACTTTGCTAAGTGTTTTCCCCTATAGGAAATATAAGCAGCTTTCAAAGTTGCTGATGTTTGCGGACTGAACAGCTGAACAATTCTTGCTGATAAACTCTGTTCTTTTCTTAATGTGCTTGTCTAGAATAGAGGCTTCAGGTCATGCTAATTCAAACCCTGACATCCTGAATATTGTAAGTTATCATTAATCAGGTGAAACTGGGAGTTCACAATATTGTGACAAATGAATTAGTTGGGTAGAATTTTCTCAAGAGCTCACTGAGCAATTATACTATTTTTATTTTCAGGAAGAAACATCCTTAAAGTGAAAATTTTATACAGACAAATTTTGAAAAATGTGATTGCAAAAATACTGTATAATGCAGGAATATTTTAATAAAAGCAATCTAGACCACTTGAGTTAGCATATGGGCTCAATGTGTCTTTGAGTCATGTCCACATCACAGTTTAATCAGAAAACATACAGTATTAGCCTCAAGACTCCCAGCTTGTAGCTCTGAAGCTCAACAGGTTTTGAAGTAAAATTAAATTAAAAATTATATGAAATTATTGAAAGGCCTGTTTTATGGTACATTCAAATGAAAGCATCAAGGGGATGTTCCAAAAGTACAAGAGATGAAGCACCTTCTTTGAAAAGTATGTTTGTTTTCAGATATTTCAGAATTGCCAAAGTAACTTAAGATCTTATAGCCTGTTGACTTCCAATGATAGTTTGAAGGCCCAAACTGTTAAAGATATTTAGGCATTACTCCTAAATACCTTTGCAAGGTATTTGTGTTGCAAGGCCTAACTGACTTAGGAGCCCAAGTCTCATTTTCAAAAGTCTAAGAGTATGTCTACAGTGCAAGTGAAAGTGTGACTTTAGCACAAGTAGGCATATCCATGGGTAACAACAGCAGTGTAGACATGGTGGAATGGACTAATAACCAACCTACTGGCGCCCATGCTGCCACATCTACACTGCTATTGTTAAGCACTTTAGCTAGATTAAAGCTAGCACAGATATGCCTACTTGTAGTAAAATCTCACTTTTACTTGCTGTGTAGACATAGCCCAAGTCTCAGTGAAAGGCACTGGGACTTACACTCCTAAGTCAGTTAGGCACTTTTGAAAATTTTACCCATAAGTTCTTTAACAGATATTTATGTGTGGGCCTATAACAATCATAAAAAGATAAGTAGGGTAAATTTATGTATTTACATTTGGCATAGGTACTTATATGGCATGCAATATCATAGTATTTCACATATTTCTTCTCACAACATCCCTGTGATGTAAGGAAGTGGTGTTAATGTACATTTGGCATAGGTACTTATATGGCATGCAATATCATAATATTTCACATATTTCTTCTCACAACGTCCCTGTGATATAAGGAAGTGTTGTTAATGTTAATCTCCATTTTACAGATGGGAAGTGGAGGCACAGACAGGATAATTGACATAGACCTCCTAAATCCCAGACAAGCATGCTACGCATTGGATCATTGTCTAATACAGATTTCTTTAATCAAGTCCAGACCATGTCTACTATTTGTTATTAGTCCATGTTTTGTTCAAAATCAAGCATTGTGCTAATCACACATATGCCTTAGGCCTAGTGTATCCAGACTGCATAATTCATTGCCACAGGAAGTCCTGAAGTGTATCTGAATTTTTAAAAAGGCTCATTATCATCACTTATAGTTCCATAGCACGACAGAGAGAGGGGAATCAAATCTTATCATTCATATGGGAATCTTAATTCAGGAATCAAGAAGGCATTTTTCTTATTGCCACAGGACTACATTATGGAGGTAGTTTGCCTCCCTCTAAAATATCAAGTATTATCCACTGTTATCTTTATAATCTTATCAGCCAGTGTGTTTATTTGGCTTCCATAGTACCTGAGTGCCTCAGCTGAGCTCTTTCTTACTCTCCCATTCTTTCTTCCTTCCCAACCTTTTGGATGAATTGTTCACTCAGTTTTGTTTGAGGGAGCAGTTGTGTTGGGTGTTGGTCTATGTGTGTATGGATGGAGCAGGACACGGATCCACTTAATGAATTCTCAGCTAGCCTATAATCCTTTAGGGAATGTACACAGTGAGCATAAGCTAATGTAGCCCTGAGGCTAATGAATGTAGCCCATTCATTATCACAACTCAGACTGTAATTGTTAGCTCTCGTTTTTTGTCAAAGCTATTAAGAATCAGATTCTGCCACCTGTATTCATGTTTGACAAGTACCTTGGTAATCATGCCTATAAGGGTGGAACTAAATGCTTATGTTCATTTTAAAATCATAACAGCAGAATAATAGTGGTTATATCCTACAAAGATAGAAATAAAAGATATAAGATAAAAGATTTAAATAAAAATATTTAAATAGAAAAGGAGAAATCATGAGCAGGGCTGGCCTTTCCAGCTGCTTCAGGTGCTGGACTGTGAGGGGGTGTCACTAGGACATATTCTAGGGTGTAGAATATTATGTCTGCTGCTGGTACATATGTATTCTCACTGCTCTAGATGCACAGAGATGGTGGAGGGCTGTGCTGGAGGAAGGAGAGCACAAGAGACATAACAGGCAGGCTGGAGAAAAGGTGAGGGGGAATAACAGAAAGCAGCAGAAGCTGCAGGTTGAGAGAGGAGAAGAAGGAGCCTCTTATGTACTTCTCTAGCACCCCCAGGAAACTAGATTGATTAACAATAGCTTTTCAGGAAGCTTCCTGTTTCCTGCTGCTTCCCTGAACCCATTTGAGGAGAACAGGCAGTCAACTGACGTAGTAGGAGCCAGTTAGGCCCTTAAGACGCTGCTATCGTCCCTCACTCATGGATTTGCTACCATGAGTACCATAAGCTCATGCCTGCTTATTTGTCCCCTTCAACTCAGTGTTGAGAGCTACTATAGCTGGCACAGATCAGCAGTCATGAATGAAAGAAGAAAATACCCGTCCAGGGCAGCTTTCAGAGAAAGAAAGCAAGCAAGCAAAGGAAGCTTTTCTATCTAAGGAAGGAGCTCTACTGAGATACATAGTCACAAATGTTCGTGGTGAGCCTTCTGGCCCCAGCGAGGATGTGAGTGGTGAGGAGATGCCTGATCTTCCAGTTAGTCAGAGTGCAAGTGACCTGGCAGCTACTGCAGCATCCATATCTCCATCTCAAATGAATGTAATCATGCACATTCCTGAAGTTAATCAAAATACATCTATGCTCCACAATGAACAGGAGAGGCTGGTTGGCCTTGCAACCACCTTGTAGAGCATGAGCTGGCCCAGATTGTGGACCTTCAGGAAGCAGTTCACATCTTTACAACCAAGAAGGCACGGAAAGCACCACTTTGATTATTCAAACAGACAAAAATGCCAGTGTTTACTATGCAGACAAGAAAAGTTACATTTGCTGTTCAAGCATTTGAAAGTTAAGTATTACTTAAAATTTTTGAACAAGGCATTTTAAGTTGTTAGTTCTCCTTTATTGGTGTAGGTAGCAGAGCAGGAGAGAAGTAGAACAGGAAGAAGGCAGAATTGAGACCTTTCAAAGTCTTGGTCCAAACAAGGGGGAAGGAGATGTCATTTGAGCTCCCCACTTCGGGTGCCAAAATGTTGGTGGCTGGTCTTGGTCATGAGAGTCTAGATGATGCACTGACCTTTCACCTTTACAAAACTGTGTTCAGCCCCTGACCCCAAAACAAAAGAGTTTCGTAATCATAGTCAATGAGCCATTTTTCACCCTAAAATCTCTACAGAATTCCATATACTTTCCCCTGCCCTCTCCATTCCCATCTTTGCTAAAGAGAGTAACTGAAACATTGCAGACCAGTATGAAAGTATATTGTGCTCTAAGCTGTTATGGTACCTACGTTAGACATGACACTTACTTATGCTATGAAAGCCTCATTCAAAGATCATTGAAGTCAAGCCCCTAGTTCCTGATTTTCACCACCAATGAATGAGCCATTTTAAAAAAAAGATATGGATTGAAAATTGAGAGACTTCCCTACCAGTTTGTACATTTGTCCATAGAGTATTGTTACAGCATTATTATGAACAATTTCACTCTACTTTTTGGAACATCAAGACGTAATTGGACAACTTGTCTTGTGACATTTGGTATTACAGGCCATATAATGTGTTTTTCTTGTCCATTAAATAGAAAAGGGAAACAATACTGAGAAAGCATTCCTAAGATAGTTACCTCATCAATGTCTAGACATCCTCAAGGGTCTGAGATGCAGATACAGTAAGGTATTTATAAAGTTGATACCACTCAAAAACAACCAGACCTTTTATCTGCAGATACATTTGGTTTCTCACCATGGAAAAGGGCAGCGGGGGAGGAATCTGTGGAAAATGCAATCAAACAACATGAAAAGAATGATGTTTTTTAGCAATGCTATACCAGAGGATTATTAGTGTGAGAACAAGTCTTTGTGATTTTGTGTAGGGGGGAAAACAAACAAACAAAAAAAACCCCAAACCACTACCAAAAATAAAATTGCTGCAGAGCAAAAAGTTATCTTACAAGATGTCTAGCTGTTTGTGTACTCTTATTCAATAAGTGGTAGCTCGAAATCCCCCCCACCCTTTTATTTGTATCATCCTGAAACTCTACTCTTTCATTTACTGTGCAAAGAATATTGAACACGGATGTGACTAGCATCTTGGCCAACATGAAGAATGGAAACAGCAGAACCTTGTTTTAATAGAACTTCCATGAGGGCTCAAAAATAATATCTGCCTGGGAGTTTGTGTGAAGGCATAGACTACACCTACAAAAAAGTTCACCCAACATCCATACCAATTGTCAGTTTTGCCTCCCCACTCTGAACTCTAGGGTACAGTTGTGGGGACCCGCATGAAAAAAGAAATAACCCTCACAAGCTTAGTTTACCAGCTTGGGTTAAAATGTTTTTCCCCAGAACACAACTTTTTCTGTATCTGGACCTGGTACACTGCCACCACCAAACTAGGTCTAGGGTAGTTTGGGACCCTTCTTTCCCTTTTCACTAACCTCCCAAACTTCTTCCTTCCCTGGAAAGCTTGAGAGAAAAAAAAAACAAAACCTCGCCTGCTTCTGCGAGACGTGCCCAATCCAAAACCAGGATCTTACACAATGAAAAACAAGCAGTCACCTTCTTAAAAGAAAGATTTTAATAAAAGAAAAAAAAGAAAGAAATAAATCCCTTATAACCATCAATAGAACAGCATCTACCATAATCAACAAAAGGATTCAGAAACCAAACCTCTCCCCCGAGGCAACTTTCTCCCACTGTTGATATCTCTGCTGAATCTTACAATCTCAAGAAGCACCCAGCCAACACTCACCACTGAGAACCCTTCAAGTGATAAAAAGAAGGTAAGCTTACTAACTACAGTACTTGATAGAATCTTATAGTTACAGTGAAAGACATAGCTGTGTCCATCCCATAGCCGAGGTGAACAGAGAGAGAGCCAGAGAGAAACTGAAACTTAAAATCCTTTGTCTCCTGAGGAATTTCTCATTGTTCAGTTGTCCACCTCTCGGGTTACCTTTAGCTTAACCCCTTACAGGTAAACAATCATTCTAGGCTACTTCACACTTATAACACCAGTTTATTACAGAATTATATTTTACTAACACACAATTAAGATTACATGAGAATATTGTAAGGTGACATGAGTATGGTGCCCTGGGCACCAATTTTTCACTTGTGGCTAACTTTTTTTAAGCTAGTCCATGATTTGATTTGTTGCATGCTCTGCTCATTGCTTTAGCTAGCCTTTCTGCAACAAAATATATGCACTCATTCTGATTCTGTCATGGATGAAGTCTCATTAATGCTGTGGGTCAGATGTAATGCATTGTAATAACTCACCGTTACCAAATATATTTTGCAGTGTGCTTCAATGTCATGCCGCAAAAAGAGAGACCAGGTGGGTGAGATAATATCTTTTAATGGGCCAGCTTCTGTTGGTGAGAGAGACAAGCTTTCAAGCCACACAGTGTGGCTTGAAAGCTTGTCCCTCACACTGACAGAAGTTGTAATATATTTTATTGAATCAACCTCTCCCACTTTGTCTCGCTAATATCCTGGAAACGACAGAGCCACAATGACCTTGCTAGCCGCAAAAAAAGCAGGAAGGGAAAGTTAATTCATTTTGAATTTTGGCAGTTTGGATGTATGCAGTGGCATAGTGGTTAAACTAGAGAGGAAGAAATAATGCTTGAAGTGTTTCGTTTTTCTGTTAATTCAGTCTTGCACATAGGATGCTTAGTGTCACAATCTGCCATCGTCATAACCTTGTAAAAATCATAGAATTGAATCAAAGAAGTGTAGGACTCTAGTGGACTGTAAGAAGTCTTCTAGTCGAGTCTCCTGTACTCAAGGCAGGACTAAGTATTAAAAATATGCTTTATGAGATACCTTTGAAAACTAATAACTCACTGATCATGAGTATTCCTGTGTGATGTATGTATGTGGCAGGTATTAAGAGGTATGGATACATGCTGGGACTATGACTAAAGTGTGTTTGAACCAGGCATGTCAGGAGGAGCTGGTAATCAGGTCTGCCTCAGACAAAGGAATGGGTATTTAATGCTCTGAGCAGCCCAGTCATCCGGAAAAGACATGAAGGTCCATTTTTACATATTAGATAAACAAAGCTATTAAGCTAATAAATGGGGAGGATGGGGTAAGCGTGGAACTTCCTTCACCACCAGACTCTACGTCGCCTTCATCAAAGCTTCAATTAACTTAACTTCAAGGAGTTACCATCAGAAGAATCCACTTCAAAGGTTTACTGAACTACAAAGATGAGGGCTGAAGCTCAAATGATAAGCAACTGAATCAACTGATCGTATGCAATATTACTGTACTATAGGAGTGTATAGAGTGAGGTCTTTTTCTGAAAGTTAATGATGCTGCTGACTTAGTGAAATGTCTATATTAACACAATATGTGGAAATATGGATATTTAATTATATCATGTTTTAAAATTTGTGGCTAAAGAGGGAGAAACAGGTTCCCTTCCAAAAGTAGAGGAGGCAACTATTTGCTTGTTTCTTATGTAAATTAAGCCTGGTGCAGTCAAAACAATGGAAGGTCCATTTGCATATATGGAGATGGGAAGCCCACAGCCAGGGACGAACAGCATGAGATCATCCTGTCTTTTGAAACAAAGTAATTTTACTTTAAAAGACCTAAGCAAAGGCAGAAGCCATGTTTTGTGTCCATCACTAGGCAGACACAAGGGAACAGAGCTCCTTCAAGCTGGGAAAGCTGTGTCCTTCAGTCATAGATGGGCTGAAGTCTTTGTGAACTGAATATAGGTACAAAGGTGTTTATAGGTGTTTAAGCAAAGATTGTACCTTGCTAGATTAAGTTTAGACTTTTAGAGGCATGGTTTCACTTTTATTTTACTTATGACCTTTTCTAACATCATTCCTTTTACTTGGCATCACTTACTCTATGTCCTATTTGTTTTGTTTTTAGTGGAAACCAGCTCAAGTGCTGTGTTGAAAGGGGATGGTATAGTTAATTGAATAAGTTGTGTTGTGCTTTTGTGTCTTTGTAGGAACAAATGGACCTTATCATTTCTCTGAACTGTGCAGCAGAGGTCGGGACATTACAGAACAAATGGTTTTGGGAAAATTCAGAGCTATAGTGTGTTGCAGGCACCTTGCTAGTTACAACTAGCAAGATGACCCCAACACACACATGGTCCTGAATTTTTCCAAAACCAGGTGTTACCAAGGCTGGTGGAAGCTGCTGGGCTGTAGACAGGCTGATGGGGTCAGAGCTTCTGAATCTGGGTTGTCTAGCCTGCAGACACTCAGGGTATAATCTGCATGCTGGTAGGCTGACTATGAGCATCCCAGATTGGGAGCTAGAGCAGCAAAAAATGGTGAGGCAGCCAGGTTGCAGAACAAGTGATGACACAACCCACCCATTGGTCTGGATTGCACCCTGAACATTGTCACACACACATTGCCGTGGGAGCCTAACAGAAGGAAAACTATGGCAAAGATCTATGTGGTATGCCATAAGAGGAGATAGTAGGAGAGCCTTGCTAAGGACCTGATCCAAAATCCACTGCAGTCAACGGAAAGGTTTTCATTGATATCCAAGCGTTTACCTTCCAATCCTTAGTGAGGCACCTGCTAAAGTCTGGAGGAAGGTCAACAATATGATCTGAGACTGACAGCCTGAGTCTCCTCTTACTTTAGTGTAAAACAAGAGAGTAATCCCTTTGAAGTCAATGGTTTGATTCTGACATTGAGTAGGTTGGTGTAAATCTTTAGGGTTGATTATTACACTAGGTAGAAGAGATCAGCCCAAGAAAAATAAAGTGGAGTGAAACTAACAAGAGAATGGTAAATCAGGCTCTGAGTGTGATAATCTCAAACCCAGGGCTTCCAAGCATATGAGGCTCCACCCATCACTCTCTTGGTTGAACATGGCATGTTACAGCTGCATCAACAATACATCCACTTGCTTTTTCAGTTATTCTAGTAGAAGCGAATCCCAGGGTAGGAAGATTTAACATTAGCGCAAGAGTCAGACACATAAGTGGGAATTTCTGTGCTCTGAACCAAGCTGTGACATAAGAGTAGCTGGTGCTGATGCACTAAGAAGTGATGTAAATGCCATTACTTTAAATAGCATCCCATAAGATTGTAGCTATTAATAAGACAAAGGTACGGGAATTACATGACAAACACACACATAACCTGTCTCAAACAAATTCCTTTTCATAACTCTGGGTCTTAATAAATGCCGTTTCAGTTGCTTTGTTTCCCAAAGGATGTTGTTGTTTGACAATAGTATTTTTAATTAGGCATCTCCCCATCTTAGTCTCCCAGGTCAGCATGTTATAAATAGTGCTGCCTCTACCATATTGTTGTATTTTCAGCCATTGATTCACCCAGTTTATTCACATGCAGTGCTTATTCACCATAAGCCAGGAATTGGGTTTTATTACTGATGATAAAATGCTAGTTGTGTAGCTCATAGCCCTCAATGCACCTGTAGTCAGCTTTGTAAATGCCTGAAAACCATTGTACATGGTTTTGGTTTTTAATATTATGGATACCAATCTGCCAGTCTGCAAGATTAATAGCATGAGTACACGCATGAACACACTTGTTTGCAGAACAAATGCATTGTTCTAGGAATCTTTTCTTGGAAATGTAGCTGACGGTAAAGTATGCAACTCCCTTTCTATCTGCTGTTCCTACATTGAAAACTGACAGCCTGAATATTCATTAATCATTCAGATTAAATTTTAAAAAAAGACAATCAGATCCATAACTGTTTGCTGATTGGAGGCCGAGCTGTGGGTGAGAGAAGGGATGCCAGTTTAGCAGAGAGGTGTTTGTCACACAGTGATCCTGAATTAATCAGATCAGTTGATATCAGTTAAGCTGTTACTGTGAGAGGAAGACAGAGTTTTCACAGAGCCTTTGGTCCTTTAAGGGAAGATGAATCCAGCCCTACCTTTGACAGATCAGCTGTGGGGCTACGGAGCAACTGATAGGCTGGAGAGCACGGGAGGACCAGATCCACCAAAGTAGTTAGGCATTTTTAGGCACCACTGACAAAACTACCTCTCAGCTGCTGCCTACAGATGTAGGTGCCGTTGGATGCCATCCCATAGCTAACTTGCTGGTCAGAATCCTAAATCAAGCCAAAGCCCCCAAGTTGGATTCTCAAGTTAGTTGGGGAAATGCCAACATAGCCAGCAGGGCCTGATACTGTAGACGTGCTCTAAGCAGGCATAAGATGTGACACCTGTTTTGACAAGACTTCATGTGGATCTCCTGGTGATTAAGGCATTCATCTGGGCTGTGGGAGACTCAAGACCAAAACCCTGCTCTGTCTGATTCAGAGCAAGGACTTGAGCCGTGGTGTCCTACACCTCTGGTTAGTGCCCTGACCATCAAACTCTCTCTGTCTCTCTCTCTGGTTTTTCACAAGATCTTCTCAGGCAAGGGCCTAACAGACTGGTTTGGCATGGATACTTTCTGGGCTGGTGAGCTAGCCCACATATTTATGTGGGTTGGTCACACAATTGCTCCATCTTCCAGAGATACAAAAACTGGGCCTGAACCTGAAAGGCATTCAGTGCCCTCCACTGAGGAGCTAACAGAAACTACTGGAGTCAGTGGATACTGGCCTGTCACAGGTGACAGTTATTAACTTCATAACCCTGACTTTCATCAGGTGACTGAGACCCAGAGCTGAAAATAAAAAATAAAAAACTCCATTAAAATTTGAAAATTTACCAGTCTGGGGGCTGGCTCTGCCCCCCAGCCCCTGAAGGGGCAGAGATCTGGGTGGAAGGGACAGGACTGGGGTCAGCATCCCAGCCAGCCCTTCTATGCTGCCTGGCCCACACCCCCCGGGGCTGGGGCAGCTGCTCCTTTGCTCCCCTCTACCCCCCACTGGCAGACGGTGGGGAGGGGGACAGGGGACAAAAGGGTCAGCAATGATAAAGCGTTGCCGTGGTGGCGCTTTAAGCAGGGTCCTTTGCCATGGCAGCACTTAAGGACCCTGCTTAAAGTGCTGCCATGGCAGGGCTTAAACGTCGCTGCCCCTTTTGTGCTCCCTCATTGGCAGCCTTGCCACTAGGGACCCAGCAGGGCCACTGATAAGGGGTGATAAAGGGGCAGCGATGCTAAAGTGCTGTTGAGGCAGCACTTTAAAGTAAGGTGGTAGGGGCTGGTACCGGTGCCCATTTTTTCTAGCCTGTACTGTCTTACTTTCACCCTTACTGAGACCAGGAAATGAAGATGCATGTCCCTTACCTTCACTCCTGTGAGTCACAGTTTTATTATAGCAGGTATTTGTGCCATGTAGAATTGGGACCCAAATAAATGTTTATATGTGAAAAACAATTTCCCATCAGAAATAAGATGTGGGTTCTTTCAGATGCCAGAAAGGTGCAACATTTCAAAATATATTTCTTTCCTCCACACAGAATTTATCAAATGATTCTGTTGTGGCGGGGGTCACTACATCCTGTTAATTCACATAGCCTTGCAAACTTTAGTCATTGAAGAAATGCAGTATTGTTATTTTTGTTACTCTGTGGTCCTGTTGAGAGAGGCTGAGGCAGCTGAAATAGAGATTCTTCTCAGCTTTATTTTCTTTATGTAGAGGCACTTTTTGGGACAAAAGTAGATTCTGAGAAACCAGACTGAGATTCCTGGAAAAGGAGTGACAAAGAGTCCTGTGGCACCTTAAAGACTAACTGAAATTTTTTCAGAGCATGAGCTTTCGTGGGCTAATACCCACTTCGTCGGATGCTCTGAAAAAATTTCAGTTAGTCTTTAAGGTGCCACAGGACTCTTTGTCACTTCTGCAATTCCAGACTAACACGGCTACCCCTCTGATTCTGGAAAAGGAGATTACCTACATACTCTTTGTGACTGCTTCTGTTCCAGGACTTGCATACATTTAGAAAATCTTTTGTGCACTGAGTAACAACATGAAAAGACTCCAAGGTTTTCAAACTAAATTGGATCTTTATTAAGAGAATTACTGTCAGTGGTATTTCAGTTGTCATTCAAGCCATGTGCACACAGACTAACTTTCTGGTTCCTTCTGCAAACTCTTCCCTCTGGCATTCTAAGCTCTTTCCAAGTGCCATAGAAGTTGCTACTAATATAGTAATACTTTGAATCACTGATTTCTCCTTCACTGGGAAGCCAAATTGCAAGGTACCAGTCTACTAGTACTGGACAGAGTGGCAACTGGTGTCAAACAGGACACTATCAGAAGTTGAGGCAACACTGTAATGAGGTCTCATTTGATTTCTTATTTTTACAAAACGTGAAACACTACATTCATTACTAAACTACTGCGTGAAATATACTCACAACCAATTAAAATATACCTCAAAAATAGAAACAGACGAACAAAGTACATTTAGTGATGAAAGATCCTTGATTTTTTTTAAAAAAATGTTTGTTCCCCTTTAGTTTACAGAATGTCTAGACTTCAAATTATCTGACTGGTTTTAGTGTGAATTAGCAAGGAACTGCCACATATTTGTATTAATAAAATGTTATTTCTTTGATATTCAGTGATCACTGAGTGCTTGCAAGAGATCAGTCCCACAGTTTCTATGACAAATCATTATCCACATGCAAGCTATGCCTTAAGAAATAATCCTCTTGCTATAGAAATGTGGAACCAATGATTTTTAGGCAAGAAATTCTTTTGATAGCTACGGGAACATCTCCTCCTTAAAATCTGAATGTATCCAGGTCCCATAAGATTTCCCATAAAACTGAAATCCTGTCGCTAGCAATAGCAGCCCATCTACTTAGTAACAGAGATCACAAGGAACTCATCATTCTCATGGTCTGCTGTCTTCATTTGTTCCCTGTGGGATACAAGTGAAAGTCTCTGTCAAGGTCTCTGAAAGGTCACAATTCTTGGTCAATATGAGGAGTTACATAAATTCAGGAGTCAGAATTTTTAAAAGAGATGGACTTAGACTACAGAATTCATTCCCACAACAGGGGAAAATTATCACTAACCTAATTGCTTTCAGAACTAAATGGAAACCTCATATCTTCAATGTAACTTTCCATCAGTAACTGACATAAACCCCCCTTTCACCAGTGATACTTCCTCCTCAGTGTGGGGTGTTGGTGAGGGAGTGATTGGCACTCGGCTCTACTGACTTTACACCAATTGTGAAAATCCCTGCTAGAGAAAATCTCAACTGGCCAGCTATGGAACCTCTAAAAGGTCTGAGGAACCAAAACAGAGTAAAGAATCTGGACCAGTGTTTCTAGAAAGAAAAAGAAGATACAACTGATTTTTTCTTCCAGTTGATTTTTGCTAATTTAGCAGTACAAAACCACAATTAACCCTCCCTTAACCATCCAGTTAAGACAGATTTGTTGCAATTTTGTGTCACTGGAGCAACGCAAAACAGTTAGAAGGTACCACTGAAATGTCCACTGCTTAAAGACCTGTGTAGTCATTTATACCAGTGAATTGAGAATTCAAAGTGAATGAAAATGCAACTCAACCAGAACAGTAACTAGAGTTTAACCAAATTTGAAATTTTCATCCCACAGAAAATTCTGACTTTTCAGCACTTGTTTCCATCCCATGTTGGAACCAAAAGTTAAAATTCTGAAACTTTTCACAAAACAGAAATTCTGAAAAAATTTGATTTGGAAATGTCAAAATGTTTTATATTTTCAATCAAAACAAAACATTTTGACATTTCCAAAACTGTAATGTTTAGCTTAGGTTAAAAGAACTGACCTGAAATGCTTTGTTTCAAGTCAGTTCAGGATTAAACTGAATTTTTCAGAATTTCTGTTCTGCATGGGTGCACTGCATTATGCGAGTAGTAGTTAGAAAGACTCATGTCCCCTTTCACCCTTATGTCCCAGGCTCCCAAGCCACACTACATCATTCATAATGACCGTGCATCTCAGTCAGAGGGAAATCTGCATTTCGTTATTGGAGATGTAGTAATCCAGCCGATAGGAAAGAATGGCAGAGCCATAAGGCAATGCACTAATAGGGAAATACAGTTTAATGTGGTGTCAAACTGACTCGAAATTAAACAAATCAGGTCAGTTAAAAAAAAAAAAAGTATTTGTATTTGGATAAAACCAAACCAAACTCAAATATTTCATTTAAATCCCCCCATCACCACCAAAAAAAATAAATTCAGCAAGTTTGAAATTTTCCCATAGAAATGTTTGCAGTTTTGGCAAAATCATTTTAAATCAGAAAAATAAATTCTCCTGGAAAATTCCCAACCAGTTCTAGTGGTGACACTTGACAACTGCTTTGCACTAATTTTGGACAGATATAAATTAGACAAAGGTCCAGGCAATAAAGAATAATGCCCTAGTAACCTGTAAGTACATAATACTTTTGTTACTATTAAGAACATACCATTTCATAAAATACCTAGAGAGCAGCCACAACTCCACCCAAAGCTATTATGTTACAAAACTGTCCTTTTCTGGATGCAGTCCTATCTAGACTGTGCTACCTATGGCTTGTATTCATTACTAACATCCACAGCTGGTCCATTCAAAGTATGCCATTTTGCAGCCCATCTGTTCAGAGAAGCGATCTGTAACACTGCTCTGTTTGGTCTAAAATTGCTTTATCATTGGAGATGCAGTTACTAAACAGAACTCAAATAAAGATGTTCAGTTTCTACTTTTAGATCCCAGTGAGATAACTCCTGTCTAGACAGATGGATATCTGGACGGTTAAACCAAGGACAAACTGAGAGGTAAGTGAACCAGGCTGAATAGCATTCCTTCATTATTGTGTCTTGTCTGATCCCTTAATCCCGAAGACACTGTGAATGCTGAATTCTCACTCTCTTCTTGGCAGGAAATGGGGCTGAAATGAAACTGAGTTAACTCTGAGCAAATGGATTGTTGAGCATGTTTAGAAAAAATGGAGGAAATGTACAACAGAAAGGAAAGAAGCCCTTTCCATGAATTGTGGACTAGACTACTGGAACAGGGCGACACCAGTCTCTCGCAAGCACCCCCTGGGTGAGGGTGTGCGTGCCTGCTGTTTCCTCAGTTTTCTCTGCTCATGATGTCCTGCCTGCTACTCTTGGCAGGAGGGTCTTTGGTGACTCAGCTGCTGGCCAAGTCACACACAGTACATGTGCAAAACAAACAAAATGAATTCCCTATGGGGTATATTGTCCAACTGGGCCTATTGAAAAGCCCTCAATAATTTCCTGTAGCTCCAAATCCCTATACAATGTATGGAGAGAAGTAGGCACCTAAGAGTGGGAACCGCAAGCAGATTGGGGAGCTAGCCAGTGGGAAATGCTGAGATTGAGAGAGACCCACTGCAGAATATCCCATACCTCAGTGGTTAGAGCACCCATCTCAGGAAAGGTGGGAGAAATAGATTTAAGAACATAAAACACAAGAATGGCCATACTGGTTCAGACCAGTGGTCTGTCTAGTCCAACATCGTGTGTGCCAATAGTGGCCAGTGCCATATGCTTCAGAGGGAATGACCAGACCTGGGGAATTAACAAGTGATCCATTCCCTGTTATCCAGTCCCAGCTTCTGGCAGTCAGAAGTTTAGGGACACCCAGAGCATGGGGTTGATTACTTGACCATCTTAGCTAACAGCTATTGATGGACCTATTGTTCAAAAAGTTACCTAATTCTCTTTTGAAACC
Source organism: Dermatemys mawii (assembly GCA_007922305.1). Taxonomy (NCBI): domain Eukaryota; kingdom Metazoa; phylum Chordata; order Testudines; family Dermatemydidae; genus Dermatemys; species Dermatemys mawii. The sequence continues at coordinate 4,114,193 of ML677345.1, read as the reverse complement.
AGTTATAGTTTTGGCTTTCACAACATGCCCTGGCAACGAATTCCCCAGCTTGATTGTGTGTTGTGTGAAACAGTACTTCCCTATGTTTGTTTTTAAACCTGCTGCCTATTGAGTGTCCCCTGGTTCTTGTCTTATGTGAAGAGATAAATAACAACACTTCCTTATTCACTTACTCCACATCATTCATTTCATAGACCTCTCTCATATCTATTCCCTTCCCCGTGCTGCCCTGCCTCAGTCATCTCTTTTCCACACTGAACAGTCCCAGTCTTTTTGATCCTTCCTCATACGGAAGCTGTTCCATACCCCTAACCATTTCTGTTGCCCTTCTCTTTTTCCAATTCTAATGTATATTTGTTAAAATGGGGTGACCAGATCTGAACAGTATGCAAAGTGTGGTCATACCATGGACTGATATAGTGGCATTATGAGATTTTCTGTCTGTATCATCTATCCCTTTCCCAATGGTTCCTAACATTGGAACCATTTTGTTCAACTCAGGCAGAGTGTACGCGGGGATGTCAGCAAACTTATAAAGTGCCTGAAACAACTATGACTTAAAAGCAGCCAAGTCAGCAGGCTGTAAATTGGCCAAGTCACAGCCTCACATTGATCAAGGCAGGAGGGGAGGGGGGTTTGGTGCCAGAGAGGGCAGCTTGACCCTGCGATCTTCCTGATAAGAATTGTGCTGAAATTGCTAATACATGCATCTTGGAAGAACAGGGTGTGCACCAGGAATGTATCTAACAGGGTCTCAAGGCTGCAAAGTCTGGAAAAACCCACACCTGGTTAATCAATAATTGCTCTTGCTGGACCATTGAAACTGCTTGTAACAAGTTTTCTTTAAGGGACATACTAAAACATAAACAAGGGGAAAAAGTTTCAGGTAGTGGAACTTCTCTGGACTCTTCCTCTGGATACATCTTGCAATCCCCAGTGGTCCCCAGATGGGCTGCCGCTGTGCCACTCAAGAGCCACACTCAGCTTCTGTAATTATCAAAGTTGGGGGCATTTTACTAACATGTTGTGGACGTGTGTAAGTGCTTGAGATCAAGTAAAGTTTAGCTTTAAGTGAAAGCATCCTTGTGTTGTCCTGTTTGTGCCAGCCATCTATCGGTCAGACAGCCGTGTCTCCCCTGATTTATTTCCTGATACCTCCTTGCACAGAGTAAAAGTTACCAAGAGCTTTGGATTGAAAGGACCCCAGATAACAGAATTTGGAGGTCCCAGCGAGGATTGGTAGAGAGGAAGGAGATGGATGATACAAACAGTTTGTAGTTTGTCCATTGCAATAAGAAGTAAAAGATGGTGGGGTCGGGTCGCTCTCTACAAGTTCCCGTGTCACAGTTCACGAGTTAATTTACGGATACATTCCGTTACTGGGACTGATTGCCTGCTCGAGTGGAGAAATTACGTCCAGAGATAGGGGACCAACTCCAGGACACAGCCCCAAAGAGCAGGGCTGCCAGACCTTAACACTCTGCCCATGACACCATGCAGAAACTGGAGTCCCCCAGATGGACCTGACCCTGACTGGCCATCAGGAAAAGTTCATCTGTCTTACTGGGAGTGGTGAGCACTGCATGTGTAGCATGTGCAATCTGTGCTTTTGGTGACTGTAAATAGAGGTTATGTGGCAGAGAGGGGATTTAAATCAGGGTCTCCTGTATCCCGTCAGTTGCTACTCTTGCTCTCACCACCAGGATAAAGGGGAAGAGGAGAGTGTCATCACCTCCTCCTGGACCTGGGTTTTGTGCTGAACCTGGGTTTTGTGCTGAACTTGATGCATTAGATGTCCTCTGAGAACACCCAATGGATCATGCCCCATAAGCAAGACAGACAGGGGCTGCCTAACCTGAGGATTCTGTCAGAGTTAGGCTTGAGCTAGGTCCCTGGGTATCAAGACTAAGGCAGCCGTGAACATGCCCAGTTGCAGGTTTTTATGGGTGATTTTAATTGGTGGAAACTTAGGTACCGAGGGATTTTCAACATCTACAGGATTAGCTGGCAGCTGAGAACTGGGTTTGAGGATCTAGATTTTGATGTGGATACCTAAAGTGGCAGTTAGGTGCCTAAATTCCTTCGTGGGGATCCCTGTGTGGGAGAGCTTGTGCAACTTGGGACACAGTTTCTCCTGGTGAGGGTCAGTGCATCTGCACAGGGCTTTGTGAAAATTAACTACAGGCCCAGGAAGTGTAACAGGCCCCCTCCCTGCATGCTCTTCCCACTCTGCAGACCAGTGTATAGTGAGACAAATGGTAAGTCCATGGCCTTGCCTTCTTCCCACCCCTTTAGGTCACTGTATGCCACAGAGGAGTAGGCAGGGAGCTATCCCTATTCTTATTCCAGTGCAGGAACAACAGTTCTGTCTGACCTTTAGGCAGTCTTCAAAAGAGATGGGTAAGGCTCCTTGGACCCTTTTTCTCCCCCTCTAGTCTAGACAGGAGCTGGCTCTTAATTTGGCCGAATGTGCATTGGTTGGCGCCAAATCCCAGCAAGGCAAAATATATTGGTGGAGTGTAAAAGTAAAATATAATATTGATATATATTTAAAAACCCTCTCTCTGATGACTGCTGCTTTTAATAATCAGCCTTACTGTAATCTTTGTCCCTTACACATTACGTACGCGTTAATCATGCAGGAAGCAAGATCAACAGAATGTAATTACAAATTTCAAATAGGTGGCTCTACACAGAAAAGGGATCAGAGAACCTGTATCTTATCAACTATGATGTTTGGACTGAGGCCAGATCTCAGTAATTCAAGTTAAGGACCTTTATAAATCTCTTCCTTAAAGTTAAAACTGGGCTTCTCCTTTCTCATTTCTTCCTTTCCATCCTTCCCCCACTCCCTGCTCCTTCCTCATGGTCAGTATCCCTGTTAGTGCTGCACTTTCAACAATGATTTCACTCTAAATAATGTACATTTAAATTTGGTCTCATTGGTTTCATTGCAATGTTAACCCTCATAATTCAATTTTACTTTAGAAAGAGTTATTATCTACCCCACCCCGTGCCCCAATCACTCACTTTCAGCAAGAATACAGAGTGCTCCTTCCTGGTCTATGGAAAATGCAGAATTATCTCCAGAGATGGTTTCTTGAGACCTGTCAACAGCTCAATGGACTAACAGACTGAAGAAGCTTCCTCAGAATCTACCCCTTTTGGAACTCAGAGAGTGGTTTAGCACAGACCCCACAGCTGCATAATATAGGAACAAAGACTTTGCAGCAGCTCATGTGCAGAGACCTGCTTTTTGGTCCAGAGAGACCCAGCCTGTCTGAAAGAGGATGGAAACCACAGCAGCCAGCCCTAGGGAAACCAGTTCAAAGAGATCAGAGTCTGATTCTCCATTTCCCTGTGTAACCATTTACACAAATGCAAAGTGGGTGCAAAGCACTAGCGGGTTAGAATGATAGTATTTCATACCTGCATTGCTCTCACCTTACACTGGTATAAATAACTGCACAAGGGGCAGGGCAATAGAGAATCAGGATCTCAGCATCTCAGGCTGCCTGCTTAACAAAAGAAGAGAATGATGCTACTCAATTTGAGAGAGAAGGAATGAGGTGCAATGCAGGCTTTGGAAGGAGAGTTAGGTGACCAGCCACAGAGTGAGCAGACCTACATGGAGAAAGGAGAGAGACGGTAATACCTGGAAATGTATCCACTGGCTGAATTAAAGAAGAGTGGAAGAATGGTAATCTACTGGCTTTAGAGGAGGAGACGGGTAAGGACTGGCAACTGCTGGTACCCTTGCCAATTAGGGCAAGCACAGGAAAAGTGGCCAGGAGTGAGAGAGGGGCAGGGCTGCCAGTCATGAGTATAAGGGTGAACAAGCCTCCAGAACACTGGCCAGCTCCACAGAGCCTTGAGTGGGAGAGGTGGACAAACGGGATTCAACAATCCTGACTGCCTGGTTTCACAGGGGGAGAAGAGAAGTGCAGATTGAGAAAAGAAGGAAAGAAAAGACAGACCATGTAAGTTCTCAGCGCATGTATACAGAAGTTGGATGTTTGGTCTGACAGTGTTACAGGTTGAACCCTTAGATTCTCCTGTGTAAAAATCTCTAGATAGGGTGGGGTAATGATTTTTTGACATTTACACTAAAGCCACTTTACACGACTCTAGCTATATAAAGAGGCCTTTACCTGGGCACAAGATACATTACTTAATATAAAAGAAACTCATGCCCAACCATTGCAAAACTAGGTAAAACCATCTCTTGATCCCAGAGAGAAGGACTTGAAGGAGAAGGAGATGACCTTTTGACAGGGTCTTCAGTGTCCTTGCTGTGACTGAGCAGTGTGTAACTGAGCAGGGAAATGCCCCCACATTCACACCATACTCTATGCCAAAGGGCTTTGCTGCTAGATGAGGATCAGCTGATGTGCAAATGCACTCGGACCATTCACATTTCCCCGGGAATGCCTGGAACACTGTCCCCTACACTGGAGGTTTCAATGGGGTAGCACAGAGCTAGCTCTATCCCACCTTGGGAATCCTTCCCACGTGGAGGAATCCTTAGATGCCAAGTTAAAGCAACACTAAGGCCCTTTTTTACTGCTGGAGCAGCAGAAAGAAGTGGAATCAGGCAGCCAGGCACTGGTCTCTTTTTTTATATCCCTCCAACGAGAATGCTCAGTATCACACATAAGATCAGACAGTAATGAGACAGTATCACAATCCTCTCAAGCAGAAGCAGAATATTTTAAATGACTTTAGCCATGGTACAGCATTGAAGTCAAACAGATTTTTGAGGCATCTGAAGTTGTTAAGCCACCTGGATCAGGTGACATAACATAACGTGCTAGCAGTTTATATGAGTCCTGGGAATTGGTATTCCTTATCTAAAGGTCAAAGATTGATCCTACAGTCAGTTTTGCTTTGCAAGAAAAAAAAATTGTGTTACACACTTTTGACCTGAAACCAGGATTTATGGAGTCTTGAAAGTAACAGTTTGGCAATTAAAAAAAAAAATAAAAAAATCAAATTTGTCAAAATGTTCATCATGTTTATTCTGGGTGATAATTTACTGTAGGTGAATTCTCTAGGAAAAGAGGATTGTTTAAAATGTTTAGCATTAGTACCCTTGCAGTATTAGACAGATGGGTTTTTGTTTGTTTGCTTTTTGTTGAGAAGCCTGCTTCCTAGTAAGAACAAAATGACAGTAGGGCCTATGGCTCATCTTACTTATGGCAATAGTCATTACTTACATAAAGTATTGACCTCAGTATGCCAGTTCTTCAGCTTGCATCATCAGCAGAGCTCCATTGACTTCAGAGGATTTACCCTGCTTTACACCAGCTGAGGTTCTGGTTCAATGAGCTATACATTACCAAATGTAAATTGCAGCAGGCTTTATTTGTAGCTGGTGTTTAATAGATAGCAGTGTTTTCGTGTTTGCAGTCCAGGATTTCCTGGTCGTCTGGGACTTTGAAGGAGATGATTTAGCTCTGTCTGAAAGAATTAGCGCAAGTCCAGTGGTTCACCTAGGACTCCCTGAATAAGAAATTGACTGGTTTCAATCAAAAAGAAAAGGATGCTGAAGACAAAACACATGCAAGCAAAGGTGACAGAGTGAGTGAAAGGGATGCAGTTCAGTATTTTTATCATTATTAATTTGTATTAAAGTAGCAACTAGCAACCCCAGTCAGGGACCAAGACGCCATCATTCTAGGTGCTGCACAAACAGAAGAGGGAGACTCTGGCCCCCAAAGACCTTATACTGTAAAGGTTGTTTATTTAAAGTACTGTTCCAATTTTGATATCAATTATAATTAAAGAGGAAGCACATGCTTGTTATTTGCCAGTTACATTTTCCCTTTCTTTTTCCCTGAAAGTGCTGGCAGAGCTCTTCAGAAAGGCTTGGTCTTACAAAAGTGCAGTGTCAAAAAAAAGGAGGGGGATGCTCTAGAAGAGAGAATGAGACTCGGGGCTTGAATAAAGATCAGCTATCTGCAACTTAATTCAGTAAAGATCAAGATAATGTCGGTGCGCAGGTGGAATAAGCTGGAAGAGCTGGCAAGTTTTACAACAGAATCCTGATGGGGGGGAATGCATTATTTGTAACACAGGTACACAACTGAGATGTGCTACAAGAGCCGCAAAGAGATGTCAGTTAGTGAATTATTAGTTGGTGCCAGACCCTATTATCAATGCAACACATTAGTAATCAGTTCTTGTCCTAAAACACCAGTGAGAGCCTTCTCTTTTTTCCTCCTCTGCCCTGACATTTAAATGATGTAAATATAGCACATGTATCTTTCACAGAACTCTATCACCTCAATCCTGCAGATGCATTCAGTGTCCACTGGATGGAACAGACAGGGAGAGACACATTATGGCTTCCAAATCTTGGGACTCGCCGGGGGCTTGTCCAGCTCCCAATGTTCTTTAGTGCATCCCTGGAGCTACACTAAACTACACTTCCTTACACCAAAAGAACCATCTGCTGGGGAATCCAGGCTCTTTCTGGCCCTTCTGCACACAACACACCAGATATAGCAAGGTCCAGGGAAAGTCCCTGGATGGTACTACCAGGAGTGGGAGAGACAGCAGGACACCAGGGCCATGTGGACCCCTCCCCTTCCAATGGGAGGAATCCTGCTCTCCAGTATCTGATCAGGAACAGGGCCATCTTACAGGTGGGCTACCCAGAGCACTGTGGTCTGGGGAAGGTCAATGGTCAAGAGGCTGCAGAAGGTCCACACCCACCCAGGAAGCAGGAGAGGTAAAGGGGACTGTGGAGTAGGAGCTAGGATGTACCCTCCCAGCAGCATGACACCTGTAGCACCACTGCTGCTCCACCTGCTGCTGTTCTGCTTGCTGAGTGGCCGTCAGCTGCTCGAGGAGCAGTACTTAAGGGCACCAAAGAAAGTTCACCTAATGGGCCATTTTCCCTAAGGCCTGTCCTGAGTAGGGAGAAACTTTAAGGTGATCCTCATCAAGTTTTCATCCCCTGCTGTGGGTGTCACCATAAGATGGGATAGTGTGGCTCCGTATACCTTGGCCCTCTCCCCACCATTACAGATTCTGCCTCATCTAAAGCAGTGAAGACTTTGGTATCATCCGCAGCACATTTGTTCTGAGCTCTCTCTCATAGTGTAAATCAGGAGTAATACACTAATTTCTATGATACTGCAAGGTGTAAAACTGGTGTAAGTAAATGAGGAGTGTGGACACATTTCTTTTTAAAAAACATTTGTTTCTCATCACAATTGTGCAGTAGAATACGTATTAACCAAAAAAGCTCAGTTTTGTATTAACTAGAGCCAATCAGAAACTGGAATTTTTGTCCTATGGGAAATTCCAACCAAAAAAAAAAAAAAATCAGAATAAGCCAATTTTTTAAAATTTTTCCATGAAACAAAAATGCTAAAAACATTCCATTCAATACTATCAAATCATTTCAATAAGGAATAAGTTTCATTTTTTCAACTTTTATATTAAAAGCAAATTTTAATACATTAAAATTAACATAAAATTAATCAAAAAATGATAAACCAAAATATTTCATTGTATACAAAACTAGATTTTTAAACACAAAACTGTTCCATGGGAAAAATTTTGATCCGCTCTATTAGTCACATTTTGAGGTTCCTAGCGCTTTCTGCAACTGTTTTGCTTTTTACTAGTGGACGTAGTGGAACATATGGCCCATAATTTTCCATTGAAACAGATGAAGCATTATATACTACCACACTGAATCCAAGGCCTTGCCATAGAAACCAGCCTATTTGTACTATAACTAATTTATTTGCTTGGTAATGAACAGATTTTTATTCAAAGCAGCATATTGTCACTAATTCCAATAGCTTTTATCTGAAACCAATTATTTTTCAAAACCAATGCATTTTAATTTAAACCAAGATATTTTTGATCACATTCTTTTTCCCCCCACAGTATAATACATTCAACCAAACTAGCAGGTACTTTTCAAAGGAACAAATGAATTTCCACTGAAAGATCATTTAAACTAATTTAAACCACTCATGTCAATTAAAAACAATTTGACTTTCGATATGTCTAAGAATAGAGCTATATTAAAGTCTGAGTCTAACAATACATGCTTGAAATCAGCACATTTTTAATTAAATCAAACACTTATTGTCTGCAATGGACACAGTTTTGACAACACTTCTACTTTCTTGAAAGTGTGTGACATACACTACTAGTGGGCCAGATTCTCATCTGGTGTAAATCAGCACCACTTTATGGCCTTCATCAGAATTATTCTAATTTACACCAATGACGATCAGACATACTGGATAAATCCAGAATAAGAATAGTTACTATTATTATTATTACTATGTGCATGTGAGATTGGAAGGCTAATGCTTTTCTCTTAATCCAATTTTATGCCACTGTAATTCTACTGACACAACTTAATTACTCTTGATTTATAACAGTGCAAGAGCAAAATCTCATCCTGTGGTATATCTTGCCCACAAATACAAAGTGATGGTGATATTTTTATGTAAGGCATGAAATAAGAAGCATTAAGCCAATCAGCACAGGGCATCCAGCGATTTGCTTCTTGTGTGACCATTTATACCTGTGCAAAGCAAGTCAAACTGAGTGTAGAACACAAGGTCCAAGGCACTGGAGAACTAAGCTCTGAGTCTCTCTCTGAGCTGACTCTCATATTAACAGCATAAGCAGTGCAGTGGATAGAAGACTAATGAGGAGGCAGCTCAATAAACAGAGTTCTGACAAGGTGAGCAATACAGTAGTATCATAAATTTTTTTTAAAAAAATCCTGTATTGGACGCCATTGGTAACACCACATCCCTGGGAGGGGTCAAATCTGGTACCTCTGGATCTTAAAGCATGTGCTGCTTCTATCTGAAGTAAAAGTTCACACTCTATTAGCAAGGGTTGTGGCAGGCTCATTAATCTCAATACGTGACCCAAGAGGGAGAGGACAGAGCATCTCACTGAGTGGGTGTGGATGACACAAACATTTGTTTTAAACAAGCCAAAATTATTGATAGTACTTTCACGAAGAAGCACAGCAAAAGTGCCTGTGTTTTCTGTCCACAGGATTTCAATTAAATGAAAGAATCAGTAATGTTAATATACACCTTGTTAATTTTCTCCGCTCAGATTGTCTATTTGGTACATGCTATAATATCTGACCACATGCTAATAGTTGATAGCTCAATACATGTTTGCTCTTAAACATTGCAGTCACCCACACAAACAGCTTTCCACATCTCTGCCCACCTATGTTTTTCTGAAGGAAATATGTATTTGTTAAAAATAATACAGGAACTAATTGTTAGTGGAAAATTACAGTTTCAGAGGCATACAATAAGGACCTACACTTTCTCCCATTGAAGCCAGTCTGAGCTTTGTCACTGACTTCATGGGAGCAAATTGGGCCCTAAAGACAGTGTATAAAACAGTAGCCTTAGAAGTAAGTAATCCTGTAGTGTTGAATGAGGCCTTCAATTTCCCTTAGTGTATCTGTGACAGCTGTATATGATCTTCAGGCGAAGAAAGCTTCTTGACCCTCAAAAAGGAGGAGTCCGGTGGCACCTTAAAGACTAACAGATATATTTGGCATAAGCTTTCATGGGAAAACACACACTTCTTCAGTTGTTTTTGTGGATACAGACTAACATGGCTTCCCTTCTGTTCCTTGATCTTGAAATTCTTCATCCCTCTCCCTACATTGGGGTCCAAACAATGTAGGAAATGGGATATGTACAGGTCACAACTGATTTCTTATCAAGACAGTAACTATCAACCTCTTCCTGGCCAAATCTTGGGACCTTTAATCCATTCTCACCTCTTAGTCTCTAAGCTGCTTTTGATACTTGTGATTATATGCTTCTGCTCTTACTAGGCTTTCAACGTATTATCAACTTCTACAGTGTTTCCCAGATCACTTCCTCAGGATCATGTGTGCTAGGCCCTCACCCATTCACTCTTTATGCTGGGGTTCCAGAGGGCTCTATCCTTGGCTGCCTCCTGTTCTTCCCTCACACCAAGTCCCAATTCATCTACTTATAAACTGGAACTTCTATCTTCTCTCCTGTCCCTTATCTCCCACTGTCCCTCTGGATATCTCCTGCTCCTTAATGTGAGTCATTACTAGGGCTGAATTTTCCATTGTACTACACCTTATGTAGTCATTTTTATCAGTACTGTTTCATATGGTAGCATTATACACTACTTTGCACTATTATAATTGGCTACAAAAGATTCAGGGCAATGGAGAATCAGGCTGCTGATTCTTTCATCAATTTATTCTCCATACCTGTGCTTTCTCCATTAACAACATCACATTCTCTCTGTTGCTCAGCCCCACAATCTAAAGTTGTCCTTCACTTCTCTCTTTATTTCAACCAATATATCCAGGCTATATCCAAATCTTACCACTATTTCCTTTATGATATTTGAAAGATCAACACTTTTATCTTTGTCCAGACGGTGACATCGAGACTCACATCATCTCTCATTTTGATTATTGTAGCCTCCTTCTCACTAGCTTCCTTACCTGTTCCAGCCCACAGAAAATGAAGGAGCTAGGTTAGTTTTCTTTGACTGGCTTTCTGACCATTTCCCTGCATTTCATCGGTTACTGCCCACTCTGACTTCTTCCCTGATTGCCCTTTTCTCCACCTCTACAATTTCAAGCTTAAAAACCAATAGCATGCCCTGGGCTCAAAGTAATTAAATTAAGGCAACACCTGCAAATACCCATTACATGAGAAAAACAGAAGAGGTACTCAAGGGTGATGGAAGCCTTTTCTGAGAAGAAAAGGCAATATTGGTGTAAAAGTATTAAATGTATTATATATTTGCTTACATATATGTACCTTAATCTGATATTTTATTGTTTGAGTGAAAGATTTTAGTGCTGTTTTATTTCTATTGCTTTGTTCATACTCACATATTAAACTGATTTTATGAACCCACTCACTAAATGGTTATTTTAATGTAGGTTTCCAATTTGTCCCATTTTCCTGTCTGACCGTTATAAATATGATCAACAATATTTTAATATGTCTGCCTACAGTTAAGATAGTAGACTTCAAAATGAGTACCAATCCCTTGAGCCTTCAAACACCTGAGCATGTGAATAACTTGACTCACTTGAATAATCCTATATACTAACCAGTTCTATTTATGTCAGTGAAGTTATTTTGTAAATTTCAAGGTTGAAGAGAGGGGATGGATATGATCATCTACTCTGACCCACCTGCATAACACAGGGCAAAGGACCTTACCCAATAATTTCTTCATCAAGCCCAGAACTCCTGTTAGAATGAGAGCATCTCTTTCAGAACATTACACAGCAACTCAGGGCACACATGCACATGCAGAGGATCCAATCCCCGGTCTATAGACTCAGGCTCTTGGCGCTCATGCTTAACATAGCTCTGTAGGCAGTGCTTTTAAGTTGCTGTTTGGGCTAGAGCGTGAGCTCTGAAGCCCCTCCCCCTCTCCATGCTTCAGAGACCAAACCAACATGTCTGTTTTTACTGCAGTAGCACGAATTCTGCAAGCCCGAGTCTGTCAATCCAGGCCCAAAGGCTTGGTTCCGCAGGCTGTGTAGACATACCCTTGAAAACTGCAAATGATGGAGAATTTACTCATCCTTTAGGTAAGTGGTTCCAACAGTTAACTACCTTCACTGTTGAAAAAAATGTAACTTATTCTAATTTGAATTTGTCTGGCTCTAACTTCCAGCCACTGCTTGTCATTATGCCTTTCTTAGAAACTGGTCCTAATTTTCCTCCGATTTATACCAGATGAATGCCTATCTAATTTCACCACAGACTTGTGAGAGCAACATTAGGCCAACTCTGTTGTGGATGATGTTGAAGTCTATACCACTTTACATGAGGCAGAATCTGTAAAAACAAACCAACCAACCAACCAACCTTGCACACTGTTTCTAGTTCCGACTATTGGATCTCATTACGCTTTTTATTATTAGACTCAAGAACCAGCACTAGGGCACAGTCACATTATATTCATCATCACTCACATTTGTGGAAAAAGTAAACAAAGAACAGAGCCCATTCTCCAATGTGTTGCATCTCCTATAGTCATTTCTATCATGCCAGGTAGTTGCAAAACCTTGCACTGGTGAAAACTACAAAATACAATAGTAACAGCGTAATCTCATCAACTTCACCTGAAGATTGAAGCCAATAGACCTATGATAATTTACACCAGTTGGAGACCTGGCCCTACAATCATTTTCACATGTGAAATGTTGCAGCATTTGAGTGCAGATTTTCTAAAGCTGAAAGAGAGTGCACTGACTCACCGCGCTACCTAATCCTCAATTTTTCCTCTATTCACAGCCTTGCACAAAACCGCAGTTAATCTGCAGGAAAATGGAGATGGAACTAATTTAGCATCAAATATTTCTGAGTTTACATAATCTGAATATGGAGATTAAACCTTTCTGCAGCTCAAATTCTTTCATAATGCTCAGTTACTGTTAAAATCCATATTAAGAAAAGACTGGTGTACTTTTAAAAATAACTGCATTTGCTGTTCTGTATCAAGAAAGATATTCCATTAAATAAAACACAGTTTGAGAAAGGTCTCAATTAGGCAGACTTTGGGATATTGTCATCAGCCATAAGAGACATACTAGTGGCTCTGATGCAATTTAGCAAAATGAAGAATTCTAATCCATTACAACACAGGTAAAAGCACTTTTAATACAATGTTGATTCATCGATTTGAAGGCCAGAAGGGACTGCTATGCTCGTCGTATGTGAGCTGCATAACAAAGGCAGTAAAATTTCCCTATATTAATTCCTTTTTGAACTACAGCACATCTTTTAGAAGTGGTACAATATTTATTTTAAAATTGCCAATGATGGAAAATCCATCACAACCCTTAATAAGTTGTTCAAGTGGGTAATTACCCACATTGTTAAAATTTGCACCTTATTTCCAGTTTGAAGTTTTTCTAGTTTCTGTTTCCAGACATTTGATCTCATTATACCTTTGTATGCTACTTGGCTGTTTACAACCCCTGATGAAGGGTGTAGTCCTAACATTTGAAGCAATAAACATGTCATTAAAAAAAATACAGTTCTCCCTATCTAAAATACTGTTCTTGAAAACGTCAGGCATTTATCAAAGGTAGTTAAAAAGATAGAGGACACTTAAAATGGTGCCACTGTAAAAGTTTATCATGGCACCATCCCAGTTATAAAGAACATCAATGCCCCTGCATTTTACAGTCATGTAGCGTTAGCATTCCTCTATCATGCAAGTAGACTATCTTTCCTACAGGAATCGATGTTAATGTAATTAAGTCTGCAGGGCAAGACATTTTCTTTAGCACAAGTCAAAATTTTAGAGCCCCAATACTGTGGGACAGTTTCCTTAGTTGAGCTGTATAGCTCTAGTGAAATCAACCGAGTTTCAACAGTTTTATACTGGATGATGATCTAGCATGGTAGTGGCAGCCATTAAATAGACTAAAAAAGACCAGCTTCAGGAAATCTATTATTTTAAACCAGAATTAAAAGACTCAAAACTTTTTCTTGACAAAAAATGTCTTTTCTTGGGGAAAAATTTGATAAATATTGAGAAAATAAGGACAAAATATAGCACAATAGCATTAGCTCTGGCTAGTATTAAAACTGGGTGTTGTAAGTATAAAGTAGCCTAGAATTACTGTTTACCTGTAAGGGGTTAAGGTAAAGGTAACCTGAAAGGTGGACAACTGACCAATAAGAAATTCCTCAGGAGACAAAGGATTTTAAGTTTCAGTTTTTCTCTGGCTCTTTTTTCTGTTCAACTCGGCTATGGGATGAACCACACCTATTTTTTTTTTTTTACTATAAGTATTAGTTTTTTATTAAATAAGGTAGTGAGTAAGTTTACCTTCTTTTTTGACATGGGAAAAAAAAAAGAACTCCCAAGCTTATTTTACCAGCTTAGGTTATTTTTTTTCCCCACACAAACTTCTTCTGTGTCTGGAACTAACTACTGCCACCACCAAACTTAATATTTCAAAAACTAGGACAAAGGGGAGTTTGGGACCCTTCTTTCCCTTTCCACAAAACCCCCAAACTTATTCCCTCCCTGGAAAGCTTGAGAGAAAAGCCTCGCCTGATCCTGCGAGACGTGCCCAATCCAAAACCAGAATTTTACACAATGGAAAACAGTCAGATTCTTAAAAGAAAAAGAAAAAAAAAAAGGAATAAATCCCTTATAACCATTAATAGAACAGCATCTACAATAATCAATAAAGAGTTACAGACAACCCCCTCCCCAAATTTCTCTGCCTGCTAAAGCTTACAGTATTAGAAAAACACAAATAAATTTCTACCAACTAAAAAGTTTTCCAAGTGATAAAAAGAAGGTAAACTTACTCACTACTTTACTTGATAAAAAACTAATAGTTATAGTAAAAAAAATAGGTGTGGATCATCCCATAGCCAAGTTGAACAGAAAAGAAAGCCAGAGAAAAACTAAAACTTAAAATCCTTTGTCTCCTGAGAAATTTCTTATTGGTCAGTTGTCCACCTTTCAGGTTACCTTTAGCTTAACCCCTTACAGGTAAACAGTAATTCTAGGCTACTTTATAGTTATGACACTGGGGAACCAATAACAAGCATAGGAGCTTCTCTCTTTATTTTTAATTCCATTCATGAAAGGCTATAACCTAAATTGTGTGACAAAGGTTAAAGCTGACATAATCCATGACACTGACAATTTTACATGGTGAAGAGAACTGTGTTCACTGAAAGATGAGAGAAAAATAAGACAAATGTAAAATCATCTGACAATTTTGTAACTTGAAACACTTTTACTAAAGGCCAGGCATTGAAAAATCCTTTCTTGAGCCAGGCAAGTACTTGCATCTGGTTAAGAGCAACTCTTTTCCTTGCTTTTCTAGTAGAAATCCCTGATGAGAGGAGGAAAAGTAGAATAATCATCAGTATGGTCATCTATCATAAGTGATACAGGATATTCTGTAAAACCCTTGTTTTTTTAATATTATACCTGCAAATTATATCACATCTTTTAAATTTTTCTACATGTACTGCATTGAAAGGTTGAGACAAGAAGCTATTACTTTCAAACTCAAGTGATATCAAACTGTTCAACCTCTTCAAAGAATAAATAGTGCTTAGAAGTTGGCCTCTCTTTAGCTAGCTGCAAGCATGACTGGTCAACCTATTGTAACAGATATCCAAGCTCAGCTTTTTTCTGGAATTTTGAGTCCCGAATCAATGTTCAAACGCTTTCCTTTGTAAATGCTATTTGGCAAAATATGTGCTGTTATTTTCTGAACTCAACACACATTGAAATCATACTGGCCATACTCACATGATCTTCTAAAAAGGGCCAGAGGGAACCATCAGCCATTGCAGCCATACAAGTAAGCAAACAGAATTACAGGAAAAAACAACAGGCTCTATTTATTTCTCCTGAATTCCAAATGCTCAGTGCCAAATTTTCTAAGGCTTATGCTGATATGAAGCTGCAGAACCCATATTTGTATATGCAAATTAGGCATCTGTACATAAGCATGGGTTTTGTATGGGCAATTGCCACATTTGTGTGTGCGAATTTATATCTTGTGACACAACTCAGGCACCCAGCTCTGCAACCCTTGGAAAGCTCCAGTTGACTACCATTGAAGTTTTGCTTGAATAAGGACTGCACAGTCAGGCCATGTGCATTGAAACGTTGCCCCATCATGGAGCTGCACAAAGTCAAATGAAGATAGCAGGATTACTCGTGCTTTAAAGTTAGGCACATGTTGAAGCAGTTTGATGGATCGGCTTGATTTTGTGAGGTACTGAACGCTGCCTTGACATAAATGCTCAGCATCTTGTAGGACTGTGCCCTAAAAGAATTAACTAATAGCTTCAAAGAAGGATATTATTATTCCGTTCAATGGAAATGTATCTTCTGATATAAGTAGCCATTATTAACAGGTGGTACATATCAAGTTCAAAGAGAGGAAATTCACTTTTTTATCCATTTCTTTTGGTCTGTGGTTTAACGAGGGGGGCGGCGAAGCTGACACTTCGGTGAAAATTGTCAGGCCTGTGTAGGTATTTCATTACAGAAAATGTATGTCACAGTAAATGTGTAGATGGAATCTGAGAAATCCCCTTTATTGCAGCTCTCTCTGTGGTTTACATTTACTGGGATCTCTCCAGTTAAACTAAGGTGCACATTGTTTGATAGTTAATTGCAATGCGTTCCACTTAATACGAACCATTAAAAGGATTGGAAACATTGCAAAAAAGGGAAGAGGAGGGAAAGTATTTATTCCTTTAAAATCCAACCTTTCCTTTTTATTAAGAGAAGAAATGGAGACATGAAATAGTAATAGCAAACAATGCAGCAAAAACCACTAATTCATTGTATTAATTGATTTCAAAAGTATGCAGAAGATTGCATTTTTCACTTGTAATCTGCTGAGTTTGAAATATCTGGCTGAAATGTGAATGTCTCTATTGAGAGACCTCCCACCCTCCAAATAGCACAGTGGTTTTCCATCTATGGTCTGCATACCCCTAACCGTCTGCAGACCATGTCTAAGATTTCCAAAGGGCTCTGCACCTCCATTTGAAATGTTTCAGGGGTCTGCAAATGAAAAAAAAAAAAAAAAAGTTGAAAGCCACCAAATTAACACCACCACCTTTGTGGGCTATCCCTCTTCTGATGGAGGAAGCTGTGAAGAGGGAGAAGCGAACTCAGTGAGGTTCTTCCCTGTGTTGTTCGATGCTATTGTACTAGGTGCCATGAGAATCAAAGAAGGTATAGGTCTCTGCACCTACTCTGGGTTCCTGCAACTCATTTCCTGAAACCTCAGCTCTACCGGATATGCATTGCCAAGGTCTTATATGGCTGTGATGGACCAAAAATTTTCCTTAAAGGAGAATTCTCTGCTGTGGATTAGAAAACGATATACAGTTTCTATCATGAAAACACACTTTTTTGAAATATTCCAGACCCCCTGAAAAAGGATCTGGTTTCAGTTCCAGAGAATTATTAATATATCCAAACAGGTTCACATATCCTTAGTCCTCTCCAATACAATGGCAATGAACTGAGAAGAGACAAAAATGCAGCAGGCATTACCAGGACCAAAATGGAGAGACTAAAAGGGTAGCCTTCTCGGGCCCTACACAGTCCAGTTACATTCAGGGAATTGTCCACTCCTCAGTGAGGCTATTCTCCTGCACAGTGACAATGTGGGCTGTTGGACTGAAGTGCTACAAGATCTGGATTCTGTTCCCACTTCTGCCAATGACCTGCTGTGTGACCTAGAGCAAATCACTTAATCTCTCTCTCTTGCGCTTCCCACACTTTGCTTGTCTTGTCTAGTCTAGTTAGATAGCCAGCTCTTCAGGGCAGTGGCTCTTATCATATGCATTTGTATAGAACCTAGCAGCATAGAACCCTCATTGTAGTACAAATAATAATAATAATAGAACAAAGGATGAAACTGTGATGATTACAAAGGTATTTATCACCCTTTATTTCCCCATTCTCTTCCAATGACAAACCTAGGGTGAACTCAAGCTAACAAAAACATGGAACAAGGTTTCAGAGTTAGAGTCTGTCAAATAAATGGAGAGGAAAATATTTACAGACATGGTTCTGGCTGAATTTCATTTATTAACATGCAAAACATCTTGGCACCAAATGTGTCAGTACTGTTATCAATATTCCAGTGCAATTCTCCTATTTGCAGAAGCCTGATAGGGCCTGGTCCAACTCCCATTGAAAGCAACAACAAGGCTCCCACCGAGTTCAATGGGATTTGGATCCAGTTCAAATTGCATTGTCATGTAACTTTTTATTTTAAATCCAACACTGTGAGTGATTTCTTAAAATGTGTACACTATAAAAATGTGAACATGGAAAAGGCTCCATCTACCCTTCTCTAAAAATATTAATTTTTCCCCTTATGCTTGTCACAGAAGATGGTCAACTTAATATAATCCTTACTCTTGATTTCATAGGATAAAAACTACTCACTCTCATTGTCAGGTCCTACAGGCAACACTAACTATTTAAGCAGAACTCAATACTTATCTGCAACATCTGTCAATAAAATAAATAAATGGAAAATACAATGGGCAACTTCTTGAGAGAAGAGAGGAAAACCTACTGCAAAACATACAAAAATAAAAGTCTAGAACTGTAAAAATACACCTTCAAGGGTAAAAGATTTTTTGTGGTTTTAAGGTGCACAGGTTGTTGCAGTCTGTGTGTGTGAAGAGTTGTTTTTTTACTGTTTTTATTAATGAGTGTCCAGCCACATATTCTTGTTACTTATCAACTAACTGTAATTAGAAGATTATAGTTAAATACATGTTTGTTGATACCACTGAGGACAGGAAAGTTCTGCAGTCCTATTCATTTGATACCCTTTATCTATTGAGAGGTTATACCTTGTCACTTGACGGTAATGCCTAGAGGTATTGGTAACATTCTTGTGGAGCCCAGGAACAGTTGCTGTAAGGTAATAGACCCTAGGAGACTACCAGGATTGAGGTAAATGTATTAATTATTTAGGGAAAAGTAAACTATATCAAGACAACATCACAAATTAAAAAGAATTTGTCAATGCTGTCAGTTTTGTTAAACATCTCAAACAGTATTGGTTGAAAAATTCTCAGCAGAAGAGGTTTTTTTCTGTTTTTTCTAAAATCAACACATTTCATGGGAACGTGTGGAGTTTGATGAAATTTTCAATGTGAAATAGTTGAAAGGAATTATGTAGACTCTTGTTGTTTTGATAATGTTTAAGTTTTATTTTAACTTAAGATAAACATATCTCAATTCCTTTTTTCATTCCCATTTAAATTAATTTATTATAATTTTAATATATGACATGAAAATGCAAAAAGAAAGAAAAACCTTGCTGAAAGTAAATGCTTCAATATTATCAAAATGAAACAGTTCAAAAGTTCAGCATCAAATTTTTGGGGAATTTTCACTTGGGGGATGTTTCAAATGTTTGGCTTTTCATTCAGTTCAGAATGAAAACAAGTTTTGAAATGTCAGGATTTACCACAGTACGGTATTTCTGTTCTCTGTCAAGCTCTAATCTCAGAGATGAAGGAGTCAGGAACCTCTCTTATCAAGCTGGCTGCAGTGAATTTTCATGGTCACTAATAGATTCAAAGGTGTCTGATAAAGTGATAATTTCTTAATATAACATATGCACAGTAACAATTTGGACTGAGTTTGTATACACACTATGCACAAATTTATGGTGGGCCAGGACACTCGTGCGTTAGCAAGGAGGAGGATACAAAGAAGCCACCTTCCCCAAGAACCTGCAAAACTGGACACAGAACTGGTCAAAGCAAACATCTCCTGAGACATTGACCACTCTACTCATGACAGAAGACTTGTCTAGATTAGAAAATTAAACTGCTAGTAGGTGGCCCATTGTTAATTTATAATGGTGCTAGCCAATGGTCAAACTGCAAATGCTGTTTCTGGAAAATGTCGGAAAAAGTCTTCTGGGAGCTCAGGGAAATTGTGGAAGAAATTCCAAAATTCTCTAGAAATTCCTCAAGTCCTGAAGTGAATGAGCCATTCTTGCTCAGGGGGAAAAAAAGATTTCTGCTGGAGCACTGGAAAAGCAGTCTATGAGTCATTTGAGGCAGCTGCAAAGATGTAAGGAAAGATGCTCCATCACAGAAATAGATGACCATTTATGTTTAGTGGATAAATGGCTTCCAGGCAACTTGACCCCTGTGCAGTGGAGTGCAGAAGGTAGAATGGATAGTCCACCTGACAGTACAACAGTAGCTGCTGCACTGTGAGAATACTATTAACATGTGGGGCTATTACACCACTGACCTACATGTACACTTGCTCTGGACTTTTGGAGCACAATCCATGGAGAATATATAAGACTTCCATGGTCAGTATTCCTACCCATTGGACTGCAACATGAGTCCTCAACGTCAAGATTGAGAAGAAGTTGGACAACATTGAGATGAAGCATCTCTGAATGACAGAAAACATCAAATGGTGTGAATTCAAGTGGAACAAGATCTGTTTTTTCACTAATCCAGTCCTGCTCTCTCAAACAGTCACCAATTCTCTCTAAGATGGTATGTACATCTGCTTCAAAGGCCTACCAACTTCCCTGTACAAATATTCTTTAACTTTTATCCAGTGCAAAGAGGATGGAAAAGACCACCTTGATAATCTATAACATGATGGCTGGATGGCAAAAACAGACACCTGCCGCTCACAAGCATAATCCTGTAACATGCCAGATTTGGCTCAGGATAAGGGATACAGAGGGGCATAATACATTCAGTGTCTTCTACACTGTCCAACCCACAGCCTGAGAAATAATCAACCAAGCCCTGTGGTTAGCCTTTCTTGAAGCAAGTGAAAGCAAAATGATGGTTGGAACCACCATCCATCCCTTAGAGCAGTAATGTGGGTGGCCATGTGGTGTCTTACAGACGTGCTAGGAGGACTACAAGATAGTTACCTGGCCAAACTCTTCTAGGATACACATGGCACAGGAATGGTTTGGGAAGAAGGTGGACTTATGTTCATGTCCTCTCTCCCACGGCACACGCACAAAGCATGGCAAGTTGTCAGATGCATGGGTCTCTTGTGACACATTCCTCTAGACTGAGGGAAGCTCCAGGGCCAATCCTTCCCACCACCACCACCTCAATACTGTGCAGCTCAGCATAGTCTATTACGTAGGCCAGTGCCTAACAGGGGTAACAATATTGCCAGTTGCTTTTACACACCCTTTTTCTGTGAACCTCCAGACCTAGAGATGTCATGGAATGTGTATGGTCTTGCTACATGGGGAGGAGCAGCACATGGAGAACCAGAACAGGGATTTTGCCTCCTTGTGTCCCTCAACCCACTTATGCAGTGCTTGCAGTATGATGAGTGGATTGGAGAAAAGGGTTAGATTTCAGGAGGGACCTAGTTTAGTGAGACACTGTGGAGTCATGAAAGACAAAGACTACCAGACAAGACTAGTTTAAAACATGAAAGACAAAGACATAGACTAGTTTAAAACATGAAAGACAAAGACATGAAAGACTAGTTTAAAGCATGAAAGACAAAGACTACCAGACAAGACCTAGTTTAGTGAGACACTGGGGAGTCATGAAAGACAAAAAGACTACCAGACAAGACTACCAGACAAACACTGACTGCTCAGTATGTAACACTGGCCTCTCTACATACTCAAAAATCTCTTTCCTACAACTCTGCCTCCTTGTCACATCACCCATTGCTAATGAAACAATGCCTCTGTAAGCAGAACAACAATGTGAAGCATGGTGGGAAGGAGCGAGGACAGGTCTCTAAAGAGCCATAAGCCACTGACTCTACGGTTGCCAGCTGTGCAGGATTGTCCCGGACTCTCCAGGAATTTAAATATTAGTCTTTAAAGATTAGGTCATTTGATAAAACATCCAGGAATACATCCATCCAAAACTGGTAACCCTAACTGACTCTTCATAGAATTATCAAGATTTACCACAATCTTAGGAATGCAGGTGGACGTGGGTCCATTGCTGCTCCACTGCCTGCAGGGGAAATTTCCTTAAAAAGTTAAAAAGATACAGGAAGATAAATTAGGTCTATATGTACATAAAATATTCAGAAACTTGTTTGGGTCGAATAAAAAGCTGATAATGATATTCTTTTTCC
This sequence comes from Dermatemys mawii, assembly GCA_007922305.1. Lineage (NCBI taxonomy): Eukaryota > Metazoa > Chordata > Testudines > Dermatemydidae > Dermatemys > Dermatemys mawii. The sequence goes on along the minus strand of ML677345.1, from coordinate 4,092,518 downwards.
AAAGGGACCAAAGTAGATCTCAAACTCTTGCTTCTAATCTTAATTTTTACTTATTCTGCATATTGAATTAACATTTTTATCTTTTACATTTCTGATGCTTACTCAGTACATTTTATTTTCCATTACAACTAATAGGCTTCAAAAATATGCTGATTAAGTTACTGAAGTCTGAATCCTAGGAGATTTGTTATTAAATATAGGATTTCTCCACTCTTCAAAGAATTTGCATTAATGTGCTTATTTGAAAATGTAAATATACACTTATATTACAGACATATTTCTCTAAGACTTCTACATCAAAATACAAAAAAAATTACAGGTATAAGATTTGCATCAGAACTTTTATTTTTGTAATTTGAAAACAAATCAGTTTTTCAGTTGTGAAAAAACAAGAAATGATTTCCAAGAATGTTTAAGAGAAGCTTAAAACAAACCTTTTTAGTTTATTGATGTGTTACTGGAGATGCTGTTCAGGAAATGAATTATTCATATATCTGAACTCTCAGAGACTAACTCTAAATATCCTCCTATACTTGAGTGGATATCTACTCAAAGCAGATATTGTTTTGGATCCTCACATTTCAGAATGTTACGCTGCTCAAGAATCATATTTCTTTATGGTAAATTGCTTATCATACTTTATATTCTGTATAGAATATGAATGCCTTTTTCATCCTGAAAAAGTTTGAATGCAAAAAAACAAAAGTAACGTTTGTGTAATCTTAATATGTAAAGAGATGTTCTATCTCAACCAGAAGTTAAGGACTTGATGCAGAAATTATTGGATGAAATTCACTGCCTTGTGTTATGCACGAGCTCAGAGTAGATCAGAATGGCCCACCACAACCTTAAAATCAATGAAGTATGAATATAGTAGTATGCAAAATCTGTGTTTCCTAATATTTATTATTTATTTTATTTATATTATTTATTTAATAAATAAATTAAATTAATATTTTATTTATATTATTACAATTATTACTGCTGGTCAGGAATTTATGGATGAAATATGTTTTTTTAGAAACCAAAACTGCAGGAAAGGTCAGTTTTGACAAAATTTCCTATTTTGAAACAGGAAAAAAAAATTAAAATTATTGAAACATCCTCTTTCAACATTTTCCAAATGAAAAGGTTTAGATTTTCAATTTGAAAATACTGTTTCAAAATGTAAGCTAATTTGAGGTAAACAAATGTAAAAAAAAAATAAAAAAGGGTCAAAATCAAAATGTTCTGAAATTATCAAAAACAAAAAACTTCAAATCAACTCAATCCCTCCAAAATGCAGATTTTGGTTTTCAAACATTTTCAAAATTTTAAAATTTCTGTCCCGATTTAAAAACAGAACAATATTTTTGAAAACTTAAAAATTGTTAAGGGATAGGAAACATTTCCTAAACAGCTCTACCTCTTATTAATTTTATGGGCCATCAACATACATGGCACTTTATAGTGGGAGGTGACTAGCATAGCAAAACCCCTCTCCCAGTTTGTGGGCATGAGCTAGTATAGCAGAATAGAATGAAACACAGCATAAACAGACAGGCAATTGTTCTATAGAAATACAGTGCATGTCAGGAGAAGTGAGTTTTGCAACTCTTTCAAGGAGAAGTAAAGAAATGGTGCCTGGGATATTTTTCTGTGGAGACTGTTTCAAGTTCATAGGGCAGCATGAAGTAATAATACTGAAACACTCAGAGCTGAGTGGTTCACCCAAGGTCAACAATGAATCAGTGATAGCACTGGGATTAAAAATCAGGAGTCTCTGGCTATAATCCACTGATTCTCTCCCTGTACCTCCCATGCCCTGATAGAGAGGAAATGCTCAGTTATCAGTTAATTTCTTCTCTTCCTCCTCCTTTTTCTTATTTTTTAAACTGGCAATTCCTAATCAAACTCATTTATTTTTAAGAAATTAAATGTGTCAGGGACTGTCACATTAGTCATTGCTTCATGCTGGCTCTCCATAGGTACCTTATGACACACTTTTCCCCCCACCCCAAACAAAGGTTTATTTTTCATAGTCTCTAATGATGCTAAACTGGATCAAAGAACCAGATGCTCAGTTGATGTAAACAGCATAGCTCCATTTACATCAATGGAGCTATGCCAATTTACACCAGTTTAAGGCCTGTTCCTGTGATGCCTTATCTCTTATCCCTTTAAATGTTTGAGCACCCCACCTCCTCAGTGCAAAGCCTCGCTTTCCTGTTAAATTCAATTTTGCAGCTTGAGAAATAAAGCAAGCAGACAAACACAGCTATCAGCTCCCTCTGTGACTATCGACTTCTCTTCTGGGTCCAAATATAACATCTGGCAACAGAGGATTTCTATCCTATAAGTGTCCACTGCTGCCTCTGCCAGAAGAAGAGCAAATACTACTTGTGACAAAGCTCCAAGTCTGTACTTGTGGGTCCTGCACTTCCTGGCAGATTTAGGGGCCTCAGAAACTCATCTAGGCCCCAGAGTGACCTCCCTTTCTCAGTATAATTGGCAAGAGTCACCACCTAGTGAGTTGCCTTCATCACAGGCCAGTATGGAAGATGGAAAAAGGGGGGAGCCCGGGCCCGCCCTCTACTCCGGACTCCAGCCCAGGGACCCTAATAGTATCAGCTAAGATGGCTGACCTTTTAGGCACAAAACACAATACAATTCCCTGGGCTACTTCCCCACAGCAGTCCCTGCTTCTTCAAACTCCACTTCACCCTTACCTCAGGGCCTCCTTCCTTCAGTATGATATGTTGTCCTACACTCAGTCTCACCAACAGCGTAACTTCCTTCTACAGCTCCTGACACCCACAGCCCACCTGACTAACTGGGAGGTTTTTATCTGGTTTCAGCCAGTCCCTGATTGGCTTCAGGTGTCCCAATTAGGCTAACTGTTTCTACTCCTTTCTAGAAGGTTCTTAATTAGCCCCAGGTGTCTTGATTGGCCTGGAGTAGCCTTTGTTTGGCTATCCAGGGAACAAGGACCTGCACATCCGGAGACTAATATACCTGCCTTCCAGCACTCTCCTATATCCTTCTGGTCTGACTCCGTCACATACTATACATAAAAAAAAAAAAAAGAGGAAAAGCTCATCTTGAGAAGGACTGCTTAGCATGCCAGATCATTTGCAGAAAAAAAGTGTCAGAAGAAAGGACATATAACCATGACCAGTCACTCAGTTCAACAATCATCAACCTATGGTAACCATCCATCTGAGAAAACAGCTATGAAGACTGAACCTAAGAAAGGATAGACGTTGGGAATTCATAAGATGGGGGGAAAAAAACAAACACAATAACAACAACAACAAACAAAACCCCAAGAGCTGGTGTGACAGTGACCAAGACTTAGCATGTTATCAGAAGCTGGATTCCCTAAAAGCTTTATCAAAAAAAGTCCCTAAAAAGAATGGAACTTAATATCAAAGCTGGTGTCTCATTGACTTCAGCATCTACCCGTCACCAGACTTTGTCACAAGTTCCTTTGGAAGAAACATCCATGGCTTTGAAAACTTATACTGGAGAAACGTTAGTCTCAAAAGCAACACTTCAGGTGAAAGTTCAACTGGATGGACAACCAGTTGCTTTGCACTTGTATGTATTGCCCATCATTTGGCAGACATTGGCTTGAGAAGCTCAAGATGAAGATTTCAAGGTGCCTTACAGTTCAAGAAATACTGAACAGACATTCCAAAGTTTTCGAAAAAGTCCTTGGAGTGATGAGCAATGTATCAGTGAATCTCGCTGTTAAATCTGACAGGCAGCCAAAATATTACAAGCCCAGAGTTGTGCCTTATGCTCTGAAGCTTCTGGTGGGAGCTGATGTAGACCATTTAGTGAATACTGGAATTTGTCACTGGTTTCACAGTGTGAGTGGTTTACACGCATCATATCCAGTGATCAAGAAGGATGTCCCAGTCAGAATTTGTGGAGATTTCAAAGCGATTCTGAATCTAGTGCTATGTGCAGACCAGAGTCCACTACCTCATACGGAAGATTGGTTTGGTAGTTAGCGGAGATTAGCATTTCAACAAATTGGTTTTGCCTAGTGCATACCTACAAATGGAGATTGATCTGGCATCTCACAAATATATCACAATCAATATACAAAAAGGCCTATTTTGCTATAACAGATTGCCTTTTGATATCACATCAGCACCTGCCTGCTCCAGGAAACCATGGACGAGATCCTGAATGGACTTCAATACTATTTGGATGACATCTTTGTACAGGAAAGGATCAAGAGAATCATCATGAAAATGTGGATGCTGTTTTGAAACATTTGGAAGATCATGGATTGAGAGGATGTTGAGACAAATGTGATTTTTTCAAACCTTTAATTGGTGCCAGGGGCTCAAGGAAATCCACAGAGAAAAACAAAGCAGTTTTTGCAGCATCATTGCCAGAGAACGTCACAATTACATTCATTCTTAGGACTGCATAACTGCTACAGTACATTTCTGCCTAATTTGGCAACAGAATTAGCACCTTTACATAAACTCTTTACAAGCAAATAAAAAAAATGGAAATGGACTAAACAATGCAAGTGTGCATCTAAGAAAGCAAAGAAACTGTTGATATCGAATTTACTACAGACTCTAATGTATCACTACCATTACAATTGAATCATAGAATATCAGGGTTGGAAGGGACCTCAGGAGGTCATCTAGTCCAACCCCCTGCTCAAAGCAGGACCAATCCCCAATTAAATCATCCCAGCCAGAACTCCTTGTTCTGTCATCTGGTACCACTGAGAACAGTCTAGATCCATCCTCTTTAGAACCCCCTTTCAGGTAGTGGAAAGCAGCTATCAAATCTTCGCTCAGTCTTCTCTTCCATAGACTAAACGAACCCAGTTCTCTCAGCCTCTCCTCATAAGTCATGTGCTCCAGGCCCCTAATCATTTTTGTTGCCCTTCTCCGGACTCTTTCCAATTTTTCCACATCCTTCTTGTAGTGTGGGCTCCAAAACTGGACACAGTACTCCAGATGAGGCCTTACTAATGCTGAATAGAGGGGAACAAGCACATCCCTCGATCTGCTGGCAATGCCCCTACTTACACAGCCGTTAGCCTTCTTGGCAACAAGGGCACATTGTTGACTCACATCCAGCTTCTCATCCACTATAACTCCTAGGTCCTTTTCTGCAGAACTGCTGCCTAGCCGTTTGGTCCCTAGTCTGTAGCAGTGCATGGGATTCTTCCGTCCTAAGTGCAGGACTCTGCACTTGTCCTTCTTGAACCTCATCAAATTTCTTTTGGCCCAATCCTCTCATTTGTCTAGGTCCCTCTGTATCTTGTGCCTACCCTCCAGCATATCTATCACTCCTCCCAGTTTCGTGTCATCTGCAAACTTGCTGAGGGTGCAGTCCACGCCATCCTCCAGATCATTGATAAAGATATTGAATAAAACCGGCCCCAGGACCAACCCTTGGGGCACTCCGCTTGATACCAGCTGCCAACTAGACATGGAGCCATTGATCACAACCCGTTGAGCCCGATGATCCAGCCAGCTTTCTATCCATCTTATGGTCCATTCATCCAGCCCATACTTCTTTAACTTGCTAGCAAGAATACTGTGGGAGATCGTATCAAAAGCTTTTCTAAAGTCAAGGAATAGAACATGCACTGCTTTCCCCTCATCGACATTTGAATTGACTGTCATGTTTCACCATATGGAGTGGGTGCACTTCCCCTCCCCACATCTTTCCTAATGTCATGGAGAAATCAACCACCTTTGCATCGCAAATAATCACTACTCCTGAGAAGAACTATACACAAATAGAGTGAAAAATTCTCACCATTATCTTCAGAATTCAGAAGTTCCATACCTATCTGCATGGTAGATATGTTACCTTGCTGACAGAACATTGTCTGTTACATTCAATTTTTGGACTGAAACATGGATTTCTGTCATTAGCTGCTGCTTGTAGATAATGATGGGCATTTGTACTTTCAACTCATTCCTAACTATTCAAGTTCATAAAGAGACTCAGCAAGACAGTGCTGATGGGCTGTTGTGTTTGTCATGCCCAAACTCCCATCAACCAAAAGAAACTTTGGACAAAGTTCTTTATCTCAATTTGATGGATATCTTTAGCACAGATATCAACAAAAATCACTACACATGATGTGCTTTCTCTTGTGAAAAGTTTTCAGAATGACTTCTACTCTACTACAGCTACTAAGATCACTGCACGGCTGTGATGTTGTTTAGCCAATTTGGTTTACCGTTACAGTTGTTGACTGACAATGGACCTCTATTCTTTTCTGAAGAATTTCAGAGGTTCCTAGATTCAAATGGAATTAAGCACATATGTTCAGCTCCATACCATTCTGCTACAAACTGAGAAGTAGCACACTTTGTATAGACATTTAAACCTGTGTTACAAGCTAACAAGTTGATTTTGAATCAACAGAAATTGGACAATTTCTTGCTGGTGCACAGGAAAACACTTCATGTGACTACCCAGGAGTCACCTGCAATTTTTTTCTTGAAGATATTTTTGCATACCTCTTGAGACTGGCTATATCCTGATATTATCTCATGTCTAGCCAAATCCCAAGCTGCGCAAATTGATCAACATCATGACATTCATCATTGTTCTTTTCACATAATAGATTTAGTGTGGATTGGCAACTACAGTTGTGGAGTGAAAGGTGTATCTGGAGAACTTGTAAAATGCATGTGACCTGTTTCACTTGGGGCAAAACTATCTGAGGGCATTTTATGGTAACATATGGACCAGGTGCAGCCTCAACTAGTACCAGAGTACTCCTTCTGCTACAATTCCTAATTTCAACGAGTTATTGGGAGAAATTCCCTGTCAGATCCAATTGTTTCCTTACCACTTACTGTTCCTACTGTTCAGGTCACTGCCACACCATCATCACCACATTATTCCAAGAGAGCATGATAATCAGTTGTGTGCCTGAATTTATATGCGGTTTAATTAGCGAGTTGCTATTCCAGGGCAAAATATTTGCATGCAAATGTAAGACTCTGTGGTAGTCCACCCACATTTTTTCATTAGGTTATATAGTGTTTCATGTTTGCTGTGTCTGTCTGTCTGTCTAGAAGTTTTTTAAAGTGGTGTTGGAGAAATGTGATGTCCTGGTCCTTTAAAATGTTTGAGCACTCTTCTCAAGTGGAAACCCTCATTTGGGCATTAGTTTTACTTTTTGCAGCCAGAACAATAAAGTGAGCACAACAGACAGCTGTGATTCTATCAGCTCCTGCTCTGTCTATGTCTATCTCCTTCTCTGCTGGGTACAAAATATAACAGACACAAAAATCTAACATTGCACATAAAAAACTTAAATATTTAACATAAACAACAAGGACATTAAATAAATTTCTTTCGTATAGTATAAATAGAGTATAAAAGCATGGTAATATAAAATGTTTATACAGCAAGCTTGTAATTAGTATAACAACTATGGGTCTGTGTAAAAATACAAAGATATGAAACGATGGCTAATCTCTGTTCTTTTACATGTTAAATAAAATGCAAGTGTTAAGCGAGAAAGTCCATGTAACTTTGAAACAAAGAAGGCCAGAGATGTTCCAAAAAAGCTTATCATCCTGGCTTTTATAATATCACATGAAATAAAGCAACCCTAAGTTAGACAATGTGAGAGTTAACACAGGCCACAAGAGTAGTGTGAAGGAAAGCATGACTGGATGCAGTTCTTAAAATTCATTAAAAGTGGAAATTAGGACTTTACAGAATCCAGTCTCATAGCAACAACCTTAATATAAATGATAATTGAATCAGCATTTGTGACTTATTTTTAAGTAATTTTTTTTTATGGTTTTATCATCACAGGTACATTTGAAAAATGTAATATAAATGGACTCCACTGTGCCAGGCTCAGGATTGGTTTACCCCTTTCCACAAGAAAACTACCCCTTGCATCGCTGAGCGTGAGCCAGGCACAATGATAGTCCTTAAATGCCACAATCAGCAAATCCTTCCCCAAACAACCCCAAGAGAAACTCTACAAACTCATCCCCAACAAACCTCCCCAGAAATCTTCTACATGCTTCCCCAGATACATAAACAAGATACACAAACTAGGCAAACCTATCATATCCAGCTACAGCACTCATATTAAAGGAATATCACGACTCCTGGAAACCATCCTCAAACCACTCACCACACAAAGTATCAGCTTCCCCCAGCACACAACCTACTTCCTTCACAAACAACCTTCCTCAGAATATCATCCTTACCACCATAGATGTCACCTCCTTATACACTAATATCCTTCATTATGACAGAATAGCTGCCTGCCTCAGATATTTACAAAACTACGCACAACCCTCAGATATACTACCAGACAGACTGAAAATTCATCCATTTCATCCTCACCTCTGCTGCAAGTCTCTCAGATAATGCATCCTAGGACTGCCTTAGCCCTTTTTTATGGCCGCATCACACTGATGGCTCATAGTCATCCTGTGGTTGACCAACACACCCAGATGTTTCTCCTCCTCCGTTGCTTCCTACTGATAAGTCCCCAGCTTATAAGAAAAATTCTTGTTCGTCCCTAAGTATACGTTGTACTATTAATTTCATCTCATCTCTATTAAACCAATTACAAGGTCATCCAGACCTTACTGTATAATATTCTAATCTTCCTCTCTACTGGGTCATCTGCAATTTGTGTCATCTGCAAATTTTATTAGCACAAACTCATTTTTTTGCCAAGTTCAGTAATAAAAATGTTAAATAAGACTGGTCTCAAAACTGATCTGAGGAATTCCACTAGTAACCTTCTCCAGGCTGACAGTTCACCTTTCAGAACGACCCATTGTAGTTTCCCTTTAACCAGTTCCTTGTCACCTTTCAATTTTCATATCAATCCCCATCTTCTCCAATTTAACTAAGAATTTCTCATGAGAAATTCTATCATATGCCTTACTGAAATCAAAGTAGATTACAATTATTGCATTTCCTTTGTCTAAAAAAAAAAAAAAAATCAGTTAACGTCTCAAAGGAGATCAGATTGGTCTGGCATCATCCACATTTTGTAAAACCATGTTATATTTTTATCCCAATTACCGTTTACCGTAACTACTCTCTCTTTCAAAATTTATTCCAAGACCTTGCAGACAACTGAAGTCAAACTAGAGGGCCTGTAGTTTTCTGGATAACATTTTTCCATTTCTTCAAAAAAATAGGTACTATATTAGCAATTCTCCAGTCACAGGGTACAACTTCCGAGTTTACAGATTCATTAAAAATCCTTGCTTTGGGGCTTGTAATTTCATGTGCCAGCTCCTTTAATATTCTTGGCTGGATTTCCATCTTCCCCCAGCCTCCTTGATTTGGTCCCATTAAACCGTATGAGTATGCCTTCCAGCTCAGAAGGTCATCACACTCTCAGCTTTGGGGTTTAAAACAGCAACTCATTTAAAAAAAAAAAAAAAAAAAAGTCAAAACAGGCTATTTTGATGATTTTTTAAAACATTGCTTTCTCACAAAATGACTTTCTGGCAAAATCAGTGCAATTTAATGACTTTTTTAGATTTCAACAGAATCAAATAGTGTAATGGAATATGGCTCTGTCAGAATTTCTCCAACCAGCTGTAAAAAGCAGCACTTTGAATTTCACCCAAAAGTCTTTTGGTAGCCCTGACAGTGTGCTGTTCACTATTGCAACATGCTCTCACTTGTATGCCTTTCTCAAAAGACTGGCAGCTTCATTCTGTACTCTAAATTTCTGAATAATAAAGAACTTTAGGGGAACTAAAATCTATGTGGGAAATTCACAAACAAAAAAAGAGATGAAGTTTACTCAATATGTTAGTTACTGTGAATTAGTTGCTAACCTCTAGTTAATAAGTAATTTTCATTCTTCCTATTACCTCAGTTTATAAATTAAAGCTAGCAAGTGTGGCATGGATCTGAAGATCCAAGAATAAGAAAGAGATGCCATTCTGACCTAAAGCCTTAAGAAACCCACCTACCCTGCTGAATTTGAATTACACAAGTCCCTCCAAAAAGATCACACCCTTTTCACAGGTGGAATTGTTAAGGATCCTAGACTATCCCTTAGTTACTCAACTCCAAACCTAATGTTGCTTGTACAAACATATACAGTGGAGCCCCGCTATAACGCGACAGATGGGAGCCATAAAATCCCATCGCACTAAACACGGGGTCACGTTATAGCAGGGCTCCACTCCCCAGCAGGGCGGGGGCTGCGCTTTTCTCCCCGCTGCCCAGCAGGGGAGAGAAGCTGTGGCCCCAAGCCTGCCGGGGACAGAGAACTGCGGAGCTGCAGACTGCAGCCCCAGAGTTCCCTGTGGAAGCCGCTGTCCACCCACCTGCCGGGGGCAGGGATCACTGGCACCTGCAGCCCCAGAGTCCCCTGTCCCGGCAGGTGTGAGGGCAGCCGCTTCTAGAGAAGCCTGCTGGAAGCCGCTGCCCTGTGCCTGCTGGGACAGGGGGACTCTGGGCTGCCGGAGTCTCCCAGTCCCAGCACCCGCGGGGCAGCGGCTCCCAGAGAAGCCGCGGCTCCCCACCTGCCGGGACCCGGGGACTCCCCCGGTCCCAGCAGGCATGGGGCAGTGGCTTCCAGGGAAGCCATGGCTCCCCACCTGCCGGGACAGGGGGACTCCGGGCTGCCGGAGTCCTCCTGTCCTGGCAGGCGGGGAGCCGCAGCTTCCACAGAGAACTCCCAGGCTGCAGTCTGCAGCCTCGGAGTTCACTGTTCCTGTAGGTGGGGGCTGCAGCTTCTCTCCCCTGCTGCGCAGCGGGGACAGAAGCTGCAGCCCCCACCTGCGGTCTGAGTTCTCTGTCCCTGGCAGGGGAGGCTGCAGCTTCTCTCCTCACTGCCCAGCAGGGGACAGAACTCAGGACTTGAGCACCATGGTATAACCGCACTATAACCGAACTCACGTTATAGCACGGCGCGTTGTACTGCGGGTCCACTGTATCTAATAAAATAATAAAGTGAGAAATTTTAGTAAGGGGATAGATATACGTACAAATATGCAAAGTAAGATAATGAGATAAAACCATTTAATCCAACACTCCTTATTGTTTTCTTATAAAGCAGCAATTAATTGCTTCTTAAATAATCATAGTGTTTTGTTATTCAACAGTACTTGGCTATAGTCATGCGTCTATAACTATCCTAATATTGTGTAATACATGTGATATATATATTGCCAAACCTGCCCCCAGTGCTATAATTTCTGAAAGGTGAGAGACAATGTTACAAATATTATTAGGGTTTCATTCTATCAGCCATTTATTCTTGTGTTAGAGACTATATTAGTGGTCTCCTCAAAGCCCTTTTTATCCATTACAGATTAAGGATCTTCAAATAAACTGGCTTTATAGCTTCGTATTTGAATTTACCTGCCATTCTTTTTGCCCTCTGGAACACTTAATTATATTGTCTTTGCAATGTGTTGACCAGCTGAACATCAAATTGCGCTCTTAAATTGTCTTGGTGCTAAACAATACTCTTAACAAACATTTTCTTCCGAGAACTGTAACACCGTCTGTCAGAGCTTATAATTCATTACTGAGTGGATGGTTATATCTAAAGATCTACACAACCGACTTTTAAGGCAGTCTCATATCTCACCACCGGGTCTCCGCAACAGAATGGAGAAATGTGAGAGCAAAGCTGATTACATATGTAATTAGCACAATTTTACACTAGAAACATTCAGAAGATTTGATCATTGTTGTGAATCTCACAGAGAATTTGTATTACCTGCTCCAATAACCAATAATGTTAATGACTGAAAAGAAGGATTTCTATTAAGACAGGGTGAGGAGAGGAGTGAAGCCTGTGAATGAAGCATTTAAGAGCAGTATGAATTCAAAAGCTTAAATGTCAAAAAACCAAAAAGAGTAACAAACATTAGAGTGGAATTAATAGAGGAACAGAAAGGACAGCATATGAGTACATAATGGTCTGAGGTCTTGAGAGAAGGTCAAAAGCAAGAGGCAGCAGGCTTTCAAACATTTTCAATCACTTTAATGAATAGAGTGGGCATGAAGTGGAAGAACCTGAATCCAACATATATAAGCCTAAAGAGTAAACTGGAGTGGGCTGAAAAGAATATGGGGAAGAAATCATAAAAAAATTGAACACTGAGAATTTAAATCATAAAGAAATTAAAACAAAATAAACCTCAGTAATCTGTTAGTTCCCAGATGTGTTTGTTTTTCCTAATAATATTTTGATGTATTTCACAAAAGGGTAACAAACAAAACAAAACAAACAAAAAACCTTGTGAAGTTCACATGTGAAATGCTCATAGACTGCAAGAGACACTAAAGTTGTTGCAGAGCACATCTTCTTTTTGATGGGCGTTCATGAATGGGATGGTTACTCAAGGAAAAACCAGTGTGACGGAGTCAGACCAGAAGGATATAGGAGAGTGCTGGAAGGCAGGTATATTAGTCTCCGGATGTGCAGGTCCCTGTTCCCTGGATAGCCAAACAAAGGCTACTCCAGGCCAATCAAGACACCTGGGGCCAATTAAGAACCTTCTAGAAAGGAGTAGAAACAGCTAGCCTAATTGGGACACCTGAAGCCAATCAGGGACTGGCTGAAACCAGATAAAAACCTCCCAGTTAGTCAGGTGGGCTGTGGGTGTCAGGAGCTGTGGAAGGAAGTTATGCTGTTGGTGAGACTGAGTGGTGGACAACATATCATACTGAAGGAAGGAGGCCCTGAGGTAAGGGTGAAGTGGAGTTTGAAGAAGCAGGGACTGCTGTGGGGAAGTAGCCCAGGGAATTGTATTGTGTTTTGTGCCTAAAAGGTCAGCCATCTTAGCTGATACTATTAGGGTCCCTGGGCTGGAGTCTGGAGTAGAGGGCGGGCCCGGGCTCCCCCCTTTTTCCATCTTCCAGACTGGCCTGTGATGAAGGTAACTCACTAGGCGGTGACTCTTGCCAATTATACTGAGAAAGGGAGGTCACTCTGGGGCCTAGATGAGTTTCTGAGGCCCCTAATCTGCCAGGAAGCGCAGGACCCACAAGTACAGTCTTGGAGCTTTGTCACACCAGGAAGTGACTGCAAATGGTCCTGCTAGATGGAATAGTTCTGGTAGATTATACAGCCTACAGACACACATGGTGGTTCTTGTACTCTGTTGCTATATCACTCAATGAAATTCAGATGATATTTCATATTGTGCCTGTCTTTGCTTGTTGTCTGGCATTTTTGAGGAGTCTAGGTTCAACACTCTGGGCCTGATTTTCTTGGCCTTGCACTATGTGTAGAGAGACAAGGTGGATGGCTCCTATTCCTGACTTTGGCTCTGTCCTTTAAGTCTGGCATGTGGCCTTGGACTTCAGCTCTGGGCTCCTATTCCTGACTCCTTCTGTAACCACTAGACCTGAACCCTTTCTCTAACCATGAGGCGCTAGGTTGCCAGGTGTCTGGTTTTCAACTGGAATGCCGGGTTGAAAAGGGACTCTGGCGGGTCTGGTCAGTACTGCTGACCAGGTCATTAAAAACACTAGACCTGTTACAAGCAGCAGAGCTTCTGAAAAGAAAGCATTCAAGACCTGGCAATGACTCTGAATAGACTAAGTTACATTCCAGACTTGAGTCTGAAAAAAATCAGACAACAGCAAACAAGCAGTATGGATACCAGTCCTGCACTGGAACGTAATGAGAAAAACAAACCGACCTAAAACAGTGTAACGCACATGCTTTATACTACAGCATTTGACTTGTTTGGTGCAGAGAAAAGGGGAGGAGACATGGAGTTCAGGTGGAATGCTGTGTGTCAGAGTGCAGGCCAGGGGAACTCAGACAGTGTGTGGCAGTTACTAGATGTTCAGCGGCTGTTCTTGTAGAATAGAAAGGTTTAATTGTGGGCAAGGAAGGAACACATAAATTCACTATCAGAGATGGAAGGGGACAAAGATTACCAATTCAGAAGTTAAAGACAGCTTTGTGTTCTGAATAACGGATCCCTGTCGGACCAAGAGATGTGTCTGCTGTGAGGGCTAGATCCTAACACCTGTATCACTTGCACACTGGCTACAGATGTCTGTTTCACCAGCAACTGAGAGGAACAGCCAACTATTAACCCAAGGGCTGTACTGCTGCTAGCTATGGAGATCCCTCAGGCTGTTTGGTGACAGTGTTCTAAAGCACTGAAAGAACTGATGTGGTACCATTACTCAAGCTCTGAAAAGTCCAGGTGATACACACTGCATACTACAGACACACTACAAAGACAGAGTATCTCAGAGAGAAGTGAGTTTGTAGGTGTGTGCTAAAAATACAACAGTTTAAATATTGAAATTTTGCATTTTAATATGTCATAAGAACAAAAAGTGGAAGTATGTATAAGAAACATCAATAGATTTACTGTCTAATAGCTTTTGTTTAAATGTTATTCATACTATTTCAAATAATGTTAGAAATGATTTTAAGTAGTACACAATTTTTTTAATGTGCATTAACTATTTATTTCCTAAGAAATTGGCTGGTGCTCTGTCTTTGACTACGACAGGGAACTGTCATTAATAGCTACATTCAAGGTTTTATATACAATAGCCCTGAGGTTTAACTACGTGTAACGCTGTCAGAAAAGTCTTGGAAAAGCAGAACTAGGACCTGTGCTTCAGCAAACAGTTAAGCCGAGATGCAGGAAGAAGAGGAGGAGTTATGTCTGAGCATCCCTACGCCCACTACCTCATTACAACAGTGTGTATTTTGGCCCTGGTTAGGAATTTTGAGTAGACAGAGACCAAAAAAAAGCATTCACGAAAGTGAATTTTTTTTAAAAAAAAGATAAACTACTTATATAGGAAATTTGCAGGATAAACCAGTCAGGCTTATAGAAGGCAACATATGAGACAGGTCAGTGACGTGTGGAAGAGCCCAAGTATTTTAAAGGCAACATAGAATCTACCCAAAGAAATCACACAACTGCTAACAATTCTTAGCAATTCGGAGGCAACCTTAAATACTGCACCTTTAAGAAGAGTTCCATTGTATTCTAGCTAACTTTTAAAACTGAGCATTTAAATATGAACTGGAAAGTATCATTTATATAAGGAGTTAGAAAACTGGGTATGTTTCAGTGGGCACGATGTAGAACGTCCAACTGGCTACCCTGCCTAAAGCATGGGTTTTAATTACCATACAGAAGAGAAAGTCACACTTTTTTTTCATTACAGTTCTTTTACTTGAAAATACAAAGTGCACTTGTAAATCATTTCCACTGCACATAAAAGAAATATTCTATGAAGATCCTTATTGTACTGAAATGTGGAAGGAACCTTAGCACTGAAGTGAAAGGAAACATTGAAATGACCAGGTGACTATTGAAAAACTTAAGAAAGGGAGGCAATATCAGTGAGACGGCAGTCTAGCTGCACCCATCTGAACCATGAAACAAGAAAATATTAAAATGGAAAAAGTGTTTTAAAGCCAGTAGGCCTTTAAACCCCAATATTGAAGCTGAAAGTTGAGAATCTGAGGGTAACAGACACTTCAGTTCTGAAATTGAAACTGAAAGGCGACAACCTAGAGGCAACATTCATGAAAGCCCTGATGATCAGTCTGAAAGAAAAGAGCCTAAGGGCACAAAACATACAGACCATGACAGTAAGTTTGAAAGCAGAGAGCTTCAGGGCAAGAATCACTCAAACCCTACCAATGAGTTGGTGTAGGCTGATCTTAAGGGCAGCATGTATTAAGCTCCTGAAACTGAAAAGGAGATAACAGCCTCCTGTGAACGTTATAGACCTTGATAATGAGCCTGACTGGTAGGAGATGGAATGTAGCACACATTCATACGCTGAATTTAAATGAGCACAGGATAGAAATGAACCTGAAATGGAGTGTGTGTGGGGGGGGAAGAAATAGAAGAGACAATACAGCCAGACTCATTGCTAAAGCTAAGGCTAAGAATAATGCAACAGCCTCCATTGTGTGCATCTAACTCAGGGGTGGGCAAAACTTTTTGGCCCAAGAGCCACATCGGGGAATAGAAATTGTATGGTGGACCATGAATGCTCACAGAATTGGGGTTGGGCTGGAGCTAAGAGTTTGGAATGTAGAAGGGTGCTCTGGGCTGGGATTGAGCAGTTTGGAGAGTGGGAGGAGGATCAGGGCTGGGGCAGGGTTACAGGCTCTGGAGTGAGGCTGGGGATGAGAGGTTTGGGGTGCGGGATGCAGGATGGTGTTCTGGACTGGGATTGATGGGTTTGGAGAGGAGGAGGGGGATCAGGGCTGGGACATGAGGTTGGGGAGTGAGGAGAGGCTGGGGGGGTGCAGGCGCCGAGTGGCACTCATCTCAAGTGGCTCCCGGAAGCAGCGGCATGTCCCTTCTCTGGCTCCTATGTGGAGACGTGGCCAGGTGGCTCTGCACGCTGCCCCATCCACAGATACCCCTCTGCAGCTCCCATTGGAGTTCACACAAGCCAGAGCAGGGCCATACTGCAGCTTCTGGGAGCCACGTGGTGTGGCCCCCAAACCAGTGCCTCGGCCAGAGCGGGGCTGAGCCATATGGGTCGGCTTAAAACGGTTCGCAGGATGCATCTGGCCCATGGGCCGTAGTTTGCCCACTCCTGATCTAACCTATCATATTACATTAACACCATTGACTGCCATGAAAACTTGCATAATGTGAGTTACAGCTAATCAAAAGGACTCCATTAGTGCATTCTAATTGTGCAGTTACTTTACAAAAGCCCCCTTTCTGGACTGAAATAAAGTTCTTAAACATTTTCAAATCAAATAAGTTCTTACAACTTTTTGTTCTGGATCCTGATTAGAGACAAAAATCAAATGTCAACAAGAATTTTCCACAGGACAGGCATACTGTTTTTCGATCAACTCTACTTTTGAATAATTGTATGGTGCAGCACCAAACCAAAAACAGAGCCACTGCTGTGTTTCCTCATGATGTTCTATCCCCCCATATACAGAGACTCAGGTGTATTTTTCAGTCTTAGATTTCATAGTAGAGAAAACAAAAATCAAAGAAAGAGCTAATACCATTGAGTAAGAGAGAAATGGAAAGTACAGTGATTAACATGCTGCATATAAATTGAAACACAAAATGGCAGCTGCCTCACCTATGCCCTTTCACCAGTCAGGGAGAATCATCTACATTTCAGATAAAGAACACAAAATAATAGAATGACAACATCTCATTTTAGCTTCATAACTATTTTTACCACATCTATGATTTTAATCACATCTCACAAGCCACTCAAGATTCAATCAAACTTCCTTTCCTGCTGGTTTCATTTCAGTTCCTGAAACCTGTAAACTACTAAAATTTTCTATCCAATGTTTCAGAGACTCAGTACAGTACAGCTTGTTGCCTCAGTTGTGCTGAGTTTTGTGATAACTATTATGAAAAATTATAATTTATGCATTTAGCAAAAAAATATATTTATGCTCAATGCATACTGAATATATTTTTTTTTATGAGTGGGCTTTTAGACCTTTATCTTTCAATCTTATTAACTTCATAAAGTATTTTATACTTGAATTTTAAATTAAATTGTTTGTAGAATCCACATTCCTCCCATGTCCACGGTTTCTACTTTCCTCCTTAATGAGGTAGCAGTTAATGAATCTAACTGGGAACATTTGACTGTTCTGTTTGGCAGCAGTTCTTCCATACTCAAGAATTATGGAAGTAATCACATCCTTAAAAATATATTCCTACTACAGCTGGTGTTATGGTCCTCAGATTTCCAATTTACATGTTTTAAATTAATGACTGTTTATTCTGCTATATAATAAAAAGAGTAGTTATCAGAGGAGCTAATTCATTGCATAATAGAATACTCTTGCTGTGTCTGAGATTCACAATAGATTTCGCTTACAGGACACAAAATAAGCAATGAAATGAAGAGGCTTTCCCCCTCATTCCATGGCAAAACCTGTAGATTATGTAAACCATATATTGAAAAGACAAATAACTCATAAGAATTTGTTATCCTTTAAAAGAAGTTTTTTATATACTTTCCATGATCAAACTGTGCAAAATAAGGAATATGAAAGAAAATAAGGAAAGTAAACAGATTTAGGCATATAAAGGACAATGGAGTTTGATACAATGTGGACTTCATTTACTAGTCATTTCAGGCATGCCATTTGATCAGCAATTGCCTTAGTGCTAATTTAATGGCCAATCAGTTTGAGTGGTGTAGCATGCTACCAAGAACAGCACTTAAGTAATGTATTTGGATTCAAATTTCACTGTCTCTCTCTACCAGTCCTCAGCATAATCCTGGAACCAAACGTTTCCAAACTTGTGGAAAGTTTGGAAGTGGATCTGAGCTTTGATCTTTGGACTCACGTCTAATGCTAGAAGCAAGCTATCCAATTCAATCCAATGGTAGTCTGAGCCAATAGCCTACACACACATGTTCACACTGTCCCAAGGGAAAAAAAAAAGAACAGCACAACTCAGTTTTTTAAATAAAGGTTGGCTAGTTGAAAGAGACACAATAATACCTATCTGTGATCAAATGATACCCGCCAAACTAAGAGAACATAAGCGAGTGACCTGCATAGGGAATGTATACCTAGATAATTTCTTAAACACGAAAAATATAAGAAAAAGTGAACACCTGGAAGGGGTGAGCAGAATCTTCTTACTTGGCTTCGATGTTCCACTTTTTTACTCCTTTTAAAATCCTAGTTACTATAACTATTGGCACTATTTAAATACCAGAGACAGACATGGTATCTCTTGGCTGGAGCCTGGGCTCTCCTTCTGTGGCAGTGACACCTCTCACTGGCTGTCAATACCTATTTTAGTCTAATAGAAAGGTGAAGGAATAGGAAATTCATTTTCTCTGGGAGTCTGTAGTTGTGATTTAGGAAAGGGAAGGAAATAGTAAGGGTGGGGGTGAGAGTGTTGAGCACTCTTCTCTTTTTGATCTATTTTGAAGTTGTCTAAAATATCTATTTCCATAGCATCAGAGTGCTGAAGTGGACCTTATGGAGGAGGGCTTCATTGAGAGAGGGGACATGAACTGTAGAGCTACCAGCAATGGCTGAAGTCCTGTGAGAGGCAGGAAGTTTTTTTCCTTGATGGGGCAAAGAGGGTTCAGGGGGTTGATTTTATATTATAGATAATTTTCTATTGGCATTTCTTTTCTAATTGATCCTCCAAACTTTATAGTGTTTGATTTCAAGTCAATTTCTAGAACCCACAACATTTGAGTTTACTAGGTTCATTGGGCAAAATTAATTCACCTGGGTAGATTTTTACACACACACACCTTCCTAAGACATCCTGTACTGCTGAATTTCCATACATTTGTATCCATTAAAATTAAGCAACATCATGGCAAATGTTGGAATGCAATATATAATCATCTTCTAGCAAGATAAATGCAAGTTACAGGATATCTTCTGCTTTGCTTTCTCTAAGTGTTTATCGGCAGACAGTATACTTGCATTATAAAGTGAACAATCTGAAAAGCAGATAATTCTGTGTTAATAAACTGTCAGTGATTGTCATCCCTGATGCATTCTGAAAACATTCAAAACAGCTGATTGTTGTAGAATAAAGAAAAATATGTTTTTTGAGTACGATTAACTATATGCCCTCTTTTTTGCAAAAGAAATTGATTCCAGAATTTTAGTAGTATCACTATACAAATAAAAACAGAATCAGACTGACTTGTTGGTCTACATAATAAAAAATACTTTAGCTTAATGGATCTTATGTCTAAGGGCTAATACCTTGTTTTTTCAGTCCAAAGCTTAGGAAGACATGAAACCCAAATGCTGTCAAGTTGGTTCTCCTACTATCTTTTCTTTTAGGTCTTTAGAGGAATAAAAGAAGCTATGGAACTAACTCTCAATGGATGTCACCATCTTGGATTTTGCATCAAGATGACATTGCTGTGAATTAGGTCAATGGACAAAGTTCTTCAGGACAGATCTCTTGCCATAATGTCTCCTCTGTTAGTGTAAGGTTTGATCCAAAGATCAGTCCCTGAAGCTTGATCAAGAAATGCATTCCACCCATCACAATTCATTTGCCTTCAACAGAAGTTATGCATGGTGAACACATCTCACAATCAGACCCCTTTTGTTTGAGTCACCTTCAATTTAATCTGTAAACCAATATCAAGTTTGATTTACAAGGGCTGTAAGGCTGAGGGTGTGCACTGACTATAAAATGCTCTAGGCAAAGTGAAAGTGAGGAAGAGTGTTATTCTAAAAATGTCTTTAGTAAAGATGCATGATTTTATTATGCCTCTGAATTATAGATATGCCAGCTCATTCCTGTCTCATTCACGAGCCTGTCATGGTAAGTAGAAAATATATTTAGTTACTCAAAACAAATTGTTACACAGAAAATAATTTATTCTTGCACACACCTTTTTAAAAACTAAATATGAAATATGATTGTGCTTTTGCATGATATATATGATTTCATTGTTTATAACAAGTAAATTGGAAATGGCGAGCTGTCATTTGAAGAAATATTGGTGCCTGTTTTTTCTTTTAACTTTTTGTACTTAAATTTAAGTAATAATTTATCTGGTGTTAGCAGTGAAACCTAAAGAAAACAACCCTTAAAAAAAAAGTACTAAAATAAATGGTGTTTTTACCTCTAAATAAATGTAGCAATTAGAGTTCAATTAAATATGTAATCCATAGACATCTAAAAAGACCCCATTAAATTTCAGTTTGGAGATTTATAGTTTTGAAAAATTCACTTATCTAACTCACTGTCTCAACAAATAAACCCCCACACTATGTGGATTTAAGAACTGAAGGTAGGCCTTGTCCCAAACATTGACACAGCAACATGCACTAACTTTCAGTATTAACATCTTGAATTAAAGTCCTTTGCAGCCATTGGGAGTCTATACATTGAGTTCAGTGGACTTTGGATCAAGACCTCAGCACTCATCTGCATACATCTCAGCATGCTTTTGGCTGCACCTGTATCTGTTTTCTTTGTTGGATCAGTGGATATGCAGAGAGTGATTGCATGACTGGACCCAGAGATGGAAAACAGGAATGTAACTGTACTCTCTTGGGTAGTCAAAACATTTTTCAAGGTGGACAAATACTATTCTATCCATTTTACAAACTGTGAAACTGAGTCACAACAATTAAAGGCCCTGCATTAGTTGGCTTGGGTTCGCAGGGTTCAGTCTGTGGGGTAGTAAAATTGCTGTGCAGACATTCAGTCTTAGGCTGGAGCCCGAACTCTGGGACACCAAATCCAAACCCAACGAGCCCAAGACAGCTAACCTGGGCCAGCGATGGCTAGGCCAAGGGTCTTTTATTCCAGTGTAGAAGCACTTACATTGGTTAGGTGACTTGTCCAGCTTCACACAAGTGCATGATAGACCACAGATCTCCCTAGTTTGAATGCCATACTTCTTTCCACGGTGCCACAGGGCATCTCTTGTATCTTTCAGCCTCCAAATGAACTCCACAGAATTCTTCAGCCAGGAATGTATCAAGTAGCATCAGAATCATATAGATTACAGTTTATTTTCATATTCTGACCTTCAAGCAAAAATATCACCGTGGGCCCTATTTAGCATTTCTTGCTCAGGCAAAACTCACACAGAAGCCAGAATAATTAGGCAGTAAAACCGTGCTGAGGGCTTAAGTGGAACAGACTTTGTGCAGGTTCTCCACGAAGCGGTGAATTTCACTCTTAGCGAGTCATCTGAGAGTTAATACAAATGAGACGGACTGTCTGAAGGTGAGAGTCAATGAAAAATGATTCAGCATTTCAGATAATGGGTCTCATCCAGCTTATATAGATGAAGCAGCATGGAACAGGTGTGTAAGAAGAGAACTGGGATGGGCTGTACCACTCAACAGGTTATTATGTTAAATACAAAATCACTGTGATGTATTAATATTGCTTCCCACAGCAACTCATTTACTTTGGATGGGTTAATTGGTGCTTTTAAAAATGTGTCAGGTGCTCAGTGCCAAGTTTAACTATCTTTTTTCCCTATCCCACTCTATCTATAGTTACAGCAATAAAATGAAGATGTAAGGACACATGCCGAGACATAGTATCCTAATATAAAACACCATCATGCTGTAGGTTAGGTTAAACACTGCAATAAAGATGCCTGTAATAAATTAAGTTTGAATGTATTCTTTTCTCCAGGCCATTTTTCTGGTTCTCACTGAAGATAATGGGTGTTGCGGGTGGCTCAGGATTTTTGGTGACTCAATCTGTATGTTGAACCCTAACAATAGGCTCTAACCAAGTTTGATTAAATTGATCAATATTCTCATTGCTCTTGAGATATCTTGAATAATGGATTTTTTGGTTTGCTGGCTGAACCAAGAAAAAATCCCCCCCAAAACTGTTTTGGGTCAGCCAAAAGTGATTTTAAAAATATTGCAGTGAACCAAAAAAAGCAAAAAAACCCAATTGTTTTAGTCAAACATTTTGTTCAATTTCATTTAAAAAATTAAGTAAAATAAAAATTGAAAGAATATTTTGAAACAAAAATTCATTTCCAACAAAAGAAATCAATACATTTTGTTTTGAAAATGTGAAAAATGAAACACTGCGACTTCTTCCCCCTAACCAAAACAATTATGTGAATTTGAAATTAATTTGTGAAATGTTTTGGTTTATCTGAATCTTAACTTATCAAAAAAAAATCTGAAATATTATGCTTGCCTCTGGACAGGAGTCCTGCATTGTGGTATTTGAACATTAAATGAAAAACTTAACACACTTCATCTTTTGCTGAAATAATTCTGGTGTATTTTGAAGCAATCTAAGATTTTTATGGATTCACAGATGCTAGAAATAGTGTTGCAGAATTAGTCACAGCTTCAATGCTAAAACATTTTAAACCTCCTCATATCTAATTGTTTGGGTACAACTGCTTTGCAGATCATGCCAATGTTTAATTAGTACTAAAATACCTGCTTCATAATACTCAAATCTTGATGTTACAGAAATTAATTACAATTATTAAATTCATAATACTCCGCCATTCTCTGTAATGGAACATTTAGTATTAACGCAAAGCTATTGAATGACACTTTTAGTGAACGGAGCCAGAATGTCTGGTCGTTAGAGGATACCAGAAATATTTTAGATAGTAAACAGCTATCAAAGTAATTCATCAATATAAATAAAAAATCTGCTTAATAGGATCTAAAAGTCAATCTTTTAAAGCATTACAATTTTGTAATTTAGAACAAATATATTTTCACTCATACTGGCATTCTCCTGAGACCTCTTCCACTCAGTTCTCTGAAAAACTCAGTTCAACTCTAGTCTCATCACTCACATTCTTTTATTTGACATACAGCAAAGCTATGCTGAGTTGATCAGACTCAAGCATCGGGGGTGGTAATAGGCAGAGCTGACCTTAGGGAAAATGGCACCCTGGGAGAACTTGTATTTTGGCATTCTTTCCTTAAGTTTATTTATATAGTAGTATAAGCAAAAATTTTGGAAATAAAACTGTAATCTCGAAAGTTTATATAAATTTACTAAATAGAAAAAAAAGAAATGACACACCTGGAAAAGACTTGAGTTTCACATCTTCCAAAGGGTTATTAGAAATTACTTTCTAAAATCTAGGTGGAATACTTTAGCAGTGTCCATTTGATATATGAGAACATATGTTGGTTTTTGCAAGTTCTCCATATTAAAGTAAAACAAGACAAAAATATGGTTGAAGACTTGAATGAATAACTGTACATCTAATTAGTCCTATTTATCCACATCTTCAGCCATATTGTTTGTTTTAAAATACATATATTAGGTAAGCAAACACAGTAATGAAGTATAGTGATTTAAGCTCCCTCCTCCAAACTGAACAATTTACGTCAAGCTCTCCACAATTGTGATGCTCCCCATCCACCTGTATTAACTTGTTAGGGCATCATAACCATACTAAAATTAGCATTTGTTGTACCATGTTGTACTATGGGCATTGTGAAGAGTATTGTTTAGTTGTTGGAACATAACTGGAAATTTTTGGTTACATTTCTGGCTCTGTCACTCACTCGCTAAGTGAACCTGGAAAAATAATTTAGTCTTTCTATACTTTGATGTCCCCATCTGCTAAATGGGAATAAATAATAAATCCCTCTGTCACAGATTAATGAAGACTGAATTAGGACAGGGAGAATTCATTAATTATTGTGTTTTGAGATCTTATGGTGCTACAGAAGTGCCTCAGGGCTAGAACTGGCCAGAAATTTTTCAACAAAATATTGTCATCAGAACATGCTGATATGTTGAAGCCAAAACTTTTCACAGAAACTTACCAGTTTCAAAACTTTCATCAGCAAGGGTTTCTCAGGTCCAGGATGGAATTTATGGTCAAGAACAGAGACCCACCTCACCAATAGGCTGATGGCTAGATCACTGATTTAGACCAGAGGCTTGAGTAATCTAACCACCAAGCTATCTATTTTTGGGGTGGGTGTCTCTCCCCCCAAACCCCACTTGGTTTCTTACAAGAAAATTCAAAATGTCTTATTTGGTCCCAACAGGAAATCTGAAATCTTGACATTTTGAATAAGGATGGAAAAACCATTTCCCACCCAGCCCTACTTATCTTCTACAGTGATTCCTGTTTGTTGTGCATATATGAAGCATTACTCAAGCGGAGAAAATTCGCTGACTACCATGCTAACAAAAAAACTCCCCTACCAGCAGGTTGTTGGTGGGGATTACACCAGACTGGGGTAGAAATCACCAAGAAAATCAGACCTGGCCAGCATTTGAACACAGCCCCTGCATTCAAGCAAGCAGCAAACCCTATTTTCTTGTAGATCATCTATGCAGGGAGGGAACACACCAGAGCCAGTTATTTCAGGAGTGGTAGAAGGCACAGAGCTCTTCCCCAAAAATGCTCATCTATAGGAGCAGGACACCCGCTCTGGTGATTCATAGGCGAGACCAACCCCCCTCAAGCAGCCTCCTGCCCACTGTCATGGGCATAAGCAAATGAGTCTAACTGACCCCCCTTTGCACAAGGAGAGGAAAGGGGCAGTTCCTGAAGAGGGGAGTTCTGAGTAAGTGGGACTGAGGCCACTAGTCTCCCTTAGCTTTCAGTGTGCCTGGGGGAGGGGCCACCTGCTGGAAAGGTATGGCAGAGTCAGCAGGTCACTCACCTGGTGCCAGCTGTGGGATTGTTTCTCCACAGCATGAGCCCACTCGGTAGAAGCACCTGTAGCTTCCTCAGATTCTGCCGCAGCTGCACTTGCTGCTGCAGCTCATGGTGCCTGGCACTCAGCTTGTGGCTGAAGATGGGTTCCACACTCTTGTACAGGGGCTGCACCTTGCCAGAGTCCACGGCCATCCTGCAGCCCTCTTGGCATTCCTGGCTCCCCACGTACACCCTGTTCACCGCCTCTGCAGGGCAGAGTGAGCGCAGTGCTCCTGCCTCTCACTCGCTGCTTTGAGCATTCCCCTGCCCACCAGCAGCACGCACCTCTATAATGTGCATGGTGCCTGGGAATAGAGCATGCCACACATTCAAATTTATAGAACAGACCTCTTATTTTATATACACATCAACTCATTAACTGCATATAGTGTACAAACCCCACTGCCTTCTGTCTGCATCTCTACTTTAGCGACACCATCAGGGACTCATTCACCTACACATCTACTAATGTGATATATGACAACATTGGCCAAACTGGACAATCTTTACGTAAAAGGATAAATGGGCACAAATCAGACATCAGGAAAGATAACATACAAAAGCCAGCAGGAGAACATTTCAATCTCCCTGGACACTCAAACACAGATTTTAAAGTAGTCATTCTTCCACACAAAAGAAAAACCCTTCAAAAACAAACGAGAGAGAAACTGCAGAGCTACAATTCATTTGCAAACTTAACACCATCAGTTTGGGCTTGAGTAGGGACTGGCTGGTTCACTACAAAAGCAATTTTTCCTCTGTTGGTATTGACACCGCCTCATTAATTATTGGGAGTGGACCACATCCACCCTGACTGAATTGGCCTTCAGCATTGGTTCTCCACTTGTAAGGTAACTCCCTTCTCTTCATGTGCCAATAGATCTTTATGCGTGTATCTGTATTTTTCACTCCATGCATCTGAAGAAGTGGATTTTTCACCCACAAAAGATTATACCGAAATAAATCTATTAGTCTTTAAGGTGCCATCAGACTCTTCATTGTTTTTGCTGCATTTACTATACACTGCATCACAGATTTTGAAACTGGCTTGGTTACTTTGTAGGAACCAATCCTTGTACAGCATGCTTTTTTCCATGTATTCTCCATGTACAATTTCACTCTTTTCCTCATCTTACATTCCAGGCTTATTTTATCCATTGTTATCTCATCCACTGTAAATTGTTCCCTGGGTATTCTCCCTAATCTTAGCTAGTTTAGACATTCTGTTTCCAGCCTATGGATCCATTTACCTCCCTAATCCTGTCACTCAAGAAATGAGGGCTTGCCCATGTCCAATTACTCATGTCAAGCCAGGCCTACATTCCACTGCTTTTATTTTATTGGCATTATATTCCCATCTTTCTGTGCTTTTTTAAGTTTACTTCCCAGCAACACAATTTTCAAGACCACAGTAGTTGTAATTATTTAAACCACCATTAATAGTAGGCTTAAAGTACAAACCAGGGAGTACAAGCTTACCTCCTCTGGTATAGCCCACCAGGGTGTAATTCTACATTATAAGCTTGCTTTGCTTTTGAAGTATCCTTCTGCAATTTTAACTTTGCTTTTATTACATTATAAAAACTTGGTACAATATATATTTTCTTCATTTATTACCACAGGAAATTTAGGTGTGGAAGAGAACACACAGTAATTAAAATAACATTCCCTGGGTCCATATGAGACTTGATCCTTCTCAGCCACCACACAATACTTGACATCACCAGCATAGGCAGCTTTCACTATACAATGTCCCACCATTTCAACTGCACTGTGCAATTTGGAGACTGTTTCCCCAGAGTGAATGCACACGCTCACAGCTCAGCCTGTAGGACATCACACCTGCACATGTTAGTGTCCCCCAGATGCAAACAGCAGTACAAGTCTGGGGCTTTCCAGACTTTTCATTATCTTGCAACAGCATCTGAAGAGGGAAAAAACATATTTCTTCCATGGTCTGGGTTGCTGTGGTTTCACATTTAACTTCCTGGTATTAGACCTGGGTTATTTTTTTTTCTCTGCATCAACTCTTTTGTGCCAAATTTTAAACCTTTTTTGTGGTGATAAAAGGGGGCAACTTTTCTTGCTTCATATTCCTTAAGTCTGCTTTTACTCTGTACAGAATATATCCCTCCCAGACTACACTTTATTACAGCATATTGACTTACTGCCATATTTTTAAAAGCAATTACAATATTATGTATATTATAAACAGTTAAACCTTTATTAAGGAATCCTTGGTTTTCCTTATTCAATGGAGGCAATACTTTTGCTGCTATCTTCTGTTTGGAATACTTGGTCATGTTCCCAGAGCATTTCTGTGTTAGTTTGGTTTAAGAGTGACATATCAATTTTAAACAGTTCAGTTTTTTCACCAAAGCTATTAAGTCTTTTCCTGATATAGTCTTCCTCCACACTCCCCCTCTCCCCGTAACTTTAGCAGTTTTAGGCATTCTTAAATATACATTTTTATTCAGAAAGTCCTTATATCAGTGCTGATGCCAGGTACTGCAAGGTGTTTGCTTCTTTCACAGCTTCTTCCTTCCCCCTCCATGTTCTCATATTTAATGCTCTACAAAATGAGTACATTAAAACATGTCTGGATTAATTTTTGTATAACTGCTAAAATAAGGTTCATATAATTCTCTGTGGGTTACTCTATGACTTATACTGACATTCATTTTATGATATTATACACTTGATTTACTTCTTAGAGCTATTACATGGCTCTGCATTTTTCACTAACCCTATTTCCTTTCACAGCCATGTTTTCACCAAGCTTTTCTTTACTGTTGTGTGTGTGAACTTAGTATTAGAGCTAGATAGAAAATTTTTGATTAAATGTGTTTTCCTCCAAACATGTCAATTTATCTAACCTGAGAGATTTTCCAGAAAGGATCAATTTCAATAAATTTCTCATTTCAGTATTATCAAAACAAAACATTGCAATTTACCTGAACTTTATTTTAATTCATAATATTTTTAATTATTTTGTCCCACTTTGGGATGACAAATTTAAAAAAAAAAAAAAAAAATCTCAAAAATTTTTCACTGGATGGAAAAAAGTTTCTCACTCAGCTCTATTAACTATCTGGTTACCTACTAGAGTTTACAGAATTGTCTAGAGGTAGCTGGAGCCTCGAGGCCATTTAAATCACTCCCAGAGCTACCAACTGCAGAGGCAGCTGGGAGCCCTGGGATTTGGGGGCAATTTAAAGGGCCCAGCTGCCGCTACCACTGTGGAGCCCCTGGCTCTTTAAATCACCTTGGGAGCCGCGCTACCGCTACCCCAAGGCTCCAGCAGAGAAGCTCGGATTTAAAGGGCCCCTCTGGGTAGCGGCAGTGGGAACCCCAGGCCCTTTAAACCACTGCCGGAGCCCCAACGCCACTACCCCAGGGCTCCAGCAGTGAGGCTCTGGTGGCAATTGAAAGGGCCCAGGCTCCAACCGCTGCTGGGAGCCCCAAACCCTTTAAATTGCCACCTGAGGAAGCCCATCCTCAGGACAGTGCACCGGCTCTTGCCAGTATGCCATACCAGGGCCTACCAGCTTACTTGCACCTCTGGTAACAGATATGCAGAAACTGCTATATCTCATTAAAGGGGGCCAAATATTCCCCTGGAATATGGCTTAGCAGCTCACTAGCCCAACTGTTTGGGTGGGAAACACAGCATCTCTCTGCCCCTCCCCACTTTTTGGTGGTGGGGAGCAGACACTATCCCAAACTCAGGGAAGTGTAATAATTCTTCCTGACCTTTACCCAGACCACAGAAATAGAGCAGATTTTTTATTCCCTTCCCTCCCTGCTACTTTGCACCCACATAAAGGCTAAATGGACTCCAGCCCTAACCACACTGCACCATTCTTCTGATACTTTACTTCTGGTGTTTCCTCATGTGAATATTTCTCCCCCTGAATTTATTTGGCTCTTCTGTTATATGTAACAAACAGACCTACTTCTTTCTGTTTAACAAACTTAATAATTTCATCATCATTTGTAGTCAAGTAGTTTTGATACCAAGTCTTTCAGTCTTGTTTTTCATTAATATAAATACTGTACGACTGTCCTGTAATTATTGATCTTCAGCTTTCCTCCTGTTTAAATATATCCTACCTGATCTTGTCTACTGCGATTTCTAATTACTCTAATATTGTTAAATGAGCTAACATATGATACCAATGTAAAATTCCAAATACAATTTGTGTTAGTATTGTAATTCTGAGCAAGTTGTCCACATGTAATGGGGATTGCACTGTCATTGTAACAGGAAGCCTTGGGTTTAATTTTCTAGTTATGTTTGGGGTAGATAATCACAGCTTACCACAGTATGTAGGAGGACAGGTAAAAGACTCTAGTGATCAGCAATATATTCTATTTCTTTAGACTATATACCTCCAATCTTTGGAATTTGTTTCTTAAATGTATTTCATGTATCTGAAAGGTGCCAGATTAAAATCCTAGAAGAATAAAGGGCTCTAGAGATGGTCAAAGTAATTTTTATCAACCATTTCAAAATTTCTGAATGGACTTATTTTTCAAATCAATCTAACTTTGAGGTTTTTTTGAGGCGGGAGGGGAGGTTGATATCCTTTTCAATAAAAAACAAATCAAAATATTGCAAAAATTTTCACAAAAACTCCTAAAATTTTGAAAAAAGTCATTTTTGGGGGGGGGGGTTTCTTTGGGTGGTTGTTTGGATTTTTTTATTTCTACATTATTTTTAAGAAGGCCATTTCTTGATAGACAAAATATGTTCAAAACCTCTGAAGTCCTCCTGTCTATGTAGCATAAGCACAAATATAAACATTTCCTCTTTCCGCCCAACCCCATACAATGTGTGTGTCTAGAAGGGCAGAGACAGAAGGATAAAAAGAATGGAGAGGGCTAAATTGCTGTTGTGGTTTTGTCTCTTCTCTCCTGTATAATCGACACTCCCCTCAATCCACCCACTAGGGTGACCAGAGGACCCAATTTTATAGGGACAGTCTTGATTTCAGGGTCTCTCTTATATAGGCTCCTATTATCCCTAACCCCAGATCCCAATTTTTCACATTTGCTGTCGGGTCACCCTATCTCCCACACTACATCAAGAAAATTCCACATGTACTGTAGATAAGTTTACACTTCTAAAACTATGATTTAATAGCCTGCAGAATGTTTTTTCAGCAACTGTAGCTCTTCTATGTCTTCAGACTGCACTGCTCAAAGTGTAATGGGGATGCATAGGGCGGTGTGGGTGGGGGGGAGGAAAGAAGCTTATTGTGTTATTCCTTTCCACATGTGAGCTGTGACCTTTCTTAATCTGACTGCAGTCATTGTCTCCTAAATTTTCTAATATACTTTTAATTTTCACCTACATTTTCAATAAGAGTTGCAGACACCAAATTAGTAGCAAAAGCACAGTGGTCTATTATTTGTGTAGATTTCTCAAGTGACCATTATAGGAGGATGAAGAATGCACTAACTAAACTAGCAACCACATTCTACTGAGTGTGAGGCCAACATCTGGCAGCCTGCTGCTGGTCTGGGCTTGTACAATTTTTCGTATTCCCAAAAGCTTTTCAGATATTTCGAGCTGATGTTTTGACACATTGTTTTCTTCCTGCAGCTGGGGCCAGAGCTGACATTTATGAAATGGACAAAGTGCCCGCAGTTTTCACAGGCAGCACATACATTTTCATTACCACTGTAACGCAGCAAGTCTCTTGTTATTATGTACACATCATTTTTAGCTATTCAAAGCCAGTGGCTAATGCACAATGATTCAGAGGAAGATAAAATTCCAAATTGCACATCAGCCAGTCTTCATTGCTGTCTAGGTGGAAGTAGAGGCATGTGCATGTTTGTGTAAATTCCTTCCTGACCCTTGTAATAGTCAGCTGATACTGTGAAGCAGGAAGTCCAACTATCTCTATTAGCATGCATAACAAAGTGTTGTTATATTGGTCATAAAATTATCCTGCCCTTGTTAAAAATCAAGTCTGTGAACTCCTGTGTGACTGCACTACTCAGGCTGACTTCATGTGGTGGTAGGAAGTGTTCCTTTTAATTTCTATTTACTTTGCCTGAATTATGCAAACCTTGTTTCAGTGTAAATGCTGGAGTTGAGGGAAAAGAGGCTAATTTTGATTGTAAAGTGTTGGTGAATTTGATCTCGGGCAAACTTAGGTCCAGCATTTCAACATTTCTCAAGTTAAAGCTAGAAATCGCCCATTTTCCATATCTGTCCAAGAGTGAAGTGACACCTCTTTGATAGAACAGCTTCTGCAATAAAACAACAAGCATGTGACCAAATAGCAGCAATCATTTACACAAAAATGAGCAACAAAATAAAGTTGCTTTGTGTTATTGCAAAAGCAAGATTCCTTTCTTGTTTCTACCCTAAGCTATCAGACCCAAAAGTACATCCTAATACCTTTAAACATCTTGAATGTATAAAGATTCATCATCTGGATAAGCTAGGTGAGTTATGGTTAGCAACTATTAGCATTACCTACCCTGCTGGGGATCCATCTTACAAAACTTGTTCTCCTAGGGTTAAATTAGCCCAGAGTGGCTGTGGAAGGAAAGCCTCCAATATAGAAGAGCTGCTGCTGTAGTTCCAATGATTAGGGAAAGACTGGTGCACAGAAGTGAAAATTGGGGTTTTGTACTCTGTCAGAGGAAGGTAGAGGCCTGATATTGTGAGGACAGTTTGTCCATGGTCACGAGCACCCACAACTGAAGTTGTATCGTCTCTTGAGCAAACTCTAATCATGCTGCAGTGAAGGATTTGGAATTGCTATCTCACCGGGACAGCAAAGGAGTCTCATACTCCCAATGCGTGGTGGGGAAGATTCTTTTCCCCAAACAACGTCCTGAAACTACGCAAGAGCTTGTTTCCAGGAGCCATTCACCCTTTCAGATGGTGATCAATTTGACCTCTCAGTTTAAACTATAGGATATTGCATTTTGCAGTAGATTATGCTATCAAAATGTGAATTTACTCTGGAAAAGAACTATGAACAAATGGCATTGAAGGGTACTGCTGGCCTTACCATGAGGCGATCACCTCAGATGCCAAACTGGGGGGGAGGGGAGATGGGGGCTCCACTAGGACCCAGAGTGCAGAAAATTGTGTCTGCTGCGGGTGCATATGTATTCTCTCTGCTCTAGGTGCACAGAGATGACGGAGTGTTGTGCTGGAGGAAGGAGGGCACAAGAGACCTTTCAAAGTTTTGGTACAAGCAAGGAGGCATGGGAGCGTCATTTGAGCTCCCCGCCTCAGGTGCCAAAATGTTGTGGGCTGATCTTGCTGAAGGATTCCACGTTCATCGTTTTTCAGCAGCTTCCATAACGAATGTAGTCAGTTTACATGATTTTGGTAATGTTTTTAACACTGCTAATCCTGCAAACTCAACCTGAAATATCAGAGTCAGAGTCAAATTGTGTCTTTCCATCTCAAGTATGATCACAAGTACTAAAGATTTGGCAGGTTAAATGCTGACTACTGGTACATCCATGCAACTACATTGTCTCCATGTAGGCTGCAAAGGTGTAATAAATTCAGAGAGGGGGCAGAGGTCACTCTATATATAGAAACGTCTCTTGGTAGAACTAAAAGTCAGTAGAGAAAATAGTCTAATTTAACAGAAAAAGAATAAATTGTATAACTTGTATTAACTAACTATATTTTACATGACAGCTAACCTACATATCTGCAGACATAAAATACCCTTTAAATAAAAGGAAAAAATGAAATTATCTTAGCAAGCTATATAATTGTTTTAAACCTGTGAAATTTTCTAAAGCTCCCTAAGCCAGTTACACCATCTTCCAAAACTTTTCTTAAAAACAAAACAAAAAAAAAAAACAGAAAAAAAAAAACAGGCATTAGCAAGTGTGATGGGGAAAAGACTCTTCCCAATGGCCCCCTCTCATGAAATCAAGCCCTCTATAGGATACCAAGTAAGCACATGCAAAACTTAAATGGGTCCATAAGTGCTGTTCAGAACAGAAATAGACTTAGTATCACTTTCCCTTCATTAAATTCAAAGGGGTGTTCATATTATAATTTTCACAATACCACTGCATGTGCTGCAAAACTGATTGACAACTGCATATATTATCTCTTCAAGACTTTTTTTTTTAAAAAAAAAAAAAAGCACACAAGGAAATGATGAAAAATACCATTGTTTGAGATTTAAAACAATGCTTGAAATATTTACCTACAGTGGATGCCAATGTGTATATTTAATCACTCAGTCATAGGGCTACATTTAGTCACTTTCTATCAGCTCCCTCTCCTGTCTGCTTTTTTCCATCTGTTCTTTTCTACTGCCTCCTACATTTTCAAACAAACACTCTTTACTTTCTTCCTTTCAGGTGTTCCCTTTCCATTTTTATCTACTGCAGCCATCCTGGGTAGGAAGCAGTTAAGTGAATGTACCACTGCTAATCAACTCAGCTTTATTATCCAGAGATTGTAGATGCAACCCTGCACCAGTACAATTGATTGGTCATGCAGATCAAAGCACATAAATATTTAAAGTGGCACCATATCATTTCCAAAAGTGAAACCTAAAGTGTTTGCTTACTCTATGCTAATTATTGTAGTTAAAGAAGACAGACAGAACTACATTATTAATAAAATATTTAAAAATGAACTAAAATCAGGAAATATTAGTTGTCTGGTGGTAAGAGTACAAAAGGATAGGATACTTTTTTAAAAACCTGAGGATAAGAGAAAAATCTATCCCCCACCACCAAACTGAGTCAATACGCGATAAAACAAATTGTGTTAGTGGTTATTTTCACAGAGTTCAAATAGAGACATAACAGTCATGACATTTCAGATGTAAGGCATCAATTGTTTTTAGAAGGAATAGCTAATTTTACTAGTTTTACATTTTTTTAGGGTCACAAGGGAGCATCAGGCACAGTGAGGGGAAAGGTGAGCAACCTCCAAGAGGCACTGCCCCCAAATTAAAATGCAGTATAATATATTCTATTTGAAATGTATCTTGAAGGAAAATGCTTAACTTTAACAAGGGGTTACACAGTTGCAATATACAATGGTCCTACTGCACTGAACACAATCAGCACAGAGTATCCACAGTGGTTGACCAGTTGAAAACTTCCTGTCAATGCTGAAGAGTGACTTAAAGGAATCGTGCAGTGTAAGTGAGCTAGAGCTACATACTATTTTTGTTACAAAACCTGAAAGCACTCAAAATTCTCCTCAGTGTGAACTTCAAACTGTGCTCAGTTTTCTGAAAAGCTTCGTATGCCTTTTGAGTGAACCACTGGCAACTCTGATTTAGGGATTGGGGCTGAACCCATAGGGGTTATATGCAAGGGACTTGATCTTACTGAAGTCAATGGGAGTCTTATCACTTATTTCAGTGGGCTTAGGGTCAATCCCAAATCGAGATGAGTCTCCGTAGTTTTGACTCAGTGATCTCAGTTTAGGGGTGAAACTTAGAATGTGAACCCATGTGGATCGAAGGAGGGACTGAGACAAAAGCAAGCACAACTCCCTGTGAAATGAAACTTCTGAGTGTTACAGTACTGTGGTACACTTTAGAATTCTGCATTGGCCCCTAGGATGCCAGAGCCTAACAGCTTTCGTAAAGCTTTATGAAAAAGTTTTCTACGTCAACAGAACCAGCTAGGAGGTGGGGGAGAAATCCACATTTTTGCATATTAACAATATAAATACTTAGGCAGAAAGCTATTATTGCTGCAGATAGACACTTGCAGAACAAAAATAGGTAATTTTTGTGCAGCTCTGCTTGTTGCTAGCACAGTCAGAGACCATCTGGTAGCAGGTTTAAAATCCAACCTGGAATTCTTCAGTCAGGGTCACTGGTGAAATGTGTTTCTCAGCAGGGTTTGAGTTTACAGCGTGAGGAAAATTCCATGCTGGGGAGCCTCACCAAAGAAAGTGGGCACAACTCCACTGACTTCATTGGAGCTGCATCAGCTTATGTCAGCACTGGATTTGACTCTGGATGTTTTAAGCCAATGTGGAATAAAATCTAGCCACAGAAGTCTGATCACAGTTATAAAAAGATATTGCATTACAAAATGCTGCCTTCTTGGGAATCAAAAAGGAAAACAGAGGCAGGGGGCCCCCAGGATGGACAACAATTGCTTGTGTTTCCTAATTTAATGGGCCAGCCCTATAAAGGCATGCTAGGGAAAGAAGTTTCCTCTAAGTGGCTAACTACACTGGGGAGAGTTAAGCAGGCATTAAGTAGTCCTCAGGGAAGATGCTCCTAGGGAAAATATTGAATTTTGCTATACTAGTTGTAGACACAAGGTTGCCTACTAGTTAGTGTTTGGTATGTGTCCCTTTCTGTGCCCAACCCACACAAGCTGTAAATCAATTATAAAATCCCTCTGTAGAGCCTGGCCCTTTAGCTGAAGCCATAAGAGACTTAGGTTTTCAGCTCTTGTAGACTCTAGCTGAATCTCAAGTGTTGGCCAACATGGTGGTTTTACAGCTGGTCAGGAAACAATTTTCCCCATCATGCAAGAATTTGAGATTTCAAAATTTTTCCCATCCCAAATCAGGACAAAATGTCAAAATCTCACATTTTCATCCATAAAAACCTTTGGATAGAGTCAATCAAAACATTCTATTTTCATCTTTTTTAGTTTTTCTTACTATAAATTAACATTTTAAAAGAAAAAGGTCAATTTGAACTAAAAGCAAGAACTTTTAATTTAAAAAATGTTAATCTCTCTCACACCCCCAAAAAATTACAAAACGTGGAATGTATTAAAATTGATTTTCTCCTACAAAGTGTTTGCTTTTTTCCTCAAAACTATTTCCTGTTAAAAAGAATTTAGTCAAAAACAACATCCCATGTAGAGAGTGACCTGCATAATCAAAACCTTGTACCACATTTTATTATATTACTATCAAATTTCCTAAATTCTCATCCACCCCACATAAGTATGCTATATAAGTGAAAGGGTTAATGAGCGATTATTTTCAAGGATTGCTTTCTCCCCCCACAACACATCCCATGTTCTCTACTTGTTGACCCCCGCAGTTTGGGCCAGATGGCCCACCTCAGAATCTTGTAGAAAAGGAGAGAGTGTGCATAGCCAATTTCACCAGCTGATTTCCCTGTGCCTCAGCCCTGTTACAGATTTCCACGTGATCCTGCTCACCCTACATTTTAAACAATACAGAAAAAAATATCACCAAATGACCAGTCATTGCAAGTATTATCACATTATGCCACCTTGAAGAAAAAGCTAGCTTATTTAATGTAAAGTTCACACTGCATTTAAGTGCCTTTCTTCAGGATGGCCTAGTATGACAGTCATTGGCACACCACACAATTTGTTTTTTTTGTTTAATATGTCTGTAGCTGTGAGGATACTGGATTTACTGCAGCTACAAATAATATATTTATTTGGTGCATGTGTGTGCTGTAGAGGTGGTGATGGGTTATCTATATTTCTTTATCTCACTCTGTGCATGATTTTCACCTCTCTTTTGTGTGATATGAACAATAACATCCAAATTACAACACAGACAGCTATAGCACATAAATTAAGAACAATAGATTGATGTCAGCTGATGCAACCCACAGGATAGGAAAACAAAAGACAAAATGCCAATAAAATGTAAAAAATATGAGCTAAAGAATAATGATTAGTATTAAGGTAAAAACATCTATTCACATCTTCTTTGCGCTAGCAACTATTCAATCAAAATTAATTACACAAAATACTGGACAAATTGAACAAGACAGAACTATAACAGATGTGCCTGATTCTGCAGTTCTTAATCGGCCAAAGTTTCTATCAATTTCAGTGGCACTCTGAATAGGTGATTTGCCTGAATAAAGATCATAGAATTTGATTGTGTACTGTGATGGGGCAAGACCGGATGGCTATAGGAAAGTGCTAAAGAATAGGTATGTTAGTCTCAGGGTAAATAGATCCCTGGTACCAATGGAACCTTCTAGGAAGGAGTAGAAACAGCTAGCCTGATTGGGACACCTGAAGCCAATCAGGGACTGGCTGAAATCAGTTAAAAACCTTCCAGTTAGTCAGGTGGGTGTGGATGTCTGGAGCTGTGGGAGGAAGGTGTACTGTTGGTGAGACTGACTGGTGCACAACATATTGTTTGCAAGGAAGGAGGCCCTGAGGTAAGGGTGAAGTGGAGTTTGAAGAAGCAGGGACTGCTGTGGGGAAGTAGCCCAGGGAATTGTATTGTGTTTTGTGGATAAAAGGTCAGCCATCTTAGCTGATACTGTTAGGGTCCCTAGGCTGGAGCCTAGAGTAGAGGGTGGGCCTGTGCTTCCCCCTTTTCTGCCTCCCCTAATTAGTCTATGAGATTGGGAGACAATAGAGACTGTGCCAGGAAGGATAGCTTCTCCTCACTGGCTTGTGATGAAAATGGCTCAATAGGCTGTGACCTTGTCTCTAGAGAGAGAAGGGCTACGAGGAGGGTCACAGTGAGCCTCTGAGGCTAGTGAAAATCCACCAGGAAATGCAGGATCCACAAAGATAAGCACAGAGCTTTGTTACAGTCTCTATAAATAAAATTACTTGAAATCTGCCTATTACAGCTGCATAACACACTGAATTGAATATCCAAATACCTAAACTACCAGGGAACAGAATAATTCTATCGTCCAGTAAGTATACTTGATCATGGAGCTCTGTTGAAGTCGATAGGAGTTTTGCCATTCACTTCAATGGACATGATCATTACCAGTAAGGGGTAAAAGTTTGTATGCTGCTGCAGCTCTGTTTCTTGTACAGGATTAGAAAATCCTCTCTCTTTTTAAAGAAAGAGTCCAAAATCAGAAATAAGTTGCATTGCATATTGCTACATACAGTTTTTCCACTGGCAAAATATTCCAGATCTTATTATATCACCTACAGGTAAATACCAGGTAAAGACTGGGAAATACCTAGAGTCCACTAAGCCACATAGTTATGCTTAAATGAGCTACTAATGCTAGAATTGTGTTTGTTACTATTTTCTGGGCGTTTCTCATAAGGTGCCTCTTTCCAATTTCTAATCCAGTTCCCAACAAAGCAGCACATATAAAGTCATCTACTCTCTTTCCCCTAATCATAGATGGCTCACTGAAAACTGTTGCATAATTGTTTAATTAATAATCCGTGCATCTGACCACACTTTCTCTTGCACCGATTTGATACATCAATTTACACTTTATACAGAATGTTGAAAGTAGATTAGACATTTGTAAGCAATTTATATGGCGTCAGAAAATGATCTATTGAGATAGATGCATTCTCATTGTCTGCATAGATTACCTCCTGATCATCCTTCAGAGATAATGCTCCTACATAAGCAAACCCACATTTTTTTGTTTCCACCAAAGTTGGATAAAGTCCAGAGGCAAACTTGCACCCACATTCTCACACATGAATTACATTTTCTATTTCATTGAATGCCCTAACACCTAAAGTTTCAGTAACTGACAAGGAAGGAATCTTAGAAGCATCTTACAGACAGACAGTGAATGCTCCAAAGAGAACCATTTTTAAGCAGGTAACCCTTTGTTGTAAGTAACCCTTTAGACTCCAAACTTGTTGGCGCTCTTATGTGCAAAACTCCTATTGACTTCAATGGAAAATCCATGCACCTATGCAATTGGGCCCTAAAGTACAACATATACATAAGTTTTCTATATATTTTTGCTCAATCTGTATTTAAAGAGTACTTCTCGTAGGCAAATAGTTGTATTTGTTCCATTGGACTTTGCTTGTTTTGTAATACAGAATTTTTTATTTTCAGAAAGTATACAGAATTACACTGGTCTACAGTTTTTTAGAAGTAGTCTGCTTCAGAGATAAAATGTGATAATTATTATGTATTTTGATGTGCTGAATTCAAATATGACAATTAAAACAACTGATTGGCTACTGTTTCTAAGATATTTAAGTTTTTACATTTTGTCTATTTATATTGTGTAGATAGTAGAGTTTTAATCATAAATTGTAAACCTAGGTCTTTTCATGTGCTTATGGTTGCTTTACATGACAATATTTCACCTGTCCTGTTCATGTAACACTTTAAAAATCAGCCAAAGGGTTATATAAATAAAATGTATTATGAAACAAAAGGCAAAAAAACTATTATGTACATAGTTTAGTCCTATTCAGTGTCTACTCGGTGCTTCTTGGCTTGTCTCTTGTATTCATTAAATGGAGCATCTCTTGTCACTGTCCAGCAATAGTCTGCAAGCATTGATGGGCTCCATTTCCCCTGATGGCGTTTCTTCAGTGTTGCAATGTCCTGGTGAAATCGCTCACCGTGCTCGTCGCTCCGCAGTTCGGTGGAAGAAAATCTAGATGAGAGTGCAAAAAATGTATCTTTAGTGACATGTTGCAACCAAGGTTTTTGTATGCCTTGAGGAGGTTTTCCACCAACAACCCGTAGTTGTCTGCCTTCTTGTTTCCGAGAAAATGTATTGCCACTGATTGGAAGGCTTTCCATGCCGTCTTTTCCTTGCCGCGCAGTGCATGGTCAAATGCATCATCTCGAAGAAGTTCACGAATCTGAGGACCAACAAAGACACCTTCCTATATCTTAGCTTCACTTAACCTTGGAAATTTTCCACGGAGGTACTTGAAAGCTGCTTGTGTTTTGTCAATGGCCTTGACAAAGTTCTTCATCAGACCCAGCTTGATGTGTAAGGGTGGTAACACAATCTTCCTTGATTCAACAAGTGGTGGATGCTGAATGCTTTTCCTCCCAGGCTCCAATGACTGTCGGAGTGGCCAATCTTTCTTGATGTAGTGGGAATCTCTTGCACGACTATCCCATTCTCAGAGAAAACAGCAGTACTTTGTGTATCCAGTTTGCAGACCAAGCAAGAGAGCAACAACCTTCAAATTGCCACAAAGCTGCCACTGATGTTGGTCATAGTTTATGCACCTCAGAAGTTGTTTCATGTTGTCATAGGTTTCCTTCATATGGACTGCATGCCCAACTGGAATTGATGGCATTATGCAGCAAAACAGCTTTAAGACTCGTCTTCAATGAATCAATGAAGAGTCTCCCCTCATCTGGATCGTGAACGATGTTGAGGGCTGACATCACACCATCAGTGTTGTTGCAGGCTACAAGATCACCTTCCATGAAGAAGAATGGGACAAGATCCTTTTGACGGTCACGGAACATGGAAACCCTAATGTAAACAGTGTCAGGAATGAGATATATTCTGACATCTGGTGGCGAACTATGGGAATTGCAGTGAGCCTTGGAAAATAAGTCTGGGGCTGATCAATTTGCATAGACACACCCACTGTGCCTAGCCTGAGACCACAGCAGCCCACATGGCCACTTCGGCTGATGAGGGAGCCCCAGTTTCTATGTTATTGGGGCAGGAATGATAAAGTGATGTTACTGTGATTATGTGAATGAAGGACTATGGACATGTACTTGGCCCTTGTTATGATGGAGGGACTCGCCATCATCTAGGTAGCACTCACTGGGCAAGGGCCATGCGTTTTCAGAACACTGGGAGATTGAGAGAGATGGTGGACAAGCACTTATACCTTTTGGTAAGGGCTCTGTCTGAGGGCCTCCCAGGCCTATTGCACCCTACCTCTCTCCACTGTGGAATGTCAGAATTGAATTTTGCTTCCATTAGGAGCCTGATTCCAGGCTGCTGCGCTGAAAATTGCTTTGGGCTCACTGGTGCACCTGTACTAAGGCTCCCCTACTGTATGCTGAAATCACTTAAGAGCTGAAATCACCTAAGAGCTAAAGAAATCACTGAGCACTGTCTTAAGTAGGGGGGCCTGGAAAAAGTGCAGAGTGGCTGGTGCAGCAGAGCAGTCTGTGTGTCGGCTAGCAGGACGGCTAGCGGAGTGACTGGTGCAGCAGAGCTGTCTGTTGACTAGCGGAGGCGTTGGTGCTGTGGGCAGAGTGACCGGCACAGCAGAGCTGTCTGTCAACTAGCAGAGGCGTTGGTGCTGCAGGCAGAGTGACCGGCGTGGCAGAGCTGTCTGTGTGTCGGCTACCAGAGCAGCTAGCGGATCAACGGGCAAAGCGGTTCGTAGGACAGCCAGCGGAGTGGAGCAGAGCCGATTGTGGTGAGAGCTGCAGCGGAACCTCACGGAGATGCGGCGCAGTCGGCCTCGGACCACGTAAGGTGCCCTGTGCCCTACCCTCCATCTCCACCCAGGCTGGAGGTAAGACTCTGCCAATTGACTTTTGAACTCTGCATGGACCAAGAACAGAGACTCTTGGGCTCTTGGACTTTTGGGACTATTGAGTGACTTTTTGGGGTTGTGGAACTCAAGAGCCAAAGGGAAGGCCACTGCCTATTTGCTGGGAGGGGGGCTTTCTGGTTCATGGTTTGGTTTATTAACCTTGTTTGTGGTGTTTCCCCAATATAATGCCACATTGTTTCTCCCTGTTATTAAAAGGCTTTAGTACACTCAGACTCTGTGCTTGCGAGAGGGGAAGTATTGTCTCTTACAGACGCCCAGAGGAGTGGTATATGGTTGTCCCAGGTCACTGGATGGGGGCTCGAGCCGGTTTTTGTATTGTGCTATTGGAATGGAACCCCTGGATACTGAACCCGGCCCTTGTTGCTGCCAACTCTGATGGGCAGAAGGGTTACACTATCACCACCTGCCAGGAGATTCCACTGCTGTAGTCTGGAGCCCAACAGCTCTCCCTTACTCTTGGGTAGTTCCAAATCCCTGACAAGGTCATTCAGTTCAGCTTGTGTTATGAGGTGTGGTTCAGAGGAGGAGGATGCGAGAAAATGTGGGTCCTGTGACATTGATGGTTCAGGACCAGAAGTTTCATCCTCTTCCTCATCTGACTCAAGTGAGAATGATTCTGGTGCATCAGAAACCAGCAGTCCTTCTCCGTGGGGTATTGGGCGTATAGCTGATGGAATGTTTGGATAATGCACAGTCCACTTTTTCTTCTTTGACACACCTTTCCCAACTGGAGGCACCATGCAGAAGTAACAATTGCTGGTATGATCTGGTGGCTCTCTCCAAATCATTGGCACTGCAAAAGGCATAGATTTCCTTTTCCTGTTCAACCACTGGCAAAGATTTGTTGCACAAGTGT
This sequence comes from Dermatemys mawii, assembly GCA_007922305.1. Classification (NCBI taxonomy): domain Eukaryota; kingdom Metazoa; phylum Chordata; order Testudines; family Dermatemydidae; genus Dermatemys; species Dermatemys mawii. Next base: position 4,050,304 of record ML677345.1, on the reverse strand, counting down.
TGCAGCATATGTGTGGGGCCCACCTCTTGTCCTGATCTCCAATTTTGCAGCCAAAATAAAGGTGATAGGCTTTCTTAACCATAGTGGTTATACTGCGCTTTTGTGATGCAAAAGTCACTTCACCACAAACATAGCAGAAGCTATCTGCACTGTTCACACAAGTACGAGGCATCTCTGCTCACTTCGGCTAAACAGAAATGTGTCCCTTTGCAAAATCATACAGTGTCGTGCTCTCTTATTTGTCAGTGTTTGATTTCTAGAGCTGTTATAGGGCAATTTGGTTAGTAGAGTGATGTAAGCTTCATTATGATTGCATCATCCATGACTTCTAGGAATAACATGATGCAATTCATATCATGTATGATGCAATACCAGCTTCAGATTGCATCATTCATTGTTTTGCCTAAAAAGCAAGAGCTGTCCAAACCCAGTCATAGATTTATGCACAGATCCAGTCAAAGATGTATTTTAGTCATTTCTAGTTTAAATTGAGATCTCTTGCCTTTATAACTCACTTATCCTCCGCCATTCCCATGTCAAGGGTCATATATACTGACCCAATAGCATATCTTGAAAACTAGAGCCAATCAACAATTTTAAGCATCATTTTCGTTCTCAGTGACCCAGAATTAGTAAAGTTTGACTACATTTATTTCAGAAGCATTTTGGCTGTAGAGCAGTGTTATCAAAATTCAGCTAAATGATCCTGTTTTGTTCCCTTCATATTTCTTTCCTGTTGTTGCTGATCAACAAGTATTTTGTGTAAACATCCTTCTCCTCCTTCTACTTGCATCATTTTATGATGTCTCAATAATCTGTTTGTGACATCTCAATTACCTCCTGGGGGATTGCACTGTGAAGTCACAAACAGTGAACTGTTGACATCAGTCAGTGACTCAGATAGGAGGTGACTGATAATGATGCAAGTAATCAGTCTAAATAACCAGTTAGGATTCAAAATGAAATCAAGGGGAAAAAGTATACTGATATTTTAACCATGCAACAGGTTTTCTGAAGTCTGTGTGTATGACAATGTCCCTTTTAGTATACTATCCTCACCCATCATCTGATCTCTTCTTTGCATCTGATTATACCTCTTTTAGACATTAGGTCCCCCTCAGCATGAAGCTTTCAACATTACTTTACAGTGCAGAATGCTGGGGAATGAGGAAGTATGACATGCCCAAACTGTCTTCATTCCATACAACCTGTCTCAGAAAAATCCTCTGTATCTTTTGGCCCAGAACAATCTCAAACCAACATCTATTGACACAGTGCAGCCAAGAGGATATGAGCACCATCATAGCCAGGAGGCACTGGATATGGATTGGCCGTGTATAATAGCAATAAGATGGACACCTGAAGCCAAGCAAAAGTGATGCCAGCTGAAAATAACATGGTGAAGAGCTGTGGGAACTGAGCTGAAAAACCACAGCTAGAGAACCACTGAATGCTTGTCAGAAACAGACAGGAGTGGAGGAGCTTTGTTGTGGCCCTAAATGCCAGAGGTGCAATGGGAACATGAGGATGATGATGATGATGAGCATGAAGCTATTTCAGGTGAGAGAAGAAGAAAGTGGCCTAAAAACTGCATCTAAGTTAGGACTTGGGAGAGCAAGGTTCAATTCCCTACTATTCCACAAACTTTCCAAATTACCTTGGGCATGTTACTTAGTCAGTCTGCACTGTAGTTCCACATCTGTAAAATGGCAATAGTAGCACTGTTCTGCCTCACAGGACAAATAAGATTAATGATAAATACATGAAAGATGGTGAGAAGCTCAGATACAACAGTGATGGGGACCACTTAGAGAGCGTAACCAATAGGTATTTGCTAAGTAAGGCATTAGTATAAGTTAAGGCAATAATACAATGAGCCAAGAGCTACATCTCTCCCTCCCAAAACACACAGGATGGGATACAACTTTTATGTTGTGTTACACTGACACCATTATGACTAATGTATATTCACTACGGGTTTACCCCCTTTTCCTTAGAAGAAATACAACTATCTATTTCTAGATTCTAATGGTCAGACATCTTCTGATGTCCTTAATTAAAAATATCCCAAGCTGGTATAAAGTAGCATGTAGAGATTACCTCCCAGCAGTTAGTCACTACAGCATTCTAAACTGTGATATCTTATGATAAGAACATAAGAATGGCCATCCTGGGTCAGACTAACGGTTCATCTAGTCCAGTATCCTGTCTTCCAACATTGGCCAATGCCAGGTGCTTCAGAGCAAATGAACAGAACAGGAAATCAAGTGATCCATCCCGTCATCCATTCCCAGCTTCAGACAACCAGAGGCTAGGACACACAGAGGTTGGATCCCGGAGCATCTTGGCTAATAGCTATTGATGGGCCTATCCTTCATGAGTTTATTTAATTCTCTTTTGAATCCTGTTATAGTTTTGGCCTTCATAACACCCTAGCAACAAGTTCTATAGGTTGACTGTACGTTGCGTGAAGACATATTTCCTTTTGTTTGTTTTAAACCTGCTGCCTACTAATTTCATATGGCGACTGCTGCTTCTTGTATTATGTGAAGGAGTAAATAACACTCTTATTCACTTTCTCCACACCATATATGATTTTATACTTATCATATATCCTCTTATCTGTCTCTTTTCCTAACTGAATAGTCCCTATCTTTTTCATCTCTCCTCAAATGGAAGCTGCTCCATACCCTTAATCATTTTGGTTGCCCTTCTCTGTACCTTTTCCAATTCTAACATCTCTTTTTTTGAGATGGAATGACCAGAAATGCATGCAGTATTCAAGATGTGGCATTCCACGGATTTATACAGTGGAAATATATTTTCTGTCTTTTTATAATCCCTTTGCACATTCTGTGAGGAATTTTTGACTGCTGCTACTGCACATTGAGCAGATGTTTTCAGAAAATTATCACAATGACTCCAAGATCTTTTTTGAGTGGCAATAGCTAATTTTGATCCTATCATTTTGTAAGTATAGTTGGGATTATGTTTTCCAGTTTGCACTACTTTGCATTTATCAACACTGAACTTCATCTGCCATTTTGTTGCCCAGTCATCCAGTTTTGTGAGATCCCTTTATAGCTCTTTGCAGTCTGCTTTGCACTTAACTATCTTGAGAAATTTTGATATTGTCTGCAAATAGTGCCACCTCACTGTTATTCATAAATGATCTGGAAAAGAGTATGTTGAAAAGGACTTGTGCCAGTATAGATCCCTGAAGGACACCACTTTTTACATCTCTCCATTCTTAAAATTGACCATTTGTTCCTACCCTTTGTTTCCAGTCTTCAAATCAGCTACTGATCCATAACAGAACCTTCCTTCTTATCCCACAGCTGTTTGGTTTGCTAAAGAGCCTTTGGTGAGGGACCTAGTTTAAGGCTCTGAAAATCTAAGTACACTATATCCATTATATTATCCCTGTCCTCATTTTTTTGATCACTTTAAAGAATTCTGGTAGATGGGGAGGGATGATTTCCCTTTACAAAAAACATGTTGACTCCTCCCCAACAAATTGTGTTAATCGAGGTGTCTGACAATTTTTTTATAATTGCTGCTACAGAAATTAGGTTCATTGGGCTGTAATCGCCAGGATTGCCTTTGGAGACTCTGTAAAAAATTGGTGTCACATTAGCTATCCTCCGGTCATCGGTACATCAGCTGATTGAAATGATAGGTTGCACATCAGTTAGTAGTTCTGCAATTTCTTATTTCTGTTCCTTTGGAACTCTTGGGTGAATACTGTCTGGTCATGGTGACTTACGCTTGTTTAATGTATCCCTTTGTTCCAAAACCTCTTCTATTGACACCCCAGTCTGAGACAGTGTCTCACATTTGTCACCTACCAAGAATGTACAGGTTTCGGAATCTCCCTCATATCCTCTGCAGAGAGCATTGATGCAAAGAATTCATTTAGCTTCTCCGCAATGGCCTTATCTTTCTTGAGTGCTCCTTGAGCACATTGATTGTCCAGTGACCCTACTGATTATTTGTCAGCCATCCAGCTTCTGATGCTTTTTTTAAAAATAAATAAAACGTCTGTTACAATTTGAAGAGCAACTAGCCAAAACCTTCTTTTTTTTTTGTCCTGCCTTATTATTCTTGACTTGCCAGAGTTTATGTTCCTTTCTATTTTCTTCAGCAGGATTTAACTTCCAACTGTTAAGGGATGCCTTTTTAACTCTAAATGCTTCTTTTACTTTTGAGATTTAACCATGGTGGCATTTTTTGATCCTTTTTTTTTAATATGGGGTACACATTTAATTTGAGCTTCTATTGTGGTGTTTTTAAAACACTGCCATGCAGCTTGCAGGCATTTCATTTTTGGGACTATCTTTTAATTTCCATTTAACTAGCCTCCTCCTTTTTGTGTTATTCACCTTTCTGAAGTTAAATGCTACTGTAGTGGGTTTCTTTGGTATTTTACTTCCACCAGGTTATTAAATTTATTTATATTATGGTTGCTACTATGAAGCAATGGTCACTGGTCATCTCTTGGACCACATCCTGCGCTCTACTTAGGACTAAATCAAGAATTGCCTTTCACCTTTGTGTTCCAGGATTAGCTGCTCCAGGAAGCAGTCATTTATGGTGTCAAGATACTTTATCTCTCGCTTTATTTTTTGAGTTTTCTATTTTTATCCCCTCTCTAATCTTCCAGAACATTTCATAATGACTGTCAACATCCTGGTCAGGTAGTCTGTAGCATATTCCTACTGTTCTGTTATTATTCAGGCATGGAATTTCTATCCACAGAGATTCTATGGTTCAGTTTCATTCATTTAAGATTTTTACTCTATTAGACTCTGTTTTCTTTCATTTATAGTGTCACCATCATTAACTACTCCACCATTCTTCTAAAGTTTGTATTAACATGTCCAATGATTATCACTGTTCTCAGAAGTTCTTTAATACCAGGCATTCCAGTTCACCCATTTTAGTATTTAGACGTCTAACATTTTATACAAGCACTTATACAATTTGTTACTTTTTAGCTGTCTGCCATTATGTAATGTAGTTGAATGGGACATTCTCTCATTTGAGCATTTCTCTTCAGTTCTTTCCTGTACTTTATCAACTTCCATCCTCTCCTCCCTACTAGGATACAGAGAATCTCCATTAATAGATTGTACCTAAGGCATGTCTCATTCTGAACACTGTGCTCCTCTGAATAATCAGCTTCCCCCTGCCCCTAGTTTTTAATCCTTCCTGGATAGGCCCCTCCTTTCCCAGAAGGTTCCCCAGTTCCTAATAAACTTAAACTCCTCCTTCCTATACCTTCATCTCATCCACACATTGAGACCCTGCAGTTCTGCCTGTTTAACTCGCCCTGCGTGTGGAACTGGAAGCATTTCAGAGAATGCTACCATGAAGCTCCTATACTTCAAATTCCTACTTAAAAGCCTAAATTTGGCATTATGACCTCTCTCCTTCCTTTCCCTATGTACCACAACCACAGGCTCCTCTCCGACACTGCACAAAAGCATGTCTGCATGTCTCAAGTGACACAACCTTTGCAGCCAATAGGCAATTCGTCATGCGGTTCTCCCAGTCATCACAATCCAGCTATCTATATTTCCCAATAATAAAATCCTCCATTACTATTACCTTTCTCTTATGAATCACTAGGATTCCCTGCCCTGGAGAGGTATCCACAGTGTGGAGGATACCATGACATCCTCTGGAAGGGTCCCAACTATGGGACTGTTTCTCTTCATTCTACTGTAATTTTCTCCTTCCCCAAGACTTTTGTCCTCCTCAAAAGCACAGATGGTGTCAGACTAGGCATGGGACTGTCTCTCATCTATGTACCTCTCATCTCCTTTAGTTCTTCCAGTTCAGCCACTCATCTCTGCCCCTGAAGACCAAGAGCTCCTTTCACTGAATGCATATCACCTGGCCACAAGGCAGGACTGTATATATTGCATTCAGTGCAATAAACTAGACAGTCCCCACTCTGCTGCCGGAATTCCGCCTGCATTCTTTACTCCATCTTTTTTGTTTTGGGTTTGGTTTTGAGGGGGTGTTTATTGCCATAAGTTCAGAGAACGTTAATCAGGTGTATCTAGCTCTCACATTCCCACTCTAAACTCCATCACAAAACTCCCCTGTTAGCAAACAGGAGCAGCTAGCTCTAGGGTTATTTTTGGCTAGCTACTCATGCTAACGCTCTAGGGCCCCATACTTTAATTAGTTTAGCTAAGCTATTGTTTTACAGAACTTGAGGCTTGTACATTTATTGCATTTTTGCCTTTACTTATATCTAGGTAAAGACTTATCTATGTAATAGATTAATATATAAGATTAATACTTATATCTATGTAATAGACATATCTATGCCTCACCTAGCAAATACCTATAGGCTACAAGCCCCCTCTTAATAAGACCCTTTTAACAATCACCCCATTAAGTCACCATAAGGAGGTTTCAGGAATTTGGTAGGCTGTGACTGAATAAGACCTAATGATGGTGTAAGGGCAGGATCGTCGGAACCTGTGTAGAAGTTGGGGGCCGCAGATGCTAGAATCCGGATCCTGCCCCTTACTTCTCCTCTTCCCCTTGCGGCCCTGCCCCCTGGCTATGCCAGAAGCCAGAGCCAAGTCATGGTAAGAGCTTTCCAGTGAGCCCAGAAGAGGAGCCCCAGATCCTCCACCTGCCCTGAGCAATGGGGCTGAGTGCCCAAGAGCAACATCTGGCCTGTGTCCTCAACCCTATGGAGAAGGAGGGGGTTAAGGACCACCTAGTTGCTACCATGACCAAGAAGAGGCTGGCACCATTGGCAGAGGCTGCACTTTGCGGCGGGGGAGCTCATCACCTCCCCCACCAGAAAGTGGAGCCCCTGCCGCACCTTCCTGAGGCTACTCCACCCATGTTAAAAAGTGGGAAGGGTGTCCCCTTTGCTCCCTCCAGTTCTGGCAGACCTGCGTAGAGGTGTTCTGGTTCCTGATACACCTCTATAGAAGCTGCAGGCCTCATGGACACATAATGATCTACTTTCTCTTCTGGGACTGTCCAAGTATGCGATGGTGATAGAAGAGTGTTTGTAATGACTGCTCTAGGTTGATGTTGTGCCTCCTCATGAGATTTTTCAGGGACTACTTAATATCCCTTTGATTTTACAATACATACTACACAACACAATTAAAATAATGTCAACTGCAATATTTTAGACAACAATTCATCCTTTTAACCCAATTTCCATCCATAGAGGTATAACAAATGTTATTACCTCCACACATTAACCTGGCAAGAGATTGTTCTGCCTCATCAATTTTGTTATCGATTTTAGCAAGTTTTCTTTTCATTAGCTGTTTTAGTTTTAAAATCAGGTGGGGTGTATATATATATATATATATATATATATACACACACACACACACACACACACACACATGAAATGTTGGTGAGCTTTATATGGTTAGATCTTGATAAGCTGGATCAGATAACTATTTTATTTTCAGAAACAGGAAATTGCCACATGGCCAACTGATGTATATACAACTTTGTGATCTCACACTCCAACTGACCATAAAAATGTCTCTTGCAGGTAGACTGACCATCGTCACCATAGGTCACCCTCTTTTCAACAGCCTTTCACTTGTTATGCCTGATCAGGCATAACAACTGGTTTTACTGGTACCTCTTTCCTCTAGCCAAAGGTCTGTCCACTTCAAACACATATCTTCAAATGTACTAATGCCTCTGTTCCGAGCAACAGGCCATTTGCAGACTTCTGTATGTTTGAGTATCTTGGAGATGTACTATCAGAGGAGGTACATGGATATATTCCTTGTAAACACTGCCTTCCAAATGACTACTGAGTGGACAGCTGCCAGTTGGCTAGAAACATCCTCACTTTGATGGAACACAGACAAGGATTTTGTCACAATACAATTTTTAGCTGAAGAATAAATTCATGATAAGGGTGCAGTGTCACATACCCCATGTTTCTAATTACTCCTAATGGCAATTTCTGACAAGAATTTAAAGAAATGCCATTTCCTGTTCCATGTTTTTTGAAAATAGTTCTCATTATACTTGATTATATGAGGGACATTTCCCAATTCTAAAAGTTATACAGTGTTAGTGATTGTGTTGAACACATTTACCTTATGCAGAACAAGAGAACTGCACTATTTTGTACTCATTGCTAATAAGCACTAATCTTATCCACAAGGAGCACCAAGAAGAAAGAATCCACCTTAGTGTATTTACAATAATTAAATTCACCCAATATGCCAACTTGACAAATTTAGCACAACAGGAACGTGCATAAATTAAGCCTGATTGATTAAGACTCCTGGTGTAGATGTAGCTGCCTTCCGCCGGAATTATTAAATGGAGTAAAGACCTTTTCCTGGTTTATCAAAGGTGACATGGTTACATCCACTAGCTTATAGCTAAGAGTTACAACTTTTGCCCATTATGTCTTTTACAATTTAATAGGGCTTGCTAGAAGCTGGCTTCCTTGATCAAAGAACAACAGACAGAAAGTCCAATCTGCTTCACCAAGTACAAAAAAAAAAAAGAAAATCTTACACAGGCATTTGCAAGCAGCAAAGTGTGCACACACAGCAAAGGGAAGTTATGACATCAGAATAGGCATGAGTCTTATTCCCAGTTTCCCCGAGCTGAGTTTTATGTAAGCAATAACACGCAGCAGTGCATATATTACACTGCAATGGGACATTCTGAACATACTGTGAGCCATGAGGCTGGAAAAAATATGAAGTGCTTGTCTCACCTCAGAAGCTGAAATGTCACAAACCACCCCACCAGAATTTTTTTTTTAAAATGGATCACAAGGAAAATTTGTCTTTCGATAGAATCACACACAAAAAAATCCTCTCTACATTCACATATTTTTTATAAGATTTCTTCCATGTGAAGTTTCATAAAACTGGACAACATGCTGTGTAAAATAAAATCTAAAAAAATATAATATTTGGGTACTTTTGAACTGTTAATTATTGGGCCCTGGTTTTGTGATATCAGTATATGGAGACATACCTATCTCATAGAACAGGAAAGACCTTGAAGGGTCATTGAGTCCAGTCCCCTGCCTACACTAGCAGGACCAAGTAGGGTCCCCTGACAGATATTTTGCCCCAAATCCCTAAAAGGCCCCCTCAAGGATTGAACTCACAACCCTGGGTTTAGCAGGCCAATGCTCAAACCACTGAGCTATCCCTCCCCACCCCCCAGTATTAACTCAACCCAACATAGTGGATTTTAGTAACTGTACATGCCAGAATACAATACCAAAACCAAACTCAAGATTTATCGGAGTTGCATGCTTTCAACACTAGTTACAGAATGCTGGGGAATGAGAAAGTATGACATGTCCAACCTATCTTCATTCCACGCAAACTGCCTCAGAAAAATCCTCTATCTTTTGGCCCAAAAGAATCTCAAAATAACATCAATTGACACAGTGCAGCCAAGAGGGTATGAGCACCATCATTACCAGGAGACGCTGGCACTGGATTGGCCATATTCTTCAGATGGAAACTGGTTCCATCACCAGAGTAGCAATAAGATGGACACCTGAAGGCAAGTGAAAACGAGGCTGCTCAAAAACAACTTGGCGAAGAGCTGTGGAAGTTGAGCTGGAAAACCTGGGGCACGGCGGGGGAACTGTTGAAAGACTTGCCAGAAATGGACAGGAGTGGAGGACCTTTGTCATGGCCCTAAATGCCAGAGGTGTAATGGGAATGTGATAGGGGAAAGGGAAACTTTAAGAAATACGTTCATGGTTATGATACACAGCTATGGGATATAACTCTTCTCTCGCAGATATAAGGTCTCTAGGAGACCAGGAATAATGGGGGAAATGACAGAATGGTCAAAGTTCAAAAGAGAATTCGGAAGAACTTGTAAAAACTCCTCCATGCAGCAATCAGAACTCCATTTTATGTACCATACTGTATGTTAACCCCAACAGAGCCCTATATCCTAACATCCAATCTTCAGTGCTTCTTTATCCATAACTCTGCCCCCCCCCCCCCCAACATTATTAGGTACTTGTAAGAAAATTTTCCAGAGATTCGTACAGTTTTGTGGATCTGAATAAGCAAAGCACCTTTGTTGTTATATCTCTTTTTCCACAAAAGGAAAATCTAATCTTGGGTGAGAATAGTTTTTGTGAAAATTGTACATTTTCTCCTCTCATAAAACAGGTTTTTTGTTTTACTATAACAAGAAAAATTGCTCTCTGAATCCTTATGAAAATGTCACTTTTTGCATACAAGCACTAGAAGCAGAAATTGATAGTTCTGCTCAGCTCCAATAGATACAAGTAAAGTGAGCAGGCTGAAATACAGTGCACTTGTTGCTATAACAAAATAAGATAAGAACAAAACCAACACACTTTTCAATTAATCAAAATTAACAGTCAGTTTTGCCAGTGGTACAAATAACTTTTCAATTCTAATCTTGAAGAGTTTTAGAATTAGGGGACAAATTTTTAACCTTGTGCCACCATTATTCTGGATGCAAACTGCCGATGTAAATAATTTGTGGGTACAATTTTGCATCCATACTTTAGGCCACATAGATAATAAGTACCCTAACTTACAGGTGCAATCAGTGACTCAGACATCAAAGTGACTTAAACTGCAGGTACAAAATTGCACATGGAATTATTCCCACCTGCCAATTTGCACCTGCAGAATTAGAGGCCCTATTTACCTAAGCTTTTGAATTTGACCCAAAAAGTCAACTGCACAGACATACAATTCCAGATGGTGGCAAAAGATTTACTGCTTTCTGTGGAATAAAAAGGTGTGTGTGCAGAATTTCAAAAAGACTGGAAGATTAATCTAGCTGAGTATCCAAAAGTTCAAATGATTGTCTGAAATACTATCAAATTTCCATGTTCTAGGTATACCAGAATTCCCACAAGAATAGAATAATTCATGACATTTTCAGTACTTTCTAGTTCCAGCCATTCAGAAGTATCCTGTTTCATTGTATTGCAAGAATTTCTTTTGTTTTATCCACACAAAAAATTGCAGAGAAAGCAAAAAATAAAAGGCTTAAGTAGATTGACTTTACATCACAGTAATGCAAACACGATAAACCTGGATGACTGCTAGTTCAATACAGCTGAAGAATGTTATAACAAGAAGTGAGACACACAGACATTTGGATCATTTTCATCCAGTTTTGTTCCTTGAAATTCTAGATGTATGGTGCGAACAGCCACTAGCCAGATGATATAGTTATGAGATGAGTGACTAAGTTCTGCTGTGATTTAGTGGGGATAATAATGGCCTTACAAAAGTCAAAGTGCAAGTTGACTTTTCCAGCACCAGGTAATAGGTAGCCCCTGGGTCAAGAAGGCATCTTGGGAAGTTAACATCATTACTAATTATTATCCATCCTCAAACATACATTTTCAAGGAAAATTACAGAGAAAATAGTGCTGTAGAAAACACAACATCCTGGGATTCCACAGATTTGCTGGATTTCTATCCCTCTGGTTTCTGAGCCGAGCAGGAATTGTGGTTGTGCATGAGTGATATTTGAGGATCTCCTCCAAACAATGGGTTAGAGTAAGGGGCTCAGTTCATGCTGATTCTGCCAGATTAGATACCAGTGTCTGCAGTGTTTTGTCAGTGGCAGTCCCTCCTATCCACACATTCATGATTTCGACACCATACATCACTGTAGAATCTCTTGCTATGTAAATTAAATCTGTAGGATCAGGTCCCCAGTGCACTTCATAAAGACAATGAAAAGAAACTGGTTTTGACTGGACCGTTATAGATAGGATCCTAGTCAGAAAGGGCAATATTGACAGGAGCAGACTGATGCTGTGTTTACATCAATTATTGGGGGTTGTATATCCACTCTGCCAAAATGTGTCATGTTTAGGCTTCTCAGATCCATAGTAACACTCAGTGTATCAGCTGGTAGCAATAGCTTGTAACGCCTTTTATAATTCCTCACTGGCCAGGGGCAGTGGCTATTTCTCTTGCACGTGAGCCTAATGACAATTCCTCTTTTACATGTCTAGGTGACTGCAATGCACTTTTATTAGGGCTACTATCGATATCCTCACAGAAACTTCATCAGGAAGCATAGCTGAGCTAGATGTGTTAACAACACATGCCATTCCACACACACACACAGTTCTTGGTGCTATTTGGATGGAGAGGGGGTATCTCTACCATGAATGTTGTTATCACGGGCAATTCTCATCGTGAACTCCATCACAGAAATTATGATTGGCTAGAACATTAAAAAAAAAAAAAAAGTTTCAAGGCTTTTTATAGCCAGAAGCATGGTGTTCTCAGAAAAGACCTCTGCCTTTGGATTTTGTTTTTCGTGGTTGTCTCCCAAACTGAGTTTGACAGGATTTAGGAAGGCTCATTAAATTGGTTGATAGACTTAGTTTTGAGTCTGCTTCCTCTGTTTTATTTGTTTGCTTTATTCCAATTTTCGCTGTTAATTTGAAACAGGGATTTTCTTAAAAACAAGTTTACATCTGTAAAATATGAGGGCAATAAAGCCTGAGAGGTAAAAACTGTGAAGATGAATTTGTTCATATTTGTAAAAGCTTATCAAGTATATGTCCTAAACAAGCAGCCAGATTTTCAAAAGTGCTCAACAACTGCATTTGTGGCCACATTTTCAGAACTGGTCAGCTCCCATTTTTTTCTGAAAATCTGGCTACAAGTGAGCTATAAAAAGAGCTATATAAATACCAAGTACAGCAATGGCTGATAAAAAGGCAGCATTTGCTGACAAGATATTACAGTTTTCCTATTCTAATTATAGTGAAAAACTGTGGGGGGACTTTTGGCAGATGCTACAATTTTAACTATGATCACTATATTATTATCTTCGTTAACATTTTCTTCACTGTTTGTGGGTGATGTTCATGGGAGTTGTGTTTTTAGTTTTTATGCCACCACATATGTAATTTGTGTATCTTTCCCCTCCGCCCCCAAATTATTATTTTTGTAATGGCTGCAATGTGATAAATGCCACAAAAACAATGAAACAAAACTAAGAAATACATTTTCAAACAAGTGTTGTTCAGTTTTGTTAAATTTTATTTTTTTCGTGTTCTTGTTGATCATTTCTTATTGTCTCCTAATCTAAGAAATAGAAACAAAGAGATAAAACAGTACAGATGAGGCTGATGGCTTAAGGGTGGCGGTAATTTCACAGAAGACAATCATTAAGTTCAGAAGGGATACTCTGTACTGGATCCTGAAAAAGGGAAGAACATCAGTAAACGTTTCTGAGAAACGCTATATGTTTCCAGTTTCCAGCTATAGGAGAGGAGATGATTTAGCAGTTTTTCGAGACTGAAGTTTAGAAAGATGATCCTGAGGCAGACATAAGGGGGTGACCATAATGATGAAGACTAATGAGGCCCAGTTCATGCATTTATACTCATTTCTGCTTCATGAGCTGTGCAGGCAGACTACTGCCAAACAACTACAGTGAGGCATCACACAGGTTCGGCCCATTTGTATTACAGCACAAGATTAAGTTTTGCCTAAAGATGGTCAAGAACATCAGCTTCAGCATGGGAGATGATTCAGAGCACAGTCTGTGTTTACTATTACTCTACTCCTTTATTTTACATCTTGTTAGTGTTCTTGAAGCTTTGATTCCTGATTTATAGAAAATATGAAGAGAAATCATCCTGAAATCCCTCTAGAAAGCCGGGTATGAACAGAGTTCACTTTTTCTATTAGTATTCTTCCATTTTTTGGATAATTCCATACATCCTTCAAGAAACTCATTATAAAAACAATCACATATCTATTTCCACTTAAGCAAGAACACACTTTGCAACTGCTAGTAACGCGTCTCAAGACATAGAATTATTATTCTAAGATCTTTTCACAGGTTTTGAATTTTTTTTCAAAATGTAAAACAAAATTAAAAAGTCTTTAATTTATGGAGATCTAAAAAATTAAAGGTTAAAAACAAACAAACGTGGACTAGCCTCTAATGTAGAGTTATTGATCACAAATGTTCAGAAAATAAAATTCTGTAGGGACACCACCATTTCCAGCCAGACTCTTTTCCTGTTGTAAAATGCTCAAAAGCTGATAGTACACGTTGGAGCAGCTCCTAATAAAACATCATAGAAGCAGAAGAAAAACATCACTCTGAAATTTTCATCAGCATAGCACTAGCAGTCAAGTGTCCTACTGGACATTCGTTCGCAGGAATTAGGACCTCGGTATGGCCTGCCTGACAGCTTTAAATGTACTGTTTTGTGCTGTAAACTGTAAGAAATAGCTGAAATGATCTAAACTGTTCTGAAACCGACAGAAAGTGTAACATGCAAGCTGTTAGTAGAAGCATATGGAGGGAGCAGAACAACAGTGGGAAATTATGCAGTGCATTTAGAGGAATAAAAATCTATGTTTCACGCTGGATACAGAAAGACAATATCCAGAAGAACCATTTTAGCAAAGTCACCAAGACAATTATCTCAGTTACCTCAATGCTGGCTCACAGGGAGTGTTATTAATACATACTCTGTTACCCTGCCTTGCATTAGCCACTTATAACAACTGCTTCAATGACTAATCTAGCCATGTAACTTTCCATTTGTTGATTCTGTTCAACTGAACTAGACACCCACCTCACTTTTCCATATTGCTAGCGTATTTGCCCCGTCTGATATATCATCTTACATATAAGGAAAAAGCAAAGCGGACTTTATATTGTCACAGACAGCACCATGCTTTTCACCTTCATCTCCACCCAAGAGCTCTTTATCCTTTATTGAACACCCCCTCCCACTCCCATCCAAGTACATTTCAAACTGTTCCAATACTATCAGAATTTAGTTTGCAGATCAATATTTCCTGGAGTCCAAAACTAGACATTTTCTGAAATCCACATAAATCATACCCACTGATTCCCCAATAGACAACCATGTCAGCAACTTATTCAGAGAACTCAAGCAAATTTGCCATTCATGACCTTCCTTTAGCGAATCTACGCTGACAGTCCTCTACCAAGTTGCACATTTCTTAAAGTTACCTAGCCCTATTCCCTTCCCTCAGTGAGGCTTCTCATCTTTCTAGCAGCTGATTCTCTTATTGTTCTTATTATCTTAGCCCAATATTTAAGATACCTTCGCCAAAAGCCATCTTACTTTCTTAGTGACATTCATAGCAAATTTCCTCGCAAGTTCTGGGATATCATTTGGCCAACCTAGTTCTTCACATTTATAATATCATTCTTACTGCATCTGCTCTTATTTATCAAGCCACATTAACATCTCCCTCCAGGAAATTTTACCCAGGCAACAAAAGGTGACCTTCAAGTTCCTTATAATAAGCAACAAGACCAAACTGTTCATTCTGGCTCTCCTGCTCATCTGTAGCTATCTTCCCACCTGTATCTTAGCTCTGTTGAGTCTTTGCAAGGACATTTGCACTATAACAAATGAAATAACTAAATGTTGTGGATTACTGGATTTTCCTCTGATTTTACTTGAAGAGCTTTAGGTTTCTTTAAAAACCGTTTCCATTCCTTATTCTTTCTTCCTGATTTTACTCCTTCTCCTTTCTTATGCTGGAGACTTCTAATATCTTGTCCTCTTCACTACCATTTCTTAATTCATCTACTTTGTTAAACCTGAACTGGCACACAGCCTTTGTACGTGAAATCATTTTTAGAGGAGTACCCTCAGATTGTTGTCAATCCTCTGTCCTTCATACTGAGTTTACATTCAACATTAGTAAACAAGTTCCTTTCTAGATGCAGAATAGACACTGAAAGTTTGTTCACTTGTTTTCAGATGAATGCTATGCTGGGGGTGGGAGGGGAAACTAGAAAAAAAAAATGTGTGAGGTATTTACAAATTCCTAGAGACATTTTGATAATACTGTAAACTAGCCTAATTATTGCTAATTCCTTTGGTGTTCACTGTAATAATAATAATTATTATTATGAACTCATGTAGTATTAATATGGATTGTCATAAGTACTTCTGGGTGAGTTCTACTCTAGTTCAGCAATAATTAACTGCATGCATCATCATTAATTTTAAAATGTCACCCACATTTTTAATTGTACGGAGTTTGCCCCAGCTTTTGGGACTCAGTGAACAGAGAATTTGTTTGTAGAAATGCTCTCTCAAAGTCTGCTCCAAAGTCTATTGAAGTCAATGAGACTCCAGCGAATTTAAAAGAGACTGAGATCAGGTTCTTAGCTGATCAAAATATTAAAATTAATATGGAAGATGTTCAGCAGTAATTTTTATAACAGAAAAAGTGAACAAACATAACTAAGAATATTATGGCAAATTTCTGAAAGTTTGCAAAGACTAGACAACTTTGCTTTTAGGTGGCCACATTAAATCATGCCAGAATAGGTTTTTAGGCAGTTTCTGTGATCAAAAGAAATAAAAGTGAAACTCTGAATAAATACAACAGGCCTAATGGATGCTGATTCTTTCCGAGATAAAAATCTTAGAAACACAATACCCTGCCGCATGTTACAGGAATAATTCTCAGTTCATTTCCAAGCCTGCTCATAAACCTTCCACAAGATCCTCTTATCCACTGCCTTTATCAACAGAGAAAGAATCGGTGCATCTTCATGTAATTCCCACTGCCTTTTAAGGCTGACAATTGTTGGAACAGGTTTCAGACAGAGCACCTGCCTCTTTCAGAGGGTATTGTTTATCTCCAAGCCAAGTATCATTCTCAACTTCCCCACCACTCAACTTGCTGCTGATGTTCAATGGGGCAATAAACTGTCAGCCCAACACACTGGGTTAGCCTCTGCTTCACCCACAACTAGAAAACCTCCCCAACGGCAGAGATTTTTACCCACGCAGGCGGCTTTTAGACTAATTGCACCTGATCTCTCTCTTCAACAACTACTCCTCAGCACTAGTTTTTGGCGCGGGTGAAGGATGGGGAGGCGGGCTGCGGGTCGGGATTGTGCCTGCTCCCAACTTTTTGCTCGGAATTGGGTCCCGATCCCCTTAATCCTCTTCGCCCAAAGAGCCGCCCCACCTCAAAGCATCGCGCCCCGGCACCCTTCGCGCAGCGACGGGAGGGTTTCCAAGAAGCCTGCGGGGAGGCACCGAGGGCGAGGAGACCCAATAACTTGAAGCCCGCTCAGAAGTCGAATGGTGGGGGGGGCGGCGCTGGCCACTTACCGCTGCTGGGGAAGCGCCTCTCTCCGCCCCCGGCGCTCAGTCTCCCATCGTCCAGGCAGCCCCCGGCGGCGCTCAGCCCGCGGGGCGCAGCGAAGCGCGGAGTTCCCGTCCAACAATCCCCAGGGAGCCCCCCGCGGATCTCCTCGGCGCTCAGGGCTGGAGCCGCGGTGCAGGTGCGGGCATCCTCGCCGCGCCCTCTGGCCGCCCCCCGCCCCGCACTTTGCTGCCGGGGCTCCGGCCGGGCTCTGCTCGCCCCTGCTCTCGGGGTGGTTATATGGGGCGCGCGGGGAAGCACCTCCTCTGGCGGGTGTTTCGCTGTGCAGCGATTTCTCCGCCAATGTGTTCGCTCGTCCCCCTCGCTCGCCGCCTCTGACTGGCTGGGTCCTTCCGGCGAGCCGAGTGTGGGAGAGCGCGCGCGTGTGTGTGTCTCTGCCGCCCCCCCAGCGCCTCCTCACCGCCGCCTGCCCGAGAGGGTCATGGAGCGGGTCCCTGGGCGCAAGGTCCCCTCTGCCCTGGAGGGGGGGGGGGCTTTAAATCTATGTCACTCTGCAGCTCCGCAGGGACGGGGCCATTCCTCGCTCCTGGGCGCGCTGGGCTTCCTCCTCGCCTCTGAATTTGAATGTACAGGGAAGGGGGGGGGATTTGCCTGGCTTCTGCCAAGTGGCTTCGGCTGGCCCCGTGTCTTGTTGCTCCTTCTCTGCAGAACTCAGCAGAGCCCCGAACAAACTGAAGAGCCGGGCTGGGTTTTAATCCGGACACTTCCCGCCCACGCACCCCCTTATTTTATGTTGTTAAATGGATTTTGTGCGTGGCTGTGTTTTCACGGGGATGGCTCAAATCTCTCCCCTGAGCCCCTGGCAGGCCATGCGCAGGGGCCGAGTCCGGGAGAGAAGATGTTCCTCCCAACAAGCCTCCTCCCCTAGCCAAAGAGCGAGTCGGTGTAGCCTTAAGACACCAGACTCTCCCTGAATTTTTAGATCCCCGGGGCTGTAATTGGAAAAATAACACAGGCAGTAAATTTATAGGCTGGCAGCTTTAGTGCCATTGTTCTGGCAGTCCTCCCTAGCCCTCCCCTCTCTCTGATTCATTCTCCGAGTCCCTGGATTCATCTCATTTTAATTGAATAATAGTTAAATAAAATATGGTCCCTCTCTTCCCCCGTATATTGCTTCACGTGGGTCTCTGTTGTGCCTGCGTTCAACTGCCCTGTGATCCTCTCTAATGCTTTACATTAATATGTGAGCCTGCAGGACGCTCACTCAAGTCCAACTCTCCGCCCCCTTTGTGAGACACAGGTGACTCAAATCAGTCTAGAGCTCCAGCAGCACAGCACTTACTCTTCTGGCTCCTTTATTCTCTGCCTGGTGGTCTGGTTGGCTCCTAATTGGCACTCACAGTCACATGCGGCATAGCTTAGAGCTCGCTGCTTTCCAATGCCGGGTCTGTGTGCTTTATCTTGCAGCCTTTCTGTTAATTAAAATTAGCCTTTTCTACGTTCCTCTGCTTCTTCTCACTCATCCATATATGTAGTGCACACTCCCACTCTGTGCTTTTAATGGCTAGCCTTAGGAAGTAGGCTGATTTTAATCCTTTTTTTCCCCCTGTGGAAGGCACAACGTTCTGCTTTAACATTTAATGCTTCCTTGCCCTTCTGTACTTTTTATTTCGTTTTTGCCTCTTGCTACTAATTAGCTTTTTTTCTTCCTTGTGTATTAACTGAATGATGGTTGTCTAACTCTGAGCTTTTCCTCTGCTTCAGTGACTCCACTTCAGTGATGAATACTCTCTCAAGCTGAGGTTGGTGCAAAAAAAAAAAAAAAAAAATTTTAAACAACTTTTATTTTAATTTTTTTTGAAACCTAGGTATTTTCTGTGCAATGGTAAAGGCACCATCTGTATTTGTTTTAGATTTGCCTAGTACTAGTCTTAAATCAGACCTAGTAATATTTTCTTATGGATTTCATATTTTTATATTGACCCCACTATCAAGATGAGACATCACCGGTGAGTGGCACACATATTTATATACTTTTGGGGTCTTGTATACTGCATGAAACTTTAGCAGAGCATCTGCAATTCAACATAACTGTTGAATTAATTCTGTGTAGAAATATCAATGAAGTTTTTTTAGCTAAGCTCCCATACACTGACATTTAAAAAAATCTTAAATGTGTTAATTCTTCCTGATCTTCCATAGCCATATTAATTATCTTTGTGAAAAAGTATGACTGAACCTATAATTTAGAGACATTTTCCTCTAAATTTACTCTCTTACAAATCTAGTATAACATTGTCTCTCATCATTGTGGCTGGTTATTTAGAACTCTTTCTATGAGCAAGTGATATTCAATTTGATAAATCAAAACTTCTTTTCATTGACTCAATTCACAGAACATTATCATCTGGTCATTATTTCCAGTGTTACTAGGTTACAAGCCAGCATTTAATCAGGAGCCAGAAATAGTGACTGCATTATTTCTGATCTTATGAATAAGGCATGAGACTCCATTTCTCAATATTTCTAGTGTCAATGTTAAAACCAGAAATATTTTTACTAATGCTTAACATACTGTAGCTATTTACGACAGTGTAGAATTATTTATAAAGATTTGACTTAGTGCTTCTTTAAAAAACAAACATGTATTTAAAAATATACTAAGACTTTTTCAAAAACTGATAATGGAGGGGTTTCCTGACCTTTACCCACCCTTGTGAAGTTTGCAGATCAGATCTTTTAGCGAGTACTTTAAACCACATGTGCTATAGTGACTAGAGTGCATTATTTTTGCTCTTAAAGCCCTTTTTTTCTTCTTCTTCTTTTTTTTTTTTTTTACTTACAGTTTTCCTTCTAGGAACACATCATGCTCCATTTGTTTTAAACATCTATTTTGCTCCCGTCTTTTTACATGTATGCGAAAATATACACTAGCAGTATTTCAAGCCTTATTTATGGGGACACATTTATACTTCCTTTAGTGGTATAAACAAAATAGATACTATTCTGGGAATACCAATTTCTTCTTTATTGCAGAGTGAAGGAGCACACTTCTTGTAAGACATTCTGTTAAGAAGTTCACATGTTCATCTGCACTTTCCCAAGGTCAGAACCCTCCTAAGATTTGTTTATCCTCAACATATTTTACAGCTTTATGTCACATAAATCCAATGATAAATATTTCTGTAATGAATTGGGTCAGTGACTTGATATTATTATTGCAGACCTAACTTCAACTTAGCTGTCAATTTGCTTATCTGATCTAGTTGTCTAACCGTCTTTGTGTAAGTGTCTTAATCTCTTTATCTCAGTGTCCCCAGTGGGTAAGCAGACAGATGCAGCACATCTGCAGAGTCTTATTTGTCCTACAGAGCTTTCTCTTTCATTCCTTCCCTCCTCTTATTTTTCAGATGAAGCAAATATGTTCCCGTTCCTCTAATCCAACCTAACAGAGGATTGGCATTAGAAACAGCAGTATCCTTGGATTTGTTGCTACCATTTTATGGTAGAATTAATGTCTTCTGATTATGATGCTATTCTTCAACTGTTTCCAGAGAGGAACTAAACAAAGAGCGTGAACTTAAAAAAAGACCACCCCACACCTGGTCGACGACAAATCTTTCCTCAACAAACCTACATATGCAGTCACATACAATGCTCACCATCACTACCTAACCAGTTTCTCCCTCTATTTAGACCAGGTGGTCTTTGTAGAAATTGCATTGCAGAGTTCGGCAAATGTCAACTTTTTAATAACTTGGACTATATTTCCAAACATAGGAGAAAACTACAGTATCTTAGATATCACTGTGTGCTAAATGGTAACATTTAAATGGCAGCCATGTGCACTGACTTCTCTAGGATATCTGTGTAGGCTTTTCCAGTTCCCCCAATCTATATAACTGCAAGTTTTATAAGATAATTTTACAATTTTAAAGCAAGGCCCCCCTCAGCTTGAGAACAGAGTTCTTCAAGCTCTCTGCAAATGGCAGAAGATTCAGAACCTGCCATGAGGCATCTTAGCTGTAGCTGATAGTTACTGAACTGGAGATTATAGATAAAATAAATAGACTACCAGCCAGGCTATAGAAACAGGAGCACTTCCCCTCCATGGAGCACTGAAATACACGTAGCCAAGCTGCCATCACTCAGTCAAGTGAGGGAAAGTGAGTAAATTCTGTCAGTCATCTGATTGCTTGGGGGCAGGTGCCCCTTGCTACCTGGCATAGGAACAGAGAGGGCTGGACACTTTAAAACTATACGAAGACCACCTGCAGATGTGGCCTGCAGTGTGTGGACCAAAAAAGAGAATTAGTTAGGCACAGGCTGCCAATGTTACACCATTCAGTTGTGAACAGGAGGGACAGTGTGACTTTGGCAATGCGAAAATCCGCACTGCTTGGACAGCACTTGGAGAATAACAAATGTTAATTATTTCTTTACCCTCAAACCAAACCCCTTTCTCCCTGCCTGCCCATTAAGTATCAGGCCAGCCACTCTGCAGAAGCACACAAAGCCAGTCCATGAGTTCCTACAAACAGGCCTGGAGACTGACAGCCGGAGGAGATGGGACAAGATGTGCATCAAAGGGGGTTCTTTTGGCTTTGCCACAAGCCCTGTGAATGAGCAACATGTAACCATCTTGCCTCAGGAGCAGACTGGAAACCAGGTGGTGACCCGGAGAGTCTTGCTGAACCTCCTGTGTTCTCCCTGCTCTGGTACACACGTACCGAGTGCCAGCTCTGTACCTTGTGAAGAATATGTCTCAGGGTGTGCCAGTGCAGCTATGGTGACTGCTGTGTTGTGGAGTGTGAAGCCATAGCATCACCCCTTCCTTCGAGTTGTCTCTCCACCGAAATGCATGAGAGAGTCAATATCGTAGCCCTGGGGATCCTGCTATCCACTCAGCAAGCACAGGAGAGTAGGAAGAAGCCAGAGCCCAAGACTTTCAAATGTGGGTGTCTAAACTGAGGTATTTAAATACAGACTAGGGGGTCTTGGTTTTCAAAGGTGTTGAGCACCTGCCAATCTGATTATTTCAGCAGGTGTGAAAAAACAGGCCACTTATATGTAAGTGTTAAACATAGATTTAGGGTTTGAAAATGTTGGCCAGAGAGCCAACATCTGGACTGGGGTATTAAAATCTATGTTGCAAAATACTGGGAGATGTAATTATGCCACCCAGAGATAAGTAATGTTGCAGCAAAATCAAGATTTTTCCTGTGTCCTGTTAATGTAACAGCAAATGAGGCATATCAGGGCAGAATTCCCTTGGCCCTCACTGTGCAGTATGGCTGCGTTTCCTGCTGGAATTCAGCACAAACTTGTTAACATATAAGGCTTGTTCTGGGAAGCATCCTTGTAAAAAATTCTCTTAAGACTGTAATACCGCTGGTGAATATACTAATACTGAATCAAGCTTTTTATTAGCAATGAAATAATGAACCTCGAGTCCTCTCATGTGATCTCCTCCGATGTAGCTTCCTGAAGGAAAAAAAAAACAGCATTTTGTTAACAAGGCAAGCAAACTATGACGTCACTCCTGAATGTACAGAATGATCTCTAGTTTCAGAAGACAAAAGATATTGGCCTACATGAGGAACACAACGGAGACTGACTGCAAACCCTAATCCATGCAAGGTGTCAAAACAATCAGGCATTCTATCACAACAACAACAAAGGGGAGGATTTTGGAGTCTGGCTGGATAAACAAGTTAATAAACTGATGATAAAAGGCTTTAGAGTCTATGAGGGACGTGGGTGATGCCACTAGAAAGTGAACACTTGTTAGTTTGTATAAGTGAATTTGTGAAAGCTTTTCTTTTTTTCTTTTTTTTTTTTTTCTTTTGATGCAGTTCTGGAACGGAAGGAGAATTCTCTAACAATCGACCTCCATGATCTTAATAAAATCCAGATTTTTTTTCTTTAGAGTCTTCGGGGAGGTTGGTGGGGAGTCACAATTCTGCTCTATGGAGTGATCTCCTTTATTGTGAGTAGTGCCAATTGATTAAGGTTCATAGGATACAGAGACAATAAGCACACGTATGGGGAAGAGTTCAGACTATTTATTACATAGCAGGCAAATAAAGGATACAAACAAGTTAGTTCTGCTAAGCAAGAGTGCAATCTTACACTTCTCCTTTCAGTCATCAGGAACTCCAGGCAAGCGACGACGGAGACCCCCCCCCAGGCCAACACGCAACACCAGCATTGGTCTCAGGTCTGTGTTGAAGTTCCCTGAACCAAAATTTGGGACTTATTTATACATAAAACCCACTTAGGGTATGTGCAGATTTGCAGTCAACAAGCTCATTAATTATGCCTGTTTTGATTTTTAGGAAAATGCACAATTCATGTAACTACACTGACTTTAAAACCTTATTCCCTGTGATAGCAGGGCTACACTGTCAAGCAACAGTGGGAATCTTAAACAGCAAGTGGCTTTCATTTTCCCATTCTTCAACTCTTATCGATATTTATGAATTCCTTTCTAGTTTAGTGTCAGATTTACAAGAAGCAGCTGTCCCCCTAACTAAATAAAGACTCTCCAAAATTCCAAAATCATGCTATCGGAGCAAGCAGGTGTTTAAACAGAGAAATTTGCCAAGGCAAAAATAAGCCAAAGAAATAAAAATCTAGGCATGAAAAGGGTAACTGCACACACCACTCCTGACTCCTCGTGACAATGTCTTCTGGTATGTCTCCACTACACTGTGATAGAAATCAGAATTCAATTCAAAGTGCCTGAACTGAATTGGATGTAGCACGAGCAATTAAAATAGCAAATCAACATTTCAGGGCTTACCTACTAGCCGGTAGGGATTACATTCAGCATGTGACTTTTCCCTTTGATATTTTTACCCTTTCTATTGTATATTGCTAGGAATGGTGAACTTGCAACTGCTTAAATGGCAACAAAGAACTGGAATGAAGAATCATCTTCAGATCAGGCAGTTGCCTGGGCAGTCAGGCTGTTTAATTCATTGGAGTTACCATGCCGAACAAAATAAAACCAGTCCATTTGATAAAGCAAAACAGATTCGAGGTATTTAAAGATTAATTGATCTAATATATTACTAAATATTATTGACAAAGTGTTGACAATAGCAAGTACAAATGAAGGTACCATACACTATTAAATTTTCTGTTATGTAGTAAAATACTGTTATCTAGTAGCTGATGTAAAGGTCTTGTACATTAAGAAAAATAAATATTAAAAGTCTAAAGGTAAAACATGTACTTAAACTAAGGTCAGAACATTTAATTTAAATCTTTATTTACTTATTTTAGGGTTACCCAAAGAACATTAATCCTAGCACTTATTCCACAGCTGTTCTACCAAAGCTGAAATAAAACATGTCTAAAATTAAAATGGAATATGTACTGACTTCATTAACTTAACAGCTGCACCAGTAACTAATACCAATGAACACAACCTACTTTGTTAGTATCTTGATAACATCTGCAACAAGCAAAACTATTGGGATTTAAAGCAAAAGATATCTGACTCTAGTGCTGTGATCACAGCTACCACAATATGCTTACGCATGCTACTAAAGTGAATTGATCTATTTCAAGGGAACTCCAGGGGTTGCCTGCTGCAAGATAATTTATTAACCCCAATGAATCCACCACAAAGTCAGGAATGGAAATGCTTACTATAATCATGATTAAAAATTCTGATCATTCAACTTCCTAGTTTGGGTGTGTGGAAAAAAATACTCATGGCTTTCAGAGATGTTAACTATTTGATGAGGGAACTTCATCTGGGAGTACCAAAATTTTTAATCCCCTCCGAAGTTTTTTCCCTCCTCTATGCAAAGGTAAATACCTTTAGCATCTGTAGACCTGAGCCAGCATCTTCATCTCTTCCCACTCTGAGCTTTGTGCAGCAGAATGTGTGAGGTTCTTCATTTTGGAATCTGTAGATATGAACCCATGCATGCGTGTTTTAGAATGAGTCAGCAGAATCCAAAACTAAAAGAATCCTTTTGCCTGGATGCTGTTCAGATGTTCCACAAGGAGATGACTGTCTGCATTCTCCAGTTTTCCACAAAACAAAATGGCAGAAATCTCTCAGGTACTTCTCTCCTGAGATTGTATTATATTAAATATGAATCTTAGTCCTGATTCACACTCATGTCCAGATCCTGTAGTTCAGCCAAAATTTAATCTAGATCTGAACATTGCCTCCTCAGCCCACTTTGAATCTACATTTTTAGTGTTTTGAGTAAATCACAGCAGTCAATGTTTTCCCCTTAGTGATACAACATAATTATTTTAATATTAGAGGGGTCCAAACCAGAAAACAAACATGTATATGATCAGTATCAAAGGGGTAGCCATGTTAGTCTGGATCTGCAAAAGTGACAAAAAGTCCTGTGGCACCTTATAGATTAACAGATGTATTAGAGCATAAGCTTTCATGGGTGAATACCCACTTCGTTGGATGTATCATGTATATGATCATGTCACTAGAGACTACATCACAAGGCACAGGGCAGCCAAACTGAGATTGCTCAGACAATCTTAAATCTGGCATTTCTGATGTTTTGAGTATTTGGCTTTGTAGCTTCTTTTGACATGGTTTTGTGTGTAATTTCCTAGGATTGAAAAACAGCAAATTTAATGCAATTTGGGGGGGAGTTTGTCTTATTTTGTTTTCTTATGTGGCATCATATTCCTAAGAGAGTCATCAAAGTTGGGACCTATAGGTCTATAGTACAAACATGTCTGTCACTTGAACTAATGGCGTAGCAGAGTAGAGTAGGTATCAGTGACTGGGACATGGACAGTCATGCCTAGCTGGTCAGAGCAGGAGGCAGTAGCCTGGAATCAGAGCCCAGGCTCAGAAATGGAGCCAGAGACCAGAACCAGGGCCAGAGCCAATGGTCAGAGACAGGTTACCTGGAGTGAGGCAAGGCAGGAGTAGAGCTGGAAACAAGCAGTTACTATCACAGCCATGGACAAATACTTTGAGCAATCACTGAACTGTTGCTGCTTAGTCAAAAGCAAGTCTGCTGACCCTTCCAGCCAATCCAGGGGTGTAGCGATCAGGCAGTCTACTACAGGCCAACTGCACTCATTAGGGAGCCCTGATTCCCTAAGCAGGTTGTCATTCTCCATATGGACCAATACCAGATGCTTTTTGCCAGGTGGTTTCATGGATGTTCATAGAATCATAGAATATCAGGGTTGGAAGGGACTCAGGAGGTCATCTAGTCCAAGTCCCTGCTCAAAGCAGGACCAATCCCCAATTAAATCATCCCAGTCAGGGCTTTGTCAAGACTTTTGCTGACAGCAAAGGAATGGTGAGACTGAGGAATCTTGGATCCATTTAAAGTTCTGGAAAGGAGTGTACTCTGTTATAGCTTCTTTGACCCTGTTCCTCCAAATCTGACCCCTTCTGCCTCCTTCCTTCCAGTCTGTCCTTGTTCCAGTCTGAGTCTTCTCTTCCACTACTCCCACCAGCTACTTGTCCTAGTCCCAGTCTTTGTACAGTCACTCAGTCTCCACCCCACAACTCTCCATCTGCATCTCACTCTCCCACCATGGGCTTTTCATCTCACTTCTCTGCCACCTGCAACTCTACTCTGATCTCAGTCTCCCTCCTCACCTCCCAATTCTGAGTCCTCTATTGTCCCTGTTTCCTCTTTTCCAAGCCCTCCTGTCTCTTTGCCTAACCAATCCCTGTCTCCTCTCCCTAGCTCCCAGTTTCCTTCCCCCACGCCTAGGCTCCTTTTCTCAGATTGCTTCTTCCCCTACCCCCCTGCTTCTCCACTGGTTCCCTACACACCTTCGAGAAACAGTGGGTGCTGTCCAACAATCTCTACTTGGTGTCCTCCTCTGGATCCTGTGACTTTCATTCCTGTCCCTGTTTTCTTAGTTCTTGAGCCCTGGATTCAGTAACTCCTCTCCTTAGGCTGCAGGTTGTAGGGAGGTGGGAGGAGGAGGGGCGAAGGGGGTACCTCAACCACCTCTTCCCTCTGAAATTCCTCCTCCTCCGTGCTGCCTGGGCAGTAGCAGGGCAATTCACAGTGAGCACAAGAGAATGTTCTCCTGCTTTCAGTTCCTGTGCCTGGCACCAGAGGGCCTGCAGTAGCTAGCTCTACCAATTGCAAGGAAAGTCATGATGAGTCCCTATAATCCTCAGCTGGAACATACTCCATTGCTTGGTGAGCATGATGCATAAGCAATCTAGAGCTTCTCAGCAAAATAGCTGAACAACTTTTTTGTAAGATGACATGGGAATAGCATATGGTTCCCCAATCTTGTTCTCAGAAACAGCTGAAACTTTCCAAAACAAACTGTGTGATGTAGACACCCACATGGAAAATTTCAGTCCAAACATTTGTGTCTGGCAAATGAATTATAGGTGGCATCCCAAACTCCACCTATAATGAAATCCTAGCATTTTCAGTAATTTAAGATGCAGTTAGTAACAAAAGTATGGATTTTTAAAAACAATTTTAACCGGTGTCTTTTCAAATGGATATTGTAAAGGCTTTTAGGGCTAAAAAATGACTTACTTTGAATATTGTCCTCTACTAGAGTTTATTGAAGGATGTCAACCATAATTCTTTTTTGAATAGTTCCATTTGATACTGAGCTGCTTTGCTTATAGACGATTGTGCAAAAGGATCTTATTTAATCTGTGCTCGCATGAAGAGCAGGATCTTTCCTTTTGAATGCTGATTTTGTTACAATGTGTGTTTTGCTCATTTTAAGATTGGACTGTTGTAGAATGCTCTCTGAAAGTGCTATACATGGACAGCATGTCTACACTGCAGTTAAACACCCATGGCTGGTTCACGGAACCTGATTTGGGCTCACAGGACTCAGGCTATGGGGCCACAAAGCTGGGATGTGGAAGTCTGAGCTCAGGCTGGAGCCTGAGCTCGAGGACCCTGCAAGGGGAGAGGGTCCCACAGTCCAAGCTTCATCCCGACCCTGTAATTTTACAGCCAGAGCCCCATGAGCCTGAGTCAGCTGACACAGGCCAATCCTGGGTGTTTAACTGCAGTGTAGACATAACCTGAGTACATTTGGAAAATGAAGCTAGTGAAGGTTATGGGTCAGTTATTAAGTGATGAGTCACACAGACAGCATATAATATACCAGATGTTCTGTGACTTGCATTGGTGGCTAGTGAATTCTGAAGTGGAGTTTAAGGTATTGGGGTTGACATATACAGCTCTTAATATCTAGCTGCTAGAGAAACTCCTTCTCTATTCTTATTTATGATTTGTGTTGCAGTAGCACCAAGGAGCTCCTATTTAAATCCAGTTAATCAAAGCACTTAAATACTTTCCCCAATCTGGGACAATGCACAGTGTTAATCACAGCTACAAAGATTGCTCAAATTGGCAAAGCATTTTCCATGGGAGGGGTCATGTTAGAACATGCTCTTCCTCTTCATCCAGAATCTGGATTTGTTACCCTTCCAGGCACATTGAATAACCCATCTTTTATTAGGTGGATTTAGGGACAGGGCAGATCAATGGGACTGGGATATGGTAGGTTTGTTGATAAATTATTGTGCTTGAAGGGTTATCTTTACTTAGGGGAACATTTTTATTAACATTTATTTGAGCAATCCAATAAGTGTGTTACAGAGTTTCAATTTGTGCTATGAGGCATTGTTTGTTTAAATTAGTGTAATGTACCCTAACCATAGGGAGAGCACTAGAAAAAAAGACCTAAACATAAAATTGGCTGGTATTTGCTGTACAATGTTTGTACCAGAACACGGTTAAGCTTCGGACAATTAAGTGTTTCCAATTTTTAGTGAATTCAATGAATGAAAAAAGTAAGACTTTTTTTGGTGAATGCGCACTATAACCAAGCATTGTTCAATGGAATTTAGCAGATGATCAGTACATATAAGATTATTTTCAGATGTATGAATAAGAGAATTTAAAAACGGCAGAGATATGTAAGTATTAAAACTGTCTACTCTGTATGCACAGTAAAAATGTGTTTTGCTTCTTGGAAAGCTTTTATTTTCTTAGGGAAAGCCTGCATCCTAATTGAATAATAAACTCAAAAATAGCTTTTTCAAAAGCATTCTGGTCTATTGTCTCCATAAAGCATTCAAAACACTGATAGGCTAATTCTGCTTCTATTAGACACATAATGTATGTTACAAATGGCCTAATTATGTTTTTTACTGTACTTGATAGATTTTAACATTAACTTTATGTCATTATTGTATGAAAAATGAATGTAAAAATGCCAGCTTACTGCTCCATATTTTTCCTTGTCAGTAAATTTCATATCAAGTGTGCAAGTTTAAAGGAAATGTTAACTGCCAGCATTGCAAGGTCAATCTGATACATAGATTCCAAGTTTTATAGTTTATGCTGGACACATCATCTTCTCCACCATCACCATTTCCATCAAGAACTATGTTTTAATGTGTATGTGTATGAGAGTGGGGGGTCGCTTATGTATCTAATAACATGAATAAATCATAATATGCATGAAGGGTCATAGCTCCTGTGGCATGTCCACTATCAACAATAAAGGACAGACCAATATGTGAATGTAGAGAAGATATCCAAACCGTGGAACATCTAGTGAACCAATGGCCTCTAAGACCCTGGAGTACAACCTGATTCATTCCATGTTATCTGAAGCCATATAGTGGATGACAAATTTGGACATCGACCTTTAATGTTGCTTTCCAAATTGCCATACAAAATAAGAAGGATGGATGATGAGTGCAGCAGTACGATGCATGTGATGGTTAATGTATTTGCTGTCTGCATCCCAGGGGTCAGATAATGCACATCAATATTATAATGTGGCTCCAGTTGGAAACAAACTTCTGGTGGAACATAAGGAATTAGTCATACCTAACATCTTAATTTCTTTTTTTAATTACAGTGCTGAATCTAACTTGATTATACTGTGAAATCTTTAATAATATGTATACTCTAGACAACATTTATTATCACTAATGTTAGAGCTGTGAGATTTATTTTGAATATTCAAACTCAAAGTATGCAAAGTACCTAAAACTTTTTATTTAAAATATTTTCTTGCAGAGGGAAGCATTTTAACATTCTGTGAAATCCTCCAGGAGATCATGGAAGCTAGCAGTACAATGTACACCACACAGCTCTAGTTGATACAGATATGTGGGGCTTGACATGTCACTGGAGTCAATGGAAGACTTCTATTAACTTCAGTGGGCTATGAATCAGGGCCTTAATTACCTACAAATTTACTGGTAGGCTCTAGGAGTACTGCAGAGTATTTATGCTCGGTATGTGGGGAAAGGGCTCTTTACTTCATTCTGTAGTGACCTCCATTTTGAAGTAATCACTGAGAAAGGTATATTCTCTCGTGGGAGAGCTATAAGTCACCACACCATGGAATTTGGAAGATAGCAAGAAAAACTGTAGGATCCTAGGAGAACCTTCTCCCGAACAGTCTATGCTTTGTCTCCTGCACGTCCTACATTTTTCCTGAAGAGGGATCTGCAGAACTAAACTGAAAGCTCTGTGTGACGTTATAGTCCATATGTTTTATGGAAATATGCTTATGAGTGTGACTATGATTTAACTTGAATATGCTTTATACCAGGGATCAGCAACGTTGGCATGCAGGACCGCCGGGTAAGCACCCTTAGTGGAGCCCACCGCTTTATTTACCTGCCATTTCTCTGATTGTGGCTCCCACTGGCCACGGTTCGCCGTCCCAGTCCAATGGGGGCTGCGGGAAGCGGTGGCCAGGAAAATGTACTTTTCCATTGAGAGGCAGGGGGCCAGGAGGGCTGGGACAAACACAGACAAATGATTCCCACCTTGTGCCAAAGCTATAAAAGAGGGTGGAGCAGGACCAAAGAGGCTGCAAATCATGAGAAAACCCCTGCTTATCACTTGATATCTTCTGGAACTAACAGACTGTACCAGGGGAAAGGATTGGGCCCAGACTAGGAAGGAGTCTAGTTTGTGAAAGAAGCTTATTGGAACATATTTGAGGGTGATATGTTACCTGTAACCCATTTCGTAATATATTAGTCTTAGACTTGCGTGCTTTGTTTTATTTTGCTTTGTGACTTACCTTGTTCAGTCTGTGATTACTTGAAACCACTTAAATACTTCTTTTATACTTAAATAAAATCACTTTTGTTTATTAATAGATGCAGAGTAAGTGATGGATACCTGGGGGAGCAAACAGCTGTGCATATCTCTCTATCAGTATTATAGAGGGCGGACAATTTATGAATTTACCTTGTATAAGATTTATACAGAGGAAAACGGATTTATTTGGGGTTTGGATCCTAATGGGAACTGAGTGTCTGGGTGCTGGAGACAAGTAACCTGCTGAGCTGTTTTCAGTTCAGTCGGCGGCTTTGGGGGCGTGGACAAGACCCTGGGTCTATGTTGCAACTGACTACCGTGTCTGGCTCAACAAGACAGTCCCAAGCTGGTGGGGAAAATGGGCTCAGAAGTAATTTCAGCACATGAGGTGAACAGTCCCAAGGGGATCTCTCTGACTGAACCCATCACACTCTGTATTTTTCAAGTCTAAAACAGAAATTGCAGATTAGCTAGAGCAGTGGTCTTCAAAGGGGGATGCGTGAGACCCAGCGCTGCCGCCGATCCCGCCTGGGAGACCACCGAACTCGCAAGTGGTCTATTTTTGTCCCACCAAAATGCCGCCGGAGAAAGCGGAAGCTTTCTCTTCAGTGGCATTTCGGAGGACATACCCCGTGGGCCGCGAGTAGAGGCGGGAGAGTGAAAAGGGCCCATGGCGGAAAAACGTTGAAGACCGCTGAGCTAGAGAGAGGTAGGACAGTCTTGTGATTAAGACACTGGGCTGAGCCTGGTCAGTTTCTGGTCTGTCTACAGACCAAGTATGTGACCTTAGAGAAGTAATTTAATCTCTCTGTTATGCAGTTCTCCAGCTGTAAAAGAAGAAAAATATACTTCCTATTTCCCACAGTTTATCAGTCTCATCCTTTTATTCTCTACACTCTTGGAGGTAGGGACCATCTCCTATTTTGTGTTTGTATAGTGTACAGGACAATGAGGGCCTGATTTTGATTGGGTTCTCTAGATGCTAGTGTAGTACAAATACTAGGTTTTCCACTTTTCTTTGGGAAAGCAATGAATTGCATTTAATGACATATTTGGGAAATTTCTATTAATTGATATTAGAAATAGTGGTTTAACTTCGTTTTGGAAAGAAATATGGAATTAATATACTTGTAAAACAAACTGATCTGAATATACATTTGTTTTGAATTAAATTTCCACATATGAATGTTAATTAAATTTGCCACATGTGATAGTAAGATTAGCATGTATACCGTGTACAGTTAACAGAAGCAGAACTAGAGGCAATTAGTGGAATTAGGTGTTTTTTCTACTGAGAAACGATATCCCAAATAGTATTGTTTATACCCATACAGTCACTGCCAATATTACTAATAGCATAATTAATTCAATATAATGCTGCTTTATAAGCACTAAATAGACTTTATGATTGAGGATCCTGATTGGCATTGTGCTGTGCTTATTAAAATGGTCCATGGTTTTCTATACACTTGGACATCTTGGTGGTTCTGCAATTGGTGCTTATATTTTTACATGACAGGAAGAAAATAAATTTTTGTAGCCACATATATGGCGATTCTGCTGCTGCCATGTCACAGCTCCTCAGCAATTGTCATTACACTAATTGATAAAACATACATACCTAGACATACATAAAACTAATTAATTAATTCTTTCTATTCTTTCTTTCTGGCTTTCAAACACTGGGCACGACGATGTCAATAACATAGTTACTTATTCATTGTCTTATAAATGTTTATTGCATTGCCATTTTAAAAAATATCCCACAGTAAATATTAATGTAGCTCTCATCACTCATGTCTCTACTGTTACAGGACCTGATCCTGAAAAGGACTGCATGTGGGGCAAACTGCTGGGTTCCACATAAGTGCACCAGTCTGCCTGCATGCTGTCAGTTGCAGGAATGGGACCATAGCTCATATTAAGACAGTAGATTGAGAATGTACACAGTAAACTGGAACCATGCCTGGTTATTTGGCAAGCTTGATCTAAATTCTGTGCCATGGACACAGTATGCTGGGAATATACGGTGAATGCCTTCATGTTTCACAATCACATTTGAATATCCATGTTCCTCAAAATACACACCTTGGAATGAAACAAGAGATAATGATGCTTTTGCAAGGATGTATTCACCACAAACTCTCCAATACATGTGAATCCCGGTATGCATGAGCTAAGATCCCAACAGTGATGAACAGATGGAAAGTAAAGCAAGGAAGAGAAAGAAGAAAAAATATGTAAGCTTAATACAGTATCAGGAAAAACACTTCCTGCCAATGAGCTCTATAAACAAGATCCATAGAGATAAGAAGAAAACTCTTATCAGGTTCATTTAATAGAGTTTTCCCGGGTCATTCAGGCTAGAGGCATGGTGGAAGGAGCAGGTAGGAACAACAGGATCCCATGTTTTCCCACCCAGCTCCTTAGCAACATACCTCCAATGAAGCTGGCTCCTAGGATTCCCCCACTACTCACGTTTAATAAAGAGCCAATTGAAACTAGAGGGCTTTTTCTGTAGAATCCCATGAGGCTGGTAGCAGGCAATGTCCATGACCTCTGCTCCACGTCACTACCAGGCAAAGTTCCAAACCTGCAGAGAGCCCTCTGCATCATCCGCGGATGATCCCATGTAGGTAGTTTACCCACCCATGTGCATGGAAATGGGGAGAGAACCCCCTTCACATGCAAATCTGGTGGGAATAATCTGCACCTATATTTGATTTCTATGCTTTTGTTCCTCCCAGGCTTGGAGCACTCAAAAGTCGCTTGACTTTAGTTATATTTTTAATAAACAGAATAGGTTTCACCATATGAGCGAGGATCATACTCCAGATTAGATTTAAGATTTTCTGAATGGGGCTGTATCTTCCCATGCATTTTTGTAGTTTTTAGCACAAAGGGATCCCACATCCGAATGGGATCTCTGTGTATTACTGTAATAAAAAATACAATAATAATAAATGGAATAACACAGGTAATATTGGTTTGGGGGCAGCTTTAGCTTTTAATGGGCTTTCTACCTAGTATATTGTAGAGTCTGAAGACAGGTCCCTGTGTCTAAAAACATGGGGCTTGGGATCAGGGCATTCTTAATACTTACTACCTTTACTCATCTTTTTCTAGGAATATGCTAAACAAGAGAGAGAGGGAGAGGGAAGGAGAGAGAGAAAGAGAGAGAGAGACAGAGAGAGAGAGCTTTCCTTTACTTTTTCAGCTAGTTTCAAACTTATACCAGAAGAGCAATGATAGCAGAAGCCGCTGTTGGTGGTTTATATTTTAATTTTTATCTACCTGCAATAATGGTAGTGCTACTAATACTAGTGATGGGGGTTTTAATAACTCTCCCTTCTCTCCAACTGCTTTATTGTTGCTCTGATTAGTAGCAGGTGTTATTTAGTTGTTGTTCCTAAATCTTTATAATGTAAACTTCTGGGAATCTAGCTCATGAGTGATCCCGCTGCCCTACTCTCTGACTCTAGGAAACTGGACCTCATTAATCCCTAGCTTCTAGCTCATCAGCTGGATATCTGGTCATTTCAAAATCCAGTTCAAAGTTGCACTCTGTTTTCAGCACACCCATCTCTCATGGATTTATTTCTCTGTTTTTCTTACCCAATCTTCTCCTTGCCACTCCTTCTGCTCTTCCAATATTGCTTCCTCTCCTCTGTTTTAATGCAGCAATCTGAAGCTGAGGGTCCCCTGCCACTTGTTTCAATACATAGGAACTTCTCCCTCCCTCAGAGTGACAATCTTCCCTCATATCCAGTCACATAGCTAAAGCTTTCTTTGTATTAGACTCCAACTGAGACTGTCCAACTTCCATGTTTGTACCTTTCCCTCCTGCACATTAGTGCAGCCTGGCAGCTGGAGCTGTGCACTAGGAACCATGGAATGAGTTCCATTCATGTCCCTGCCATTGACTTGTTTTAGTGATCTTTAGAGGTGTCAGAATGCTGTGAAAATATCCTGTCAATTAATAATTCAAAACTGTATAGAAGAATTCAACCAGCTGTGGAGCTGCTAAAAAGAAACAACCAAAACAAAACAAAAAATGCACCAATTAGATTAATATTGTTTAAACAGTTGTAACAACAATTCTGATACTGCAATTGATGGATGCAGCAGGCTACCTATGTGCCATCAGTTGCATGTATCAGCCTTTGTCACCTAACTTGTGTGCTCCTCAGTTTTTCCATATGTAAAATGGGTGTAATAGTTACCAACCTCACACAGTTATGAAATTTAATTTATATTCTGAAACACAGATCTCTGGAGGAAAGTTTTTATAAAAGTACAATGCATCATTATTATAATTCTCCCTTTTCTGTAATATATAAGAATACTTACTTTATGCCTGCTTTAAATTACCTCTTTCATTTTTCTAATTCAGTCCAGTCCTTTCTCTACTGTTTCTACAAGAGCTGCAATAACCTCTTTTGTAACAAGTTATCTTGTCATTTTATCTCTTGCTATCAAGTGTTTTGAGAAGCTTTGTATAAAAGATGATGTATGAAAATGAATTGAATTTTACTGTTTTTGCCTGAAGCAGGTTACGCTGCAAGATGATTCCCCTATTCGCTCCCTCTTATACTTAGCTGTCATCTTCTTTTTAAACAGATGTTACATTTGTGTTTGTTTTTTTAATGTTATTTGTCAATCCAGCAGACAAAACCATTTCGATGTAGCAGTTTTTAAAACCATTCTTTTTAGCAAAGCTCTGCCTTTGCAAAACTTAAAATCGAGAATAATGGAACTTCAGAATCCAGTTGTTTCACCAAAGATCCCACAACGAGTCAATGAGTCATAATGAGTCAGAGGTGGAAAAGACCTGTTAGGTTATTTTGTCAATGCAGGCTCATTCCCTACCATACATTCTTTCCTGCAGTCCTGGCTGCTAGTTTTTTTCTGGCATCACCGCATCACAATGCTTCGGAGATTTTCTTTGGCTCATGTAAATTCATGGAAATACTGCTGACTGATTTGGTCATTCATAGAATAAAAAAGTGATGTTTTACCTCCAGTTTTCTAAGACCCACACAGTGAGTCCCACACGGATATCCGGAGTCGCAGAGACTTCACGTGAGCGTGTGTTCATGAATGTAAGGGGTTCACAAACACTAAGTGTCTCAGGACAAAGAACATGGAAGAAATATTTTACATACACTTGCATAAAAAAATCCATTATTTTGGGGACCAAAAAGAAATCAAGGCAGCATTGCGAGGTGATTGGCAGGGTGCAGTTCACTGCTGATTGATTACCTGCTGCCCAGTTAGGTTTAAGGGAAGGCACCTGGCTCTTATAAAGAGGGTAGAGATAAGCACTGCTACAAAGCTATTCCTGAAAAGGTTCCTGAAAGAAGCACCTGAACATAGCCCTGGGGAGGGGCCTGTGCAACCTTCCTAAACTGCTGGGGAGATGCTGAGCAGATCTTGCAGAGAGTAAAAAGGCTCCTGAAAGGCCCTGATTCAACAGGGGGAAAGACACCACTGGGGGGTGGCCTGTAGATCAGGCCAAACTACAGGTAAGAACTGCACACAGACCTGCAAGAAGGAGGGTCTTGGCCCAATTTGAAACTGGGGTCAAGACTGTAGGTTTGAAGTCTTTTTTGAAAGACTTTGTTCGGAAGTTAATAAACTGGACAGCAGAAGGGAAATGTTTGGACTAAATGGATGATGTTGACTTTTTAAGAGCCTCAAACAGAAGGGGAAACTGAGTGTGCCACAGCTACTCTTCTCCAGCAGAAGTAGCTATACGACAGGTACATCCTTTCATAGGAGATTATAATGACTTATGATTACATCATGTGCAAATAACTTATTAAAATAGTATTGATGAATTCTGTTCCTCTTCACTATATGTCATTTAGACATGGATTTGTTTTTTTTTCTTGCTCTTTATGGCACTGTGACTCTTTGATTTGAGGGACTGGATTGCTCAGGGGTTTTGTAATGGATAGGGATCCTTACTCTACAGCTGGGTCAAGTTTGTTCTGAGAGTGTGAAATGAATAAGGAATTACCCACATAACCACCCTACTCAGCATTAATAAACAGCCTTGTTGGCCCTTCTAGCAGAGAGGTTAAGGAACTAAATGTAGGAGCAACCCTATCTATTTTGCCAGCCAGGGATGGAAAATGTTTTTGCGGCACTCCCAAGAAGAGGAGTCCCCTCCTCCCCCAAAAAAGCTGTGCAGTGGTATTGCCCTTCCTGGAAGCTAGCAGCCAGGGTGAGTTCCTTGAGAACTGGCTCTGATTGAATGGGCACGGTATTTGACCTAGTTTATCCCTATATACAGGGGTGAAAGTGAGCCGGTATGGGCCAGTATGGCGTGCCGGTAAAAAGCCAGTACCAGCTTGTAGCAGCTCACCTTAAAGCGCTGCCATAGCAGCACTTTAACGTCCCTGCCCCTTTTGCACCCCCACAATGGCAGCCCTGCCGGTAGCGTCCATACCGACAGGGTCATCGACTGGGAAGGGGAATGACATTAGAGCGCTGCCATGGCAGCACTTTAAGGACCCTCAAAGCGCTACCAGCAGGGCTGCTGTTGAGGAGGTGCAAAAGGGGATGGGACGTTAACATCCCTGCTGCTGCCACTGCCAACAGCGGGGAGCAAAAGGAGCAGCTGCCCCAGGACTTATGATTTAAAAGGGCCCAGGGTTCCAGTTGCTGCTGCCACTACCACAGCAGTGGCCAGAGTCCCAGGTGCTTTAACCAGAGCCCCGGGCAGAGCGGATGGGTTGGCTGGAGGATGCTGACCCCCAGCTCCACCCCTTCCACCTAAGGCCCCGCCCCTTCTAGGGGGGGCGGAGCCGCCTCCCCATTTCAGTAAGGCTTTGGACTGACTTTCATCTCTGCCTATACACATACCTCCAGTTCAGAGTTAAGATATAGGCATGAGGTAACATAGGACGCTTGCACTGTGGCTGCCTATGCTCTGGATAAAGATTTTGGTTTCAAGAGAAAAAAATTCTTACCTATTGAAACCAATGGGAGTTTCGCCATTAATCTCAATGACTGGTATTCACTCACACCCTGCCTTCCTCCCTTGGTTTCTTAATCCTTTCAGGACTACTTAAATTCTGTAAAGAAGAAACCCTCTCCATTTTAAGAGTAGCGGAGAAGTGGCTCTGCAAGGAGTCCTGCTTTGTTCTAGAACTTTGTCCCTTATTCTCGGGTTCAGCAGCACTGGAGGAAACTGAGGGGAAACCTGACAGCAGAAAGTGAGGAGTGTTGAGAGCTGGGAGGTGATAGACAGGTGGATCCCAGAAAATAAGACAGCTGACACTCCTAAGAAAGTTTGAAAAGAAGTAGGCAGACTTATTTATAATTAGAATGTTTGTGCCCTGTTATCTGCATTTCACTCCCCTGACTCCTTATCATTAAAGACACAGGCGCTGTGTTCCTTTAAGTTTCCCCGGCTTCTGATACTCGCTCAGTGTCGTAATCCATAGCTACCATGAAAAAAAAATTGTGACATCACAAAGCTAAGATTATGATTTGAGGTGGAGGCTGTACAGACTAACGTAACAATACACAGACACAAGGTACCAGCAGCCACTGCTACACCAGAGAATTTATCTGCTGGGGAATGAAACAATGGTGGGGATTTACTTACCCTTTTAAATTATTTGTGAATAACTTTCTCCATTATTTACCTATCTGAAGATGTAGGCAGAACTAATGCTTGAACCTAAGAGAATGTCAGGGTCCTCTTTACCTTATTGACTGATCTTCTCCCTCCCATTTTCCTGTCCTCCCCTCTTCCCTGAAACACACACACTGAAATCAGCAGTAACTGATATGTGACAAAGTTCCCCAGTCATTACCTTTGGCGCGTTGTCTCCTGCTAGATCCACCCACTCTCCCATATGAAGGCAGAGGCTGCTGTGAGTTTGGCTGGTTGCTTTGTCTTCAGACTGAGCTGTCTGTGACAGGTGAACCAAAGGGAGTCTGGCTGAGGCAGAGAGAGCCCCCCGTTCCACCAGCAATCTGTCTCCAATATCCGCACTCCCCTGCTTCCCACTTTGGGATTGCCACTTTCTTTGGTTAGACATAGAGGCACCAGGCTGACCCTTCCATTTCCAGCTAAACTGTCAATTACAGTGCGTGGTCCTCTTCTCCCATAGACATCTCAAGTGATGAGGGATAATTTTGTAGCTCTCTCTACCAATGTTTCATTTTACCCATAATGTTCAGGGATTAGGAGCTATACCAAATTCCATCACCCCAGGGATCTCCCAAGGTCTTTGCAACTAAATACAAATCATCACGCTGTATTTTGAATGGGCTGGATATTCAGCTGAGAAAGACAATCCTATCCACATCAAACACTGGCCTCATGCCAGGACACAGGGAAACCTGTCAGCTCTTGCCTGCCAGTATCCCATGGGAGATCTTTGAGAGCAAAGTTTCCATGATTGTGGGGACCAAGAGGTGTAGCCCACCAGAAACAGCCTTAGCATTCTGTCTGTCCCCCACTTCCCCACTGAGGAACAGCTTCCTGCCCATCAAGACTGAACAATCCACATTTGAGGCATCAAAGCAGCCTAAATGGAGGACCCAAGATAAGCTCTAATAGCTCAATTGGGGTTAATCAGCCTTCTCCCTGACTAAAGCCCCTAAGTCTGCTGATGACCAACTGCCAAACACTGATTGTCTCAAAGACTTAAAAGTCGCTAGACAAATTTGCTGCTGGCATAAGCATATGCAACTATTGATTTCACACAGATCTGCACCTGTGTCTGCTGGCAGTGAGCTTGGTCACTGTTTACAAAGGTCTATGTTCATATATTCTGGCTATTCTAGTCCCTCCTGTGGTGACTGACTGAAGAATGTCAAAACCAGTGGCTAGGGGACAGATCAAGGCATATTGACAAGGGACTCCCACGATATGCTATAGGAGAGAATGCTGAGTTCTCCCCTCTCCACCCCACCATGACTTTGCAATGGCTCAGGGCACACGAAGTAAGTGGAAAACAGTGACTTAATCCCATTGAAATAAATTGAATTAGCTGCTCTTGAAATCAAAAATAATCTGATTTTGTTTGAAAATTAACAGTAAGTGGCTCATTCCAGTCAGGCGGACAAAGCCGCAAGGGGGTGAAGGAGGGGTTGCAAGTTGCTAACTGTTAAGAGCAGTTCCTTCCAACCCCAACTCACTATGCCTATGCTTCCTTGGGGGAGAAAATTTAAGACCCTGCAATCCCTCCCTGTGAACAGCAGTGCTCCTCTGGGAGCTGTAACAAAGAAGACATATAACAGAACAGATTTTTTTCCCCTGTATACAAATGCCCTTTAGAGCAAAGAAGGGAAGAGAAAATATGCTAGGAAATTACTTCCTACTAGGCTTACCTTCAACATTTTCCATTAGATGTCAGTTGCTTTTTAAAAGACACATGGAAAACGAGAAGAGATGTAATCGAGGAACTGGGTTATTTATTATCAACTTTGGGTAAAATGTTATTCAAATTTTGGCAACAGATGGATCATGATGTGTTAATTTGAATTGTCTCAGTGTCCTTTAAGAAGGTGTTAGAAACCAAAGGCCTGATGTTCAGGAGCTCTGAAAAGGGATAAGAAATGGTCCAAAGGGCAGGATACTAGCCTGGGACCTGAGTTCAATTCTCTGCTTTGCTACTGATGTCCTCTTTGTCCTTGAGCAAGTCACTTTGTCTCTTTGCACCTCAGGTCCAAGGCTATAAAAGGAGGAGAATAGCATTTTCCTATCCAACAAGGTGTTTGCAAGGATTAAAGATGGTGAGGAGCTCAGGTAATAGAGGCTATGTAAGTACCTTGGACTGAACTACAGTCTATAGGAAGTTTATAGTGTTTCTCAGTGGTTCTTCACATCACAGGCTACTTGAACATTTTGTCTTTTTCCCATTTGGCCACTGAAGCGCTATTTCATGGGTTCTCCGGACATCTTGTTTGTTTGTTGTTTGAATTTCTGATGATAGCCCCTTTGAGGCAGTGTGTGCATGTCTTCTCTTCCGATTTGTCAGAAGGGCTAATCTTCTTTACCAAGTTGCTTTATATTAGCAAAAAAGTAGAGAAAGAAAAGAAGCCTGTCTCCCACATTTACATTCTGGAGAACTGCAAAATATAGAACATAAGCCCTATCCTGTGTGATACTGCATCTCCTATTGAAGTTGATGACTCCCTACCCAAAAATCATTCTGCCTATTCTCCTAAGAATAGCATAGCTAACAGTGGATCTGACTGGAGAAGCTTTTATTCAGGTCAGTAGATGAAGGAAGAGTATCTTAAAATTTTTTTTTTTTTTTGAAGGAAGCCACTCTTAACAAATTAAAGACCCACTATTACAACATGGTGAGCCTTCAACCAGACCCAGGGTCAGATTCATAAGCAAGATGATTTGGGTACAGCAAGCCCTTGGCCTCTGTACTAGCCATGAGTAAGGCCATTCAAAGAGATCACTAAGAGGTCAGTGGCACCAGATAGGAGACATTATGTGAAGAACTTGCCTGATCACAGGTGCCAGTTTTTATTTTCCTGGAGTGTGGTTTGGTGCTGACTAAGGATTTAGAGGTCACTTACAGCATGCCCTCAAAAACTGAGGCATGGGAAGATTGCTTTACCTGCAATCTAAGCTATTTTCTGAAAGATTTATGCTCCAAATCAACTCTTTGCAGCCCTGTCTTTTTCACTAGAAAACCTCAGATAGCTAACAGTCTGTTTTGTGTTCCATCTACTCTCTCAGCCCACAACCTTTTAACGGAGCAAATCCTTCTTCCCTCTGCTGCTACACAGCACAACCCTTTTGACTCTGTTCTTCTTGTATTTTGCTTTTGCTGGCTTCAGTTTGGATACAAAACACCTCGCCCTTCTTTAAACACGTTTAAAAATAATTGCTGCTTTCATAAACAATTAAACAGAAGTCTGTACTGGTGACAGAAGCATGAGATGAAACAATGGCATGAGTTCTGCTCTGCTATCCCTGTGCAATGCTTTCAAGCCTGGGCTTGCACAAAGCACAGTTTAGCCCAATACTCACTTCACAAAGGGAGTTCCCCATGGGATTGAGGAATTGGTCACAAGAAGCCCCTCTAAGAATTCTGGTGAGGAAAGAGGCCACTACAGCTGCACTGTTTAAGGACTTGCAAATAGAAGACTGGAGGCCTTACTCTTCAAAATGAGGCTGCGTGCAGACATGAGCACTAGGCTAGATATCAGGCGTGCCTTAGTTCTAATCCTGCTTCTGGCATGGATTTGCTATGTAGTCTTAGGCTACGTAATCTGCCTCCCTGTAAAGTGGGAATAATACTAGTCACAATTACCTACTTCACATGGCTGTTGTGAAGATGAACTAATGTCTATGAAGCACTTTGTAAACATTGAGTGCTGTATCATGGGTAGGTGTTTACCACAGAAGTCAGGAGTCCTCCCACATGTGTGTAGCCTGCACAAAGGCCCAGATTTTTAGAAGAGATTAGCTCCCATTTAGGCACCAAAATAAGTGGGCAGATTTTCAAAAGAAATCAGTATGC
The DNA here is from genome assembly GCA_007922305.1 of Dermatemys mawii. Lineage (NCBI taxonomy): Eukaryota > Metazoa > Chordata > Testudines > Dermatemydidae > Dermatemys > Dermatemys mawii. Next base: position 4,007,551 of record ML677345.1, on the reverse strand, counting down.
TGGATGTGGAGCTCTGCTGAAAATCTGAGCATATGCATTTACAATGGGAGCTGAGCACCTTGGACGAGTGAGCTTCAAATGTGGGTTCTGAGCTTTTGAAAACCTGGCCCTGAGCTCTTCTGAACATGATAATCTGATCCCAAGAACTGTGGCTTCTGGATTCTGTTCCTGGCTTAGCCTCTGACACTGCAATGGTTGGCAAGTGATGCTAGGAATAGATTTGTAGAGGAGCTGAGCTCCTTCAACACCAGGTGATCAGGAGTTGAGTGCTCAGCATTTCTGCAAATCTGTTGGCTAATGGCCTTCCCCTAACTGAGAAGATGGCCTTAACTTTATAAGATAACTGGTGTTATGGCCTAACATAATTCATACAAACATACACCCAGCAAATTCCAGCTGCAGATAAATGGATGACCCTGGAGCCAATGCCTCCCAGCCCTAGTGGACTATTGTTCTGGTCTCCCTTCAAACCAGTAGACAAAGTAGTAACAGACAGAGCTACACAAGATCAGACAACAGTAGGCAACAACCGGAAGAGGCACAGATGAATGCATATCCAGGGTCCAAGCCAAATGGACATTATACATAATATTCTTTATTTAATTGCACTTTGAAATCAAGCATTACATAGTGTCAGTTCTAAGACAGTTTCAGATTGCTGGTAGCTTTGGCATTTTAATTTATATCAAATCAAGGAGAAAATGAAACATACAAGACCAAATGAGAGCGAGACACACTATAAACAAGGGAGTAAGAAATGAGAAACCCTGTCACAACTGTCCAAAATAGAATACACAGAATTCAGAAAAATGCCTCTAGATAATCACAGCAGTAACAGTATTTCATTTTAATTTATTTGAGGGAACAGCCCAAAAAATGAGACAATCATGTTTTCTTCTTCTCCAACACAATTTGACATTTTAGCTGCCTGTGGACAACAATCAGAATTCCACAAAACTTCCCACTACTCCCAGCATGATAGTGTTGTTTCACAGTTAGAAAGAGGGTCACATAAAGATCTCCATTCAGGGAACCAGGCAGGAGGGGCGTATCTGAAGCTTTTCACAACCTTTGCAAGTTTTTTTCCCATTACTTCACAGAACATAGCCAGAGGAGGAGAGGTTTGGAAACTATTACAGCTTTGCCTCAGCATTTATTTTGCTGCAGCCAAAGACCATTATTTAGTAGAAACATTCTGTTGTAACATACTCTCTCCAGGGCCATGTAGTTTACTGCAGTGACTACTGGGCTGTAGCAAACATCAGTGGAATGTGAAATGTAGGGTCCTAAGGGTGTATACTTACCAATATAGGCACTGCTGTTTGAACATATGTTTTACTTCCATAGGACATCTGTGATGACTGTATCCCAGATGATGATTAAACCAAGGACCCTGAATTCTAAAAGGAGCAGCTCAGACACTGAAGTTAAATAAGGAACTAATCACAATTATGGGGAGGCAGTGTGATCTAGTGGATAGAGCAATGGCCTAGCACTTACGTGACCTGGCTTTGATTCTTGGCTCAGTTTCTGGCCTGTGGTATGACCTTGGGAAGTCACTTCTGGTGATGATGATACTGATTTCTTCCCTAAAGTACTCTAAGATTTATAATCTATACAAGATCCTCAGTGTGGGCCTGAACATTCTCCTCCTTGGGGAAAAACTCCACTGGAAGGAACCCTGCAGGTCGAAAGAGGAATCTTGCTGAATATTCCCCAAATTGTCTAGTGGGTTTGACACTTGCCCATTCCCCTATAGACTGAGCAGTGGTTTCCTCTCACAGAACTCAGTGTGCAGCCAACGATGCTCTTGGCATCTCTTGTCCTCACCTACACAGGAACATTGGTCAGGAAGGGAATGCGCTGTAAGAGTTAATGTAACCCGAGACAGATATACTAGCCTTGGCTTACACCTTCCTCTGAAACATCTAGCCCTGGCCACTGTCAGAGATGGGATACTGGACTCTGGGCCTGATTCAGTGGGGCAGTCTTTAGGCTCATATGATTTTTCTTGCCCAAGGTCATATAAAAAGTCACTGTTGGCAGCAGAGAGAGTGAGAGCCACAAAGGTAGGACTCTGTTCCGAGGATTGAAAAACTCAGAACAGCTTTTTACTTTTCTCTAAGAAAAATAGTAAGTTTCTAGGTCTTTTCCTGGTACTAAAATCACAATGTAAACTGCTTGCTAGGGATGAGGGTGATCATTCATTGTCGGGGTTTTATTTGGCTTTGGTGTTTTGGTAGGTCAATCTGTTTTTATGTTTATATTTGTTGTGGGTTTTTTTTATTTTAATGACACCGCTCATTCCAAGCTGTCTCCACCTTCTACCATTGCTCAGCTCTCTCTTGTGCTCTCCAATGCTCCAGTATTCATGACAACCATGGACTCCAACAAGCCGCCTTGGGCTTCCTGAAAACCATGACCACAAGCCCCTGGATTTTCAGGGCAATACCAGATTAGTTTGTGGTTTTGGGCAGCAGCGTTACCTAGACTGCCACAAGACTCATTGCAACCTCCCTCCAGTTACAGTAGACTCTCGATTATCCAGGATGATAGGGAAAAAAGTAATTCTGATTAGTAAAATCCTGGATAACACTGCTCTACAGCCAAAATGCTTCTGAAATAAATGTAGTCAAACTTTACTAATTCTGGGTCACTGAGAACGAAAATGATGCTTAAAATTGTTGATTGGCTCTAGTTTTCAAGATCTGCTATTGGGTCAGTATATATGACCCTTGACATGGGAATGGCAGAGGATTGAGTTATAAAGGGAAGGGATCTCAATTTAAATCAGAAATGATTAAAATACATTTTTGACTGGATCTATGAATAAATCTGTGACTGGGTTTGGACAGTTCTTGCTTTTTAGGCAAAACACTGAATGATGCAATCTGAAGCTGGTATTGCATCATACATGATATGAATTGCATCATGTTACTCCTAGAAGTCATGGATGATGCAATCATAATGAAGCTTACATCACTCTGCTGAACAAATTGCCCTATATCAGCTCTAGAAATCATACAGTGTCGTGCTCTCTTATTTGTCAGTGTTTGATTTTGCAAAGGGACACATTTCTGTTTAGTCAAAGTGAGCAGAGATGCCTCGTACTTGTGTGAACAGTGCAGATAACTTCTGCTATGTTTGTGGTGAAGTGACTTTTGCATCACAAAAGCACAGTATAACCACTATGGTTAAGAAAGCCTATCACCTTTATTTTGGCTGCAAAATTGGAGATCAGGACAAGATATGCTGCACATATGCTGCAACACTTGTGCAACAAATCTTTGCCAGTGGTTGAACAGGAAAAGGAAATCTATGCCTTTTGCAGTGCCAATGATTTGGAGAGAGCCACCAGATCATACCAGCAATTGTTACTTCTGCATGGTGCCTCCAGTTGGGAAAGGTGTGTCAAAGAAGAAAAAGTGGACTGTGCATTATCCAAACATTCCATCAGCTATACACCCAATACCCCATGGAGAAGGACTGCCGGTTCCTGATGCACCAGAATCATTCTCACTTGAGTCAGATGAGGAAGAGGAAGAGAATGAAACTTCTGGTCCTGAACCATCAATGTCACAGGACCCACATTTTCCCGCATCCTCCTCCTCTGAACCACACCTCATAACACAAGCTGAACTGAATGACCTTGTCAGGGATTTGGAACTACCCAAGAGTAAGGCAGAGCTGTTGGGCTCCAGACTATAGCAGTGGAATCTCCTGGCAGGTGATGTTAGGTTTTCCATGTTCCGTGACCGTCAAAAGGATCTTGTCCCATTCTTCTTCATGGAACCTGATCCTGTAGCCTGCAACAACATCGATGGTGCGATGGCACCCCTCAACATCGTTCACGATCCAGATGAGTGGAGACTCTTCATTGATTCATTGAAGACGAGTCTTAAAGCTGTTTTGCTGCATAATGGTAATGTTTTGCCATCAATTCCAGTTGGGCATGCAGTCCATATGAAGGAAACCTATGACAACATGAAACAACTTTTGAGGTGCATAAACTATGACCAACATCAGTGGCAGCTTTGTGGCGATTTGAAGGTTGTTGCTCTCTTGCTTGGTCTGCAGACTGGATACACAAAGTACTGCTGTTTTCTCTGAGAATGGGATAGTCGTGCAAGAGATTCCCACTACATCAAGAAAGATTGGCCACTCCGACAGTCATTGGAGCCTGGGAGGAAAAGTGTTCAGCATCCACCACTTGTTGAATCAAGGAAGATTTTGTTACCACCCTTACACATCAAGCTTCAAAGATGAAGAACTTTGTCAAGGCCATTGACAAAACACAAGCAGCTTTCAAGTACCTCCATGGAAAATTTCCAAGGTTAAGTGAAGCTAAGATATAGGAAGGTGTCTTTGTTGGTCCTCAGATTCGTGAACTTCTTAGAGATGATGCATTTGATCATGCACTGCGCGGCAAGGAAAAGACGGCATGGAAAGCCTTCCAGTCAGTGGCAATACATTTTCTCAGAAACAACAAGGCAGACAACTACAGGTTGTTGGTGGAAAACCTTCTCAAGGCATACAAAAGCCTTGGTTGCAACATGTCACTAAAGATACATTTTTTTGCACTCTCATCTAGATTTTTTTTCCACCGAACTGTGGAGCAGTGAGTGACGAGCACGGTGAGCGATTTCACCAGGACATTGCAACAATGGAGAAACGCTATCAGGGGAAATGGAGCCCATCAGTGCTTGCAGACTATTGCTGGACAGTGACAAGAGATGCTCCATTTAATGAATACAAGAGACAAACCAAGAAGCGCTGAGTAGACGCTGAATAGGACTAAACTATGTACATAATAGTTTTTTGCCTTTTGTTTCATAATACATTTTATTTATATAACCCTTTGGCTGATTTTTAAAGTGCTACATAAACAGGACAGGTGAAATATTGTCATGTAAAGGAACCATAAACACATGAAAAGACCTAGGTTTACAATTTATGATTAAAACTCTACTATCTACACAATATACATAGACATAAAATGTAAAAACTTAAATATCTTAGAAACAGTAGCCAATCAGTTGTTTTAATTGTCATATTTGAATTCAGCACATCAAAATACATAATAAATATCACATTTTATCTCTGAAGCAGACAACTTCTAAAAAATTGTAGACCAGTGTAATCACCACCCATAGGAAATATGGGGAGGGAAGGTTGGTTCACCAGCCACCCTGCACAGGGGGCGAGGGTGTTGGTTCACTGGCTGCCCTGGGCCTTGGTGGGGGTTTTTTTGTGTGTGCTTGAGACAACAAAGCCAGAGCCGGCCCTGCAAGTTACACGTTTTTTGTTGGTTTTTTTTGACATCCTGGTTAATCCACTTTCTGGTTAACCCAATCCTGGATAATTGAGAGTCTACTGTAGTTGCCTTCAGCTAAATCAATGTCTATACTAAGTTGCTAGTATGAACTCTAGCTACTACCAGAGGCAGAGTGATCTAGTGAACTAGGAACAAAACTGGCAGAGAACAAAGGGGTCTTGAATTTTAATCCAAACTCTGATGCAAACTCCCTCTGTGGCACTCTTTAGATCGTAAATGTTTTGGGGCAGTGCCTTTCTTTTCTGTATTTATGTAACTCACATAATTCCTGGGTGTTGTGCTCTGTCTAATCTAGTGGCACTGAGAGCACGTAGAGAGAGATCAATGTGCCTGTTCTACAGCCTTAACTAATGGTCTTATGACTTTTAGCTCATGCAGCAGAGGCTCATGCATTTAGCTCCAGAGGTCCCAAGTTCAATCCCACCCACCTAGGAGTGAAGTCTGTCAGCATTACATTTGTATAGCACCTAGCACAATGGGATGCTGGTTCCTAGGAGCTACCACAATACAATGAAAAAAATATTGAAATCACACTATCTCTGCCTCAGTTTTCTCAACGGTAAGAGAGAGAGAGAACTGTTAGAGCTGGTTGATGCATTCTGAAGAAAAACAGCATGATATTTTCAAGAAAATTCCATCCCAAGTTGATAATTCCTTCTTCACAGAGGTGCTGCGGCTAGTATTTGTTCTAAAACAAAACCATCAAAAAACAAACAAACCCCATACCAATATCTAAGGGCAATGAGCTCGTTAGCTTCCCAGCTTCTAGTTCATCTGCAAATCACCTCTCGCAAAACTTTCTGAAACTTTGGAACTATGCACAGACCTCCAACTCAAACACTTACTAGCAACTTAGTCTCCCGTTTTGAACCAGGTAGGTTGGTGAAAGTGGGTGAGACAAGACTTGAATGCATCATATGCTTCAGATACAAAACGAGTCAGTCAAATTTGGGGCAAATTAACTCACTAACCCTTCCCCAGCTACCTCAGACTTGCCCTGTCCCTCTCACAGTGACTGGAAGGCAGCTGTGTCTGGGAAACAGGAGCAAAAAGAGTTTTTCTGATCTAACTAGAGCCACAACAATAAAAGCTTGGGCCATTGTATTAAGAGTGATTATACCTTCCTTTCAGGGCTCCAACTACCCAAAAGACAATATACTGAAGTATATTTACCAACACATACTTCATTAGGCAACACCGGCGAAGTTGGCACAGGTTTTCTGAAGAGCTTTGGTGGATTTTAGACACATAACCCTGAGACTGTTGATATCTTCTGCCAATTTTGATATGGGATGGAAGGAGATTTCGACTCAATTGCTAAGCAATGCATAGCTTTATGTGCCCATGTCTAACTTCCAGACACAGCTTGGGTATAAACACTAAGGTTGAGGGGCTTGTTATTTTTCAAAATATTTAGAGCAAAGTGCCTCAAGCAGATACTCTCCAAGATAAAGGAATACTGATTTTTATTTTAATTTTTTTTAATTTCAGGTACTAATGTTATGTTTTTGTCTTTTCATTTTCTAATGAGTTATCCCCTGGCCTCTATTCCATGTACTGCCGATAAAGCATCAGACTGTCCTTAGTCTTTATTTGAATCAGAATTATTTTGTATGAAGGGGGAGAAGTACTATAAAATTACAAGGAAAGAGCATAAACCCTTGTGTATTCAAGTGTGATATCAGGGCTCTAAGTATATGCATATGAAGGCCTCCAGCTTTCAGAGGCACAAGGCAGGTCCTCTTCTGTGAGAGATTTCTAGTGAGTGCCTAAATGTATATTAGACAGCTACACTGGGTCTTACTCCTCCTGAAGTTGCAAATCACAACTGTCTCCCTTCTTCTCTAAGGAGCACACAATGCATGAGGCTGGCTCTGGTACTGGCAGTGTAGAAAGAAAGAAAGAAAGGGACTGTGTTTCCCTGAGAAGAAGCAGAGACTGGTAGATCGTGGGGACCCAAGACTGGAGCAGAGGACACAGACATTTCTGCAGCTGGACCTGGTAAAGAAGCCCTTAGGTAAGATCAGCCTGTGATAGGCAGTAGGACCCAGAAGAGAGACCCAGGATAGGAAAGAGCCAGGGCCAGGCTTTGCAAGAGCAGGGAGGTGGCCCTGATCAGGAGTACATTTATGCTGGGACCCAACAGGAAGTGATAAGAGAGGGAAAATGGACTGGTGGGAGGCAGGGGAGACTGTGGAAAGATGGGGGGAGTGCAAAGTTTTAGGTGAAAATGGAGCCCAACCTGCTCCAGACCACAGAGGGCAAATTGGAGATGAGCTCCACACGTTGGGCATCACCTGGTGTGTTGTCCCTGCTGTGGAGAAGCTATAGCACACGAGCCACATGGACTGGCAGAGCAAGGAAAAGTGCTGCTCTGAGGGGCTCTGCAATCAGTCAGTGGGGGGAAGAGAGATTGGTGGGTCTCAAGACCAACAAGAGCTCAGAAGGAAATGGGTTGCTCACTGGATAGCTAATAACAGATCTTCTGGAATGTGGAGAAGAACTGTCTCTTGAATTCAGGTCACTGAGGTCAGGGAAGGAGCAGCACAGAACTCCATCTTCTTGCTATTGCTCTGTTCCATCTGGCTTCTCCCTCTTCCCTCCCGCATCATCTTTTGTTCCTTTTTGTCAGGAGAGAGGGAAGATGAAGCACTGATGGTGTAGGAGGACCGGGGTAATGGTTTCTCTGTGCTCTCACCTAACTGAACACAAAGCAATGTGATACGGTGGGTGAGTAAAACATTCTACTGGATCCACTTCTGCTGGAGAAAGATGAGTCACAGACCTTTGTGTAAGCTTGAAAGCTTGTCTCGTTCATCAACAGAAGTTGGTCCAATAAAAGAGATTACCTCACCTATCCTGTCTCTCTAATATCCTGAGACCAACGTGGCTTTAACAACTCTGCACATCACAGATACAACTCTGGCTGGAGCTGATATGGTAGTGCCATGTATCATGTGTCCTGTATAATAGTTCTGGTGCTATCATACTTGAAATATTGCAATACTTCTTGGGCATAACAGTAACAGAAAGAATGTGGGAGGTAGGGATGGGAATCAGAAAGAGTTCAAAGAAAGCAAGAAAAGTCATTATTGTGGAGCTGGAGTACCTCGCATACGCCAATATTAAAACAACTAAACACACATAGCTTGGCTAAGTGACAGTGAGTGAAGGATATAGCTATTGCCTAAAAATATTTGAAGAGTATTAATGCCAAAGATGGAGAGGAATTATTTTGCAGTTAACCTGTGAGATAATCTGTATAGGACAACACCTATGCCTTGTCAAAGCCCAGTGAAGTCAATGGGGCTTCATAGGATCATATGGAGTCCTCATGAGTAGAGCAGCTTGCAGTAAGAGGCCTTAATATATTACCTGGGGATTTAGCTGGGAGAAATGAGATGAGATTAAGAATAAGGAAAAATTCGGATGAATTTCAGGAAAAGCTTCCTGACAATAAAAGGATGGATGGCCCAGAAGTTAGTAGTACTAGCCTGGGGCTTGGGAGACTAGGTTCCAGGTCCAGCTCAGCCACAGATTTCTTGTGTGAGGCCCAGCTCCACAAAAGTACTTAGGTTCCTCACTTCCAGGGATTTCAGAGGATGTTAGGAGCCTAAACAGCTTTCAGGATTGGGGCTTAAGTGTCCCAGTCCACCCCCCGCCCCCTTATAAAATGGGCTACTAGTACTTCCCAGAGTCACAGAGAACACGTGGAAAGCTCAGATACTGCATTAGTGAGGCCATATAACTATCCGTCGATAAGGCATATATTAGGACATAGAATAGTTTCCCAGTTATGTGTTGGTAGTTCCCTTATGACATAAATAATAAAATACATCATTTCTGAGAAAGTTTTTCAGCTGAGAAAATAGTAACAAACTAGAGCAAGAAACTGGAGGTAAAGTAAAACTTCCAATTTTTGAGGCAAACACTTCGCTGCTACAACTATTGTGGAGACTATTTCAAGCATTGCATGCAGCACTTTCACTGAAGTGTGCTGCAAAATTCAGAGAGAAGTGGTAAATGTGTTAAACATTTAAATTAGTAATGGGAAAATTTCTCCAGGGCAACCCGGAGTTCATTTCATGCAAGAAGATGCTCGATACAGTTCAAGGTATCAAGATAACAAGCTAGCGCAGGAAGGCTGTCATAGCTGCTAGAATCCTTAAGGGGGCTATGGCAGAATGTTGCACTGTAGGGACTTTGCATTTTTTCCAAACAGATCTGAAACTTAATTGACTTTCAGTGCAGCATGGTCTGTAGGTTCTGATCCTACCCATGCTTACACATGTGAGTAGGCCCATGCATTTTTCTGGCATGAAATTAACTGATGTGTATGTAAATGATTTCAGGATCAGAGTATCATTCTGCAGTCTTAGTTAAACTCATACTGACTTAAATTTTGAATAACGAAGAACTGTAAGTTCAAGCCCTTAATCAGAAATAATTGTATTGTGGAACGTCTCATGCTCTCTATGCTGCCAGTTTGGTGTCCTGATATATAACTTGAGCTTTCTATAACTACAAGAGAAGCACCTCTATGAGTCCAAGAAGAAAGCAGCCTGAAGCAATGCAGCCAAATTAATAAGATCAATTATTCATAACTTCCAATGGCAAATAAAGAATAATGTACAGAAAAATAGAAAACCCACATGAAATCACAGGTATATCTGGGATTTCACTATTCTGAGCCAACAAGTGAGAAAAAGATCTAGTATTGATGGTCTACTTTTGAAAAAGTTTTTATTTACTTTTATTTCTTTTGATGACCAGTGACAATCTCAAGATTTGGGGCACCTTGGAAGATTCAGAAACATCATAAACATTAAATCACTTATGAAACTGCCTACCACCATCTCTGAGGATGAGATTTTATCTGTATTCAGTTTTATTACAGTATTAGGCTTAGACTTGTGTGTTTTCTTTTCTTTTACTTGATAATTCACTTTGTTCTGCCTGTTACTACTTGGAACCACTTAAATCCTACTGTCTGTATTTAATAAAATCACCTTTTACTTATTATTTAAAAAAACACAGTATGTCAAACAAACAGCACCACACTGCTCTGATTGCTGTCTCTTGAAAAGCTACAGCCTAATTCTGCCTCTTAGATCTTTTTAGGCTATAAGGGGAACAACAAGTTTGTATTATCTCTTTTGGGAGACACTGTATCTGCATCCTGGCTCAAGCAGCAACTTGAGCTAAAACTTTGTCATATTTAAATTATTTAACAACTCTCCAGACTGGAGTGCTTGTGCCACTGCAAATGTGCTGGCATGTTTCACACCTTCAGCTGCAGCAGGCTGTCAGTCCAGAATGCTGTAACCCCAGCAAATCAACAACAACAACTCATCGTTAGAGAGAGAAAGCAAACATCTCTTGATTTCATTCAGCTAGAAGCTTCTTCTCAGGCTTTCTCTGCACTCATATATATGTGTGAGATCAACAGACTTGGAAGGTATATCTCACAGACATATAATGAAGCTTATCACACTGATGACAGGTAAGATGAGTTAATGCAAATCATGTAATAATTCCTACCTTACGCAGTAAGCTCAGAGATATATCCTGTATCTGTAAGCCATTTCTCAGGTTCTTTTTCTATAAAAAAGACCCGCAAAATATCAGGATAATTGCTACTGAGTTGGTTGAAATGCTCTCTTCAGTTACTCATTTAAATACAATTTTATATCTCCCTGTAATTTCTACTTCAAATGTGAATGTATATATTTTTTGTTATACACCTTATTATTTACTTGTATTATAGTAGTGCCTGGAAGTCCCAAACAAGAATGGGTCATAGAATCATAGAATAGCAGGGTTGGAAGGTGATCTAGTCCAAACCCCTGCTCAAAACAGGACCAACCCAACTAAATCATCCCAGCCAGGGCTTTGTTAAGCCTGACCTTAAAAACCTCCAAGGAAGGAGATTCCATCACCTCCCTAGGTAACCCATTCCAGTGCTTCACCGCCCTCCTAGTGAAAAAAGTTTTTCCTAATATCCAACCTAAACCTTCCCCACAGTAACTTGAGTCCACTACTCCTTTTTCCGTCATCTGGTACCATTGAGAACAGTCTAGATCCATCCTCTTTGGAACCCCCTTTCAGGTAGTTGAAAGCAGCTACCAAATTCCCCCTCATTTTTCTCTTCTGCAGACTAAACAATCCCAGTTCCCTCAGCCTCTCCTCATAAGTCATGTGCTCCAGCTCCCTAATCATTTTTGCTGCCCTGTCACATCATGCCAGCTGCAATACAAACATTTAGTGTGACACAGTCTCTGTCCTGACAGGCTGATAGACAAAAGAGACAGAGGTGGAAAGAATATATCATCCTCATTTCAAAGATGAAAAACAAACAGAGGGAATAAGTGACTAGCTCAAAGACAAGAAGTCTTTGAGTCTCATTCCAGTGTCATCACATAAGACCATCCATCCCCTCTTTGTTTTAAGTTTTCTTTTAAAATCTTATTCATCCATCTCATGCTTCAGTAGCAGGTACTCAAACAGTACACATTGATCATGGTAGGAGAAAATGAATAGAACAGATTATGACAATCTTGGAAATACCTAAAATTACCAACTTATGGAATCTATTCAGAGCTTTCACTTTAATGTGCATAGATCATATTTGCGATATTTTTGAATGTAAGAAGTGGTGTCATTCAGCATTTCTATTCAAATTAATTCATGTCTATTATTTCTCCTCAAGTTTGCTGAATATCTGGAAACTTTTCATGATGCAAGTTACATGAGTATATCCAAAATAATATTTTTTTAGAAGTGAAAGAGAATGAGAAAGACAGAAGTAATTGAATTGTGCAAGTTACAGAACACATATTCTCACTTTATTTTTCTAACCAATGCTAAATGAATTTTATGCATCGGTCTTCACTGCAGGGGATGTGAGGGAGATTGCCACATGTGTGACATTCTTTTTAGGTGACAAATTTAAAAAATTATAATTTGAAAAAGTACAGAGACGAGCAACCAAAATGATTAGGTGTATGGAACAAGTTTCATAGGAGGAGAGATGAAAAAGACTGGGACTGTTCAACTTAGAAAAGAGATGATTAAGGGGGTTTATCATAGAGATGTACAAAATCACGAGTGTAGTGGAGAAAGTGAGTAAGGAAGTGTTATTTACCCTTTCACACAGCACAAAACTAGAGGTCACCCAGTGAAATTAATAGGCAGCGGGTTTAAAACAAACAAAAGGAAGTACTTCTTCACACAACATAGTCAACATGTAGACCTTGTTGCCAGGGCATGTTGTGAAGGCCAAAAGTATAAATGGGTTCAAAAAAAGGAACAGATAAGTTTCTAGAGGATAGGTCTGGCAATGGCTATTAGCCAAGATGGTCAGGGATACAGCCCCATGCTTTGGGTGTCCCTAAACATCTGACTGCCAGAAACTGGGAGTGAACATCTGGGGGTAGATCACTTAATAATTGTCCTATACTGTTCATTTCATCTTGCACCGGTCACTGTCATAAGAGATGACACTGGGATAGATGATCCATTTGTCTGACCCAGTAAGGCCATTCTTGTGTAATTTTGTTTGAAATCCTAGAGAAATCAGGTGCTTCAATGAAAACTGACCCTAGGCACTTTTAACTCATGTGATGATTATTTGCTCAGCAATTCACTAGCAGTCTATTTGACTTTGGCAGTATTGCAGGAGGTCATATCTGCTCACAGATGAACTGTTCTTGACCAATTTCTGCAATGGATTGGGTGAAAATAAGCTGTCCATCAATATCAAGCCTATGCCTTCTTTTTCCACCCGTTTTTCTTCTTTTCTTCTCAATCTCTGTTTCCTTTGGAGACTACAAGCAAAATCCCACACTACTATCAACAGTAGAGTTCTCTATTCCTTCTCTAATGGAGAGTACATGGACAGTACCCCAGAGATCCCAGACAGGTTGGGATTCCATTGTGTGTACAGCACTCAGCCTGTAATAACATGACCTCTACCCCAGAAACGTTACAATCTAAAAACCAAAGACATAACTGATACATGGGAAAACATGCAAGTGGGGTAACAAAAATAATGTTTTTAGTAAGAATTGCTCTTTTATAACAGTACTGTAGTTCTGTTTGGCAGGGACTGAGAAGAATTAGTACTGATTATCCATATTTTGGTCTGCAAGTTCCTCCTCGCTCCTTGTTCTACCTGTCAAGTGTGTAAAATGGCACAAGGCATATGAAAGTGGCAGTAGTTTGAGAATCATAAGCAGAAACGTCAGCAGACTATGCAGAGCTGGGCTGGGCTAGGATATCATACATTTCCATTGACTCCAAGAGGATATGCAATTCCTTAGGATTGCATACTGCCTAGAGCATTTCAGTGAAAGGTAGTTTGATTTTGTGATGAATCTAGATGTTCTGAAATTTGGTTTCACTCCAGTTTGGGCTCCACTTGGGCCTTTTGTCAGTGAGTATGTGGGCTTATGCCCTGAAGCTTGAGAGGGTGTATCAATTATTTTTAATCCTTGTTTTTCAATCCTACAAAGCTCTTGGCTTCAATGGCACCGTGAGTGAGTGAGTTCTGTGGGTTAATTATTAATTGGGGGTTTTTTTTGAGGGGGGTGGAAATTCCTGTTATTAGTTCTAAATTTGCTTCCTTCACTTTCATTGAATGCTGATGTATTTTTGAAGGTCACAAAGGTTAAATTGGAACATCTCATCCACCTTTTCTACCTTATCCACTATTTTATATGCCTGTATTATATTCTCTTATTCGTGTCCTCTCTAAAGTAAACAGTCCCAGACTTTTTAAATCTCTTTATACAGCTATTTTTATTCCCTACTTCTGCTCCCACGATCTCATGACTAGACCTGAACACACTGTTCCAGCTGATAATATATCTATTTGTTTAATAGCATTATAATATTTTCTATCCCAGTCCTGATTAATCATAACACTTTGTTTACTTCTTGGACAGCTGCTAAATATCAAGCAGTTATTTACATGCAAGATGGCTCAGGAGCTTAGTCCACAAGAGAACCTGTGTATAAAGAAGAAATGGATTTTAAGGATAGATTTAAAGGAGAAAACAAAAGCTTCTTAGCACGTGGGAAGAGCATTCTCAAATAAGCTCTGCGGGGATTAGCACAGAGTACAGAACAGACCTCTGTACTGTATTTAGCTGTCCTGTCTTAAAATACATAAGGTCCCCCTGATTTATGCATGTGTTTAAAACTAACTTTGAAGTTAAGCATATGTTTAAGTTCCATTTCAGTCAAGAGGCACGTGCTTAAGAGTTTTGCTGAATTGGGTTCTATATGTAAAAGGATAAAAACTATGTGATAATAGCACAAAGGCCTAGAACAGAGCTTTAAAAGAAGAACAAATAAATGTGCACAAGTATGATAATGAGTCTCCCTTCAAACACATTCCCTTACAGCTGAGGAAACAGATTTAAAATCTATACTTTTGAGCCCCCAGAGATTAATTAGTGTTCTAGTAGATAAAAGTCAACTCCCTGGTCTCCCTTCCAAAGAACACCTGTTCTTCCTGGGTGAGCAATCCACATGTGCTTTAGTTCATAAGTAGCAGCAGCAGCAGAAGAAATTAATCTGTCCTGTTTTCTTCAGGTGTGTCACAGGGTCTGGGCCACCCTGTGGTCTCTGTCTTAAATAAAGGTCTTGACACTGTTTTAGTGCTGCCTCAAGTGTCCTTTATTTACAGTGTTCTCCTTATGGCCAGCCCCTACACCGAGCCTCCTGTCTGCAAGCAGGGTTTGCCCACGAGAGGCAGGGCAGTCTAGGGGTTTTTACCCCTGCCCTGCCACAAGGTGCCATTTCATGCTTTTATTAATAAGGATAGCAAACCAGATCTTTGTATAATTTCTGATGTATTTCTCTATTCTCTAGTGAATGATGTTAACCATTTGCCATTATATTGCCTTTGTTACTTCTAACAAAGTGTTGTGTAAAATTCAGTTTTCAAGAAGACCAGAAACCACTTCGTTATATTAGTTGCAGCAAAGCAGAGGGCAGGAAACCCCTGGACAAACTCCAAAACCCACGGCTTCTATTCATTTGAGTCCTTGATATACAGATCTGTCTGGATACTTCCTGCAGCATCCCCCGCATCCTTCATTTTGAAGATTAAAGCTTATTCAACTTCAAAACTTGTCAAGACAAATACCTCCAGCAAGCCTCAGATTTAAGCAGTTGGGCTTGGTAATGGTTAAGGGGAAAAGACAGGGAATCACTATCTATTTTATTTATATTAATGTCTAACATGAATCTAGTATTGGCCCTGACTGATGTCAGTTGCACTAGTTTTCCCACATTAGCTTCAACAGGAACTACTGTGTGCTCAGCACTATTGACAATCAGACTACTTAAGGATGAGCTTTTCCAAGATGACTTTCAAGGTATGTCTACTCTCAATAAAAGACCTGCAGTACACAAGGGGAGGAGGTGGAGGATCTCAGAGCTGAGGCTCCAACCCAAGTCTCATTGTTATATTTGACCCTCTAAACCATGCCCCACAAGCCCAAGTCTGCTGATCCAGGTTCTCCCGATGCAGTGCCGCTGTTTATTTTTTTTATGTCAGTGTAGACATACCCTTAGTGGAACTTGTGCTCTGAGACAATTTGTTGAAATCAAATGTTTTGTGATGACAGTTTGAGTCTGACACAGTTCCAAAGGTAGGGTTTCCTGCCAGGTCGTTGGCAGCTTGGTCTCTCATGGTCTGTGGCTCTAGGAAAGCCTGACACATGGATTGGCTCAGAGTTGGGGACTCCAGAGCTTCCAGGGTTTGTGGTTCCGTGGCAGCCCACCACAAAGACTGCCCTGGAGTCAGGGTTCCATTCCCTTCCATGGATAATTTCAAAGTCTTTGGTTTTGTTCCAAATCTTAAAAACCAACAAAAAACTTCAAGCTCCTTTGCTGCAAAACAGAACTTCCTTTCCCCACCCAGGTCTACCCCACTTACAGAGGCTCTGCCGAAAATTCCATCCTAGGTCCCTAGATAGAGACATAGGAACACACTGACTGGGATTTTCCAAAGGAACCTAAGGCAATTAGGTGACAAGATCTTGCTTCAGTTCAGTGGGTTTTGGATGCATATTCCCTTAAGCTCCTTCAAAAAATCAAAGCTCTTCACCCTAAATTTATACATCTAAATCATATTTTGGCACCTAAAGCTAAGTGGTATGATTTTCAGAAATGCTGAGCATTCACAACTCTCCTTGAAGTCCTTCAGAGCTGGGGTGCTGAGAACTCATAAAGATTCTCTCATTTCACATTGCATCTAAATATGGATTTAAATGCCTTTGAACACTAAGCAGCCAAGTCTGAACATTTAAACTGCTGGTTATAGCTGATTCACTTGCAGAATTTTAGCTCAGTCCTGTTGTACAAGTGTCACTCCTTTCCTGAATGGCTCCTAAACTGCTGACAGGAACTTTTGCAGACAACAGCATATATTCTACTCATAGTGCACATCTGCAATTCATTTACATATAGTGAATTACCTGCTTGAATTCAGAACAAAGTGTCTTCTGCAGCCTTTCACTGTCTTAAAGGAAATTACAGTTAATTCATTTGCTTGGTAGTTGGGATTTAGTTTTTAGTCTACGCAAATTATTCCTAATAATGTTATTCCCATTACCTTGCCTATACTGACACACCTAGAGCCATAACTTTAATAGACCTATTCTTAAAGAAGCTCCTTTGTAAATATTGTGTACTATGGGTCAAATATTATACTCATGTGGAGCTTTTCCTAATAGGGGATGAATGCTCAAATGCCAGGGCTTACTGTAAGTTAAGGGCACTTAACACTTTGCAGGAATCAGATTTTACACTGCATGCCTCTACAAAGAGAAAGTGGGTGAGATAATATCTTTTATTGGAACAACATCTGGTGGTGAGAGAGACAAGCTTTCCAGCTCACATAGAACTCTTCTCCAGGTCTGGGGATGGTACTCAATGTCACATCTATTCCACTTTGTATTTATGTAAAGAGTTAATACATGTTGCAAGAGACCATTCGAATGTGAAGAGGGCAGTCGTAGGACAAAGAAGGGTTAGTACTGAGATTGTTGCAATGGTCCATAAATCTAGTGTGTCTAAGTCCATGATTTTTTTTTTTTTTTGGTATCTAGCAGAGATATAAATTTAAGTTCCCAGGTTCATCTTTTGAAGGCTTTGTGCAGGTTTCCTTTGAGGGTGAAGGCTGAGATGTCAGATATGGAGTGATAGTTTTGTGGAAAGGGTTTATCCATAGATGATATGGTGTTTTTTCATATCACTTTTTGGTGTGACTTCATTCAAGAGAATTGTGGCTGTCTGGTTTCACCCACATCAGAACCAGGTCCAGAATATTGAAAGAGACTCTTTCTGGACTTTACTGGAGTTCTGAAAATGGTAAGAGGTAGTGGAAAAAATGGAAGATGTATACATGAGATAGACACTATAGATAACTTTCTCTTGTAAAATCATTTGTCCAATATGTGTAAATGTTTTTAGGTAACTAAGCTACATGACAAATGTCATTTTTGGTGGAATGCTCAGTAACAAAAGCTGTGTATTTACTACCTGGATGCCTTAACATATTACCCAATAGATTTATTTTAGAGGAAACCACTTTTGCCTGTACTTTTAGGAGCTTGCCAAAACTAAGCTTATTGTAGGCAAAAAAATCACATCCATGGATTCCGAGTGCCAAGTGAATTTAAATTAAATATAGCATTCAAAACAGAATTATTAGGCAGGGTCTTGAATAATTTGTAATGTCCACAGGACACCATAAATGTGTATGTTGGATTTCTGCTCACAACGAAGGATAAGAAGAACCTGGGACTCCAAGTCTGTCTTTACACATTGTGCAACGAAATCGTCAGGTTCTTTCTCACTATGGAAAATGTTTCGTTCTGGCTTAGCTGTGCTTGCAGGCAGAGCAGCCAGAATACAAAGTAGTTTGGAAATGTTTGAATGGCTCTTCTGACAACTGTTTAGTGGTACAAGATACAGTGGTGATATGCGTTGCAGGATATAACGAATGACCACAAAATGGTATTTAGAAGACCTGTGCAGTAAGAGTCACATGATAACCAACAACACTAGTATGTTTTGATACAACTCTACAAATCATTCGTTGCTCAGACTAATTCAGATATTACAAGGAGAAGGGGAATTGTTCATAATTCAATATACATGTGAAGCAGGATGTGCTTTTCACAACCTTGGCTTTACATAATATTTAAAAACTAAACTTAGGCCTTAAGTCACTGACATTGCTTAAGCCCAATGCATGAACCTTACATTAGTTGTACTGATGTCATAAGTAGTTTTGTAACTCCTGATTTCTGTGCCCTGCACCTTTACATTTTCAAAGCAGTCTTGACTGTTGCAAGACCCTCCATTTTGGGGAATCACTTCATTTCAAGATAACTGTTCCTAAAGAATGAGACTCTCACTGTGCTCCCTAGAAAGGCTAAATAGTTGTTCATTCTAATTTTGTCTTCCTTAATTTTAAAATAAAAGTTATCCAAACTTAAACAGTATGGTTGCTCCCGTGTGTGGGGTAAGGAACAATATTGTCTTCTACGTTATACCACAAAGGCTTTCAAATCTGACAGCTTCTACACACTATGATATAAAGTCTTGAAATATCAGATACCTTTGTAAAAGTCTATACCTGTTTGGTGTATTGATTGTGAGATGGAGAAGTAGATCCAAAACAAAGTTATAAGGGCTTGGCGAAACAAATCTGTTATCAGTTAGTAGGTGGTGTATAGTAGCATTAGCAGTGAATGTTGAAGGGCTTTTTTTTTTCCTTCATAGTCACTACTTGTGTCTGGAAACAATTAACTGAAACTACTCTTGGAAGTAGGTTTGACATTCTGTAGACAAAAGAGGTGGTAACAATGGCTCTTCCTAGCTGAATTTGCACAAATGGCAATACACTAGATTAGAAGAAGGTTACTGTCTCTTTAAATTTGTGTCCCATCAACTGCCCAAATTATTTGTGCTAAAATAGACATTAGAGAGAAGACCACAAAGAGTGTTGCCAAGAATATCATGATTAGAATGTTCTTCCTGAAGCTCGATGTCAGTTATCTCTACATTGAATCCTGCCTGTTTTTCCACACACAAAAAACAAGTCTCTTGATCTGTTCTATAAGCATCTAAATTACAGATTTTGGTCTCTAAAAACTCCACTAAAGACAAAGTGTCTTCTGAAACTGGTGAGTGGTTTTCTCACTTTAAAACTCTTTTCAGTGAAAAATGGCATTTTTTCCTAAACTGATAATTTCCGTTGAAATGGTTCAAGATGAGGGATCTCAAACTCTAAGCACCAGGAGGACCCCATGAGCACTCGTACATTGGCCTGTGGGCCGCATCACTGACACTCCCCTTTGCTGCCACCAACCCTGCCCCCCACTCCAGTCCTTCCATGAGGCCCCACCTCTTCTCACCCCTATTCCAACCCTTTCCTCAAATCCCTGTTCCTGCCCACCCTCTTCTTCCTCCCCTGAGCTTGCAGCTTCCCGCTCCTCCCCCTCCTGCCTGGAAAGTGCTAAGCACCACCAAAGAGCTGTTTGGCGGCAGGAAGCCTCTGGAGGTAAGTAGAGGAGTGGGCATGCGGCACGTTGAGGGGAGGAGGAGCAGGGGGAAGGGACCATGGCGGGGTGCTGGAAATAACTCCAGGGAGCGGGGGAGCTTGGCAGGCCATGTGTTTGAGACCCCTGTTCAAGATGGTCTGATTTGGATTAGAAATTAAAAATTTCTGTAATCTCTCTTCTGCTCATACTACCTCCACCTGCTCTCTTGTTCACTGACAAAATGTGGGGAGGGAAGGAGGAAACAGAGAGAGAGAAAGCAAGAGAGACACACACATACACGGGAAAACCCAGATTATTTTAAAACCACCTTTGGATCTCATGAATGTCCGTGAGAGCTAAGGTCTGGGCAGCATCCAGAAAATGTCAAACTTGAGGGTACTGCATTATGCAAATCAGGTATTTATATTGACAAACTGCTTGATAAGCACCAGCATGACCAAGTGTATGTGCAAACCGCATGATTTGGAAGGGTACTTTAGGTATCTAAATTAGGTATGAACTAGTATATGTGACCAACTAGCTGCAGCTAAGTTTGAAATATGTTCCATTCAATAGTGCTTGTACCAATTTCCAATTTAAGGTCACTGCCAGTGCTGCCTCAGCAATTACCACTAAAGCGTTGTGTGAGGGCTTGTTGGAAATGGTTCTTTATCACAGTAATTTCAAGTAGCTACCTTTGAAGATTCCACCAATTCACAAAAGCAGTGATCATCAAATATAAGTTCCATGGTAATATTATTGCTTCCACTCAAACCCAAGGCATATACAGTAACGAATGGATTTTGGGAAATGCAACAAAAAGATAAATGAACTGAATGAATCAAAGCAACAGTTGACTTGACATATAAATGTGTTACGGATTTACAAAGCTATGCAAATATTCATCATGAACGAAACTGGTGAAAAACACCATCATGGGATTTGAAGATTTACCTTCAATTCTGGGTAATAGGAAAATGTATATTCAGTGTGGGGGAGTGGGTCCAATGAAGTATGAGCTTCAAAGTTTGTAGGCATTAGGCTGATGAAACTGAATAGTAGAGCTGTTAAAACATTTCCCCTCAAAACAGTCTTCCATTTTAAAATGCTGTTTCAATGAAACAGCATTTCCTAAAAATGTTGATCATTCTGACAATTTCATTTAAAAGAAATTGTCTGGTTTAGACTCTTTTGGAATGCAAACTTACAATTTTTGTTTCATAGAGTCTTTGTGGTTTGAAATTTGCTTGTTTATCTAACTAAAAAGGGTCAAAATAGAAATGTTTCAATAGTCTCAAAATATTTTTTTTGGCATTTCATTTCATGAAAATTTAAAGTTTTGGCTTTTCATTTCCATATGAGGTATACTCTTTTTCAAATGCTTTGAGATGGAAAATCTGTTCTCTGACCCAACTCTTCTGAATACTACTCATGACATGATTTGTACCATCTAGCCCCTCTGGAGGTGCTCAGATTCCTGATGAGAAGTAGGGTTCATTCGTTGTGGCTGTTCTGCCTTCTGGGAAGAACCACCCATTAGGAATGTCAGGTCAGAGAGACTGCTCTTCACTGATGTGATAGGATTGTATTCTCTCTGGCTCTAATGCTGTGGGGTCTAAAATCCTTATCAGGTATGTTCTTCAGTTTGTAGCTACTGTGGAGTAAGAAGCCATAGGAGACACTTAAGAGCTAAAAGCAATTTGGTACTTACATGGTCTTCTCTATCCCTTTACACTGGTATCTGAGCACCTCATAAAGTACTATTCAGCGCATTTTACACATGCGGAACTGAGGTACAGAGAGACTAAGTGATTTGCCCATGGTTGCAAAGGAAGTCTCTCATGGAGAAAGAAACTGAAACCAGATCTCTGGAGTCCTAGGTGAAGGGACTAATCACTAGAACTTCCTTCTCCTTACTGCAATGACTTTTCAGCTTTGAAAAGCCTTCTCCCCACGCCACCCCCCTAAAAAACCCATCACTACTTCAATGCAAAAAGCTGGCTTTGTGCTCAGAAATTGTGTTTTTCCTTTTGACTCAATTCAGAAATTATTGGGGAAAATGGGAAAGTTTATTTTGCAATTTACAGCTATGCTTGTGAAGCCAATCCATATGAAACTCTACCACGGATCTTCTAGTAGGCAGCAAGTATACTAGCAGCATAGCTCTCCCATCTTACCTTGTCAATATTCTCCAACCTTGACCGGACATCTCTAAAGAGAGGCTGGTTTGACCTCTCTCTCTCTCTCTCTTCAACCTGTCATCAATCTCAGCAGGGAAGTCAAGAAATCATCAAGTGATGTCAACTATTTTGTGACTTTTGCAAAGGAGATCTGTCCACTGACAAGTAGACCATACTCATTAAATGACTAAATTATTTTCATGGTCCTGTGGCTAAATCCATCCATTGAACTTTGAAAATTTGCCACAAAGCCCAGGAATATTTTCTTCACTTGTAATAGGGGAAAATGACAATCTGATTAGCATCTTCTAATTAATATAGTTTTTCATTTTACCTGAGGAAGCACCCTTTAGTCACATAATGACTCATTTCAAATGCAATCATTTTATTTCTCCTTTCACAGAGAGGCCAGTAGGAAGAGTTTGTATATCTGGTTTCTCTTGATAAGGGTCTCTTGCCTTCCCTTATATCTTTATTCTAGTGATTGATCTATTTTTTTGGTGCTAGACATGCCTCTGAAAACTGCTTTTGTCTGTTTCCTGCTATGTCATATAATATTTGCATTAGAAAAGGCAAAATTAAAGCCACAATTAAGAAACATGACTTCTAATGCCATCTTGGGATTTTGTGTGTAAAAGATAGCAACATGAAATGATGATTTCCATGTTGTTAGTCCTTTGTAAAATGACAGCAACAGATTCTCTGCAACATTTATTGGTATCTTTGTTAATACCTTAGTAAAATAACCAACTGCTAAAGGAAATCCACTTCAATATTGTGGCAAATGTTAAGTAATGCAAGACATTGCTAAGATAATGTTAAGTAATACAAGAAGTTAAAGACAATATATGGCAATGGTCATTGCTGTATTATTCTCCACAGAAACTCTCACTTCCTGTATTTATTTTAGTATAATGTCATCATTGTGCAAATAGTGAGTATATAAGTAGGTGCATATATTTGTGCAAGTTTATTTCTCCCCCTTCCCCTTGTGGAGGAGGTCTGCTATATTTGTATTGTTAGAGCATTGCAGACGTATTCCTTTTTAAAAGCAGGGAGATTCCTAAAATAACTCATCTATTAAACTTTCAAGGAAAGGTAAAAAACCTAATTTTTTTTGCATCCTATTTATTTAATATGACAAGCTTACTGGACCTACAGTGATTTACATTAGCTGTGAATATGTCCCTAGATTATTCAGCACAGAATATGCAGGCACTAATTTTCCAGTGCAGGTAATAGTCATTTACCCTTGTGCAAAATAAACACAGTGAGTGCAAGCTGCTACTAGATTTGAATGGCCATGTTTTATGCTCACTTTGCACAGGTGAAAGCAACTACACAAGAGACAAAACAATGGAGAATCAGGTGCAGAGGCTGTAGGGCAGAAATTAGTTGAAAGTACTTTCAACAGAAGGAAATCAATATGACCAGGCACTCTCTTTTCCCATCTCAGGTTCTTGGCTAGAGACATTGCTGGCTGCACTAACAGGGACAGGTAGTCTGTGCCGGTTTTTATAGCACAGACCCAGCCATGCTAGCTCTTGGACTCACTACAACAAAGTCTGTCATGATTGAAGAAGCACTAACATGTTGCCATGGTAATCTTGTATCAACGGTTTGATTTTAATAAAAAGTGTTACACGTTATGAGTGATACATATCATTTTGTAGGGTTACTACAGCTAAATGTTTGCCAGCTATGGGGTTTTATTACAAACCTCTCCATCTAGCTATGTATTTATACCACTCATCTTACTTTAAGTATCTAGTAACCTGAATTATAGGCCAGCTTCATGAACCTGAGCAAGGCCAAGTGATTATTCTGAATGGGAACCATGAAGAAATTTGATGCTTACGAATTGTTTTTGACACAAAACCAAACCAAACGTTTATTTTGGTTGAGTTTCACTTCAGGGTCTGGGTTTCTTCAAAATTTAAAGACAAAACAAACAAAATACCAAATTTAAAAAAAGTAAGCAGGAACCATTATGAACCAATACCAGAATAAAGGTTTGCCAAAGCTCTATTTGGGAGGATTCCTACCACATTGAAAAGTAAGATGTACACAATGGGAATTAGGCCTGCATTTTTGTGCAACTCCAAATGCTGGTCACTGTGGATGAGACAGGAGCTGATCATGAATACAGTGTAAATGTTAAGATGGTGGTTGGAGTTACTCTGATAGATTATGTTCACAGTAAACATATAAGAGGAAGTATGAAGACGGTACCAATTATAGAAAAGTTGATGGAATCCAGGCTTAGATGATTTGGTCATGTGAATGAATTATATAGGAAACAGAGTGTTAAACTTAGAAGTGGAGTGTAAGAGGAAGGTTTGAATACCCAAACTAGATGGATGAACGTCCTACAAAAAGGATTTGATTAGCTGTGGCATTTCCAAGAAACCACTTCAAGATAGACTGGAATGGGGAAGGACTTGAAAAACCAAACTCACATAGATGGGACAAAGACCAGAAGACGAAACTCTATTTACAGCTCCTGAAAGAAGAATTCAAAACTTCCCTTTTCCATGCCATGATAGAGTTTAGTTATGTTACTTATACATTTCTTTATCTGAAGTGCAAATGTGTCATATGTTGAAATTTGATCTGTAAAGACAAGTTTATCCCCAGTGAGAAGTATTACAGCTTCTAATTCCAGTTAAGTTTTATTGTTTTTAGGTGAGTTCAACTACTCCTAATAGACTCTCAGTATTAACTCCTCTTATATCTACCCCTACCTCTCTCACTATTATCTTTTGAGGAACATATTGGATGGGGAGATCAAATCTAAATTCTAACTAGGTTTAGGCAAAGGTTTGTCACTGAGCATTAAATTAGGCCCTGGCTCGTATTACTGGTGTCAAAATTATGCAAAATAGTTCCTGTGCTCCAGAATGACAAACTTCTGCAGGTGGAATGATTTTGTAAGATGTCTATCATTTTGGATGCTGGTCATCTCAAGATCAGCTATTCTTGTGAAGATTTTGCTAGTTTGTGCCAAGAAATTGAGGGAGCAGTTTAGAATAAAAATTATAGGGATAATTCCATACCTGGGGATCTGAAGTGTTGGCTTTGGCATATTTTATTCATATTCTATGGTAGGAAAGCCAAATAGTCCAGTTAATAAATTAATACATAAACTAAAAGAAAGGATGGAGGGACATTTTAGCGTTAAAATTCTATTTTTGATCATTCCTGCAGAAGAAGAAAGGACACTGCATGCAAGTTTTCCCATTCTTATACATGTCCCTCATAATCTAGAAGGACTACTTCTAGGGGTGAAAGAGTTTAGAGTTCGCTCGTCAAGCTTGCTCAGGATTCAGGTCTGCAGAGTGTTGGACATTCTGTCCGTGATCCAGCACAACATTTAATCAATATGAGTCGTTCCATCGATTACACTGGGACCAAGTGTTTAAAGTTAAGCTCATGCGTAAGTGCTTTGCCACATCAAGGACAGAGTAATTGTCTTCCAGGACTGAGCCCTCAGTCTCTGGCCTTTCTGGTAAGTCTGCCAGTGCAAATGCTAATGAGAGTCGTGGTTGCCTCACACAGTTTATGAAAACTTATTAAAAGCTTTCAAAAACAACTAGCCAAAGTTTGAACAACTGAACTGATTCCCTGAATTATTACAAATGCTGCCAATGAAAGCCTATGAAAGATAGAAGATGCCAAAATGAATAAAACTCACATTTATTTTCTTCTCTCATCTGACTTGTGATCTTTGGTGTCCTTCCTTTTTAGTGGGCAAATACATGAGATCACTCGCCTGCTTGATACTCCAGGTCTTTAGTGCAAATCTACAAGTTGGAAGAGGGAATCCTTTGACCCTGCAAATGATTAATATATGCAATCCATAAAGCATGAATTTGGGAGGTCACTGGTTGCATGCGTCTTACTACTCAGCTTCAAATTATCCTGTCCTTTTCCTACTCTATACACTATACATACTTCACTAACCTATGTAGCACTGAATTCTACACACTGCCTATATGACAAGAAAAGTATTATGCCCTCTGATTTTTTCTAACTTTGCTGACCTCAATTTTCAGTCACCATCACCTCATTCTTGTAGTTATGGATTTGATGAAAGGGAGGGAATCAACATTCACTTTTTCACCTTCCTAAATTTTGAATTGCTCAAATCAAGTTAGGTTCCATGCGCCTCTTTTCCAGGCTAAAAAAACTGGAGTATTTTCATGGATTATCTATGATGGAGTCTCTCATCATAGATCAATCCAACTAGATCCTTCTCTGGGCATTCTCAGTATCAGCTGCATGTTTCTCTACCTGAAGTGGCCAAAGTTTATATCTCTCCCCCTCTGCACACTGGCCCCGCCATGACCTTTCCTGCCTGGTTTACTCAGGAGCAGGCACTACTCACCTGTGCTCCTGGCACTACTACAGGCACTACTCACCTGGAATCCTGATATTGTTAACAGTAAAGGAGATCCTGAGTATCTCAGTGGTGATGTAGAATAGACAGGAATCCTCTCTCCACCCCTCTGCTGCAGTCCTTTCACTTTTAAGGAAATTAAGCTCACTAGTGTGCCTTGAGAGCCACTAAGAATAAATGTGAACAAATCTATGCACTGGGGCTAACTCCAAAGTACCAATTATAAACTCTAGATCTAACAATATATTCTGAGTATATTGTTTAATGAATATCCCTTTATTTTACAACTTAGAAAACCATGATAGGATTAATTAAAATTTGGGCTGTCAAGCATAGCTAACTCAAAAAAATTAATTGTGATTAAAAAAGTAGTTGTGATTAATTATAATCAGACCAATTTGCATTTATTTCATAAAATGTATGAAATATTTGATGTTTTTCTACATTTTCAATATTGATTTCAGTTACAACATAGAGTTGAAAATGCACAGTGCTCACTTTATACTATTATTTTTTATTACAAATATATGCATTGTAAAATGATAAAAGAAATAGTATTTTTCAATTCACCTTATACAAGTACTGAAGTGCAATCTCTCTCATACAAGTATAACTTACAAATGCAGACTATTTTTGGTTATGTAACTATACTTCAAAACAAAACAGCGTAAAAACTTTACAGCCTACAAAGTCCACTCACTCCTACTTCTTATTTTGCCAGTTGCTAAGACAAATTTGTTTACATTGATGGGAGATACTGCTGCCTGCTTCTTAATTTATAAAGTCACCTGAAAGTGAGAATAGGCATTTGCATGGAACTTTTTTAGCTGGCATTGCAGGGTATTTACATGCCAGATATGCTAAGCATTCTTATGCCCCTTCCATGCTTTGCTGTCCATTCCAGAGGACATGCTTCCATGCTGATGATGCTTGTTAAACAACCGCCCCCCCCCCCGCAAAAAAAACCAATTAAATTTTTGATTTTCTCCTTGGGGGAAAATTGTATGTCTCCTGCTCTGTTTTACCTGCATTCTTCACATATTTCATGTTATAGCAGTCTCAGCTGATGACCCAGCACATGTTCATTTTAAGAATACTTTCACAGCAGATTTGACAAAACACAAAGAAGATACCTGTAGCGGGGTGGTCACCCCGCTCTGGCCTAAAAGGGCTTAAAACAGACCAGGAGAGGGTTGTGGTTGGGAGCAGGCAGCTCCCAGGCTGATTGGGAAGGCAGCCACAGCTGGGGCCACGCCCAATTAGGCAGCAGCTGGCCCTGATAAAAGGGCTGTTAGTTTAGAGCTCAGTTAGAGAGTCTCCTGTAGCTGTGGAGGAAAATAGGCCTGACTGTTGGGGAGCTTGGCAGGGTACCTAGAGTGGAGCAGGGCTGGGGAAAGGCCAGAGGAGCTGAGGAGCTCCAGCCTGGAAATACCCCCACCCCCAAGGCTGCTGGCCTAATAGAAGGCTAAAAGAGGTACTGGGGTTACAGGGGGCAGCCCATGGTTAGGCAGAGGCAGCAGGCCAAACCCTCCTTGTCTATGACAACTGGCTTATACAGACTGTAGTCAGCCCCAGTGAAAGGGGGCTTGATGGTGACTGGCAGTAGCCCATAGGCTGAGGCAAGGTGGGGATAGGGAGTGCGGGGTTCCCGGAGAAGGAAGGCCTGAGGAGGAACTGCCAGGGGCAGTATCCCAGGTGAAAGGGCACCAGGGCCAGTAGCAAGTGGGACATCGGCCTGCAGAGGGTGCTCTAGAGGCTGGAACGCTAATTTCCGAGAGGCCAGCAGGAGGTGCTGCAGGGTAAGTTGTCGCGCTGTTACAGTACCAATGTGAGATTTCTAGAAACATCTAGAACACTGACCCAAGGTTTAAGGATCTGAAGTGCTGTCCAAAATCTGAGAGGAACTAGGTGGCAGCATGTTTTTAGAAGTCTTAAAAGAGCAACACTCTGAGGAACCTGCAGAACCCAAACAACCAAAAGAGAAAGTCAGCCTTCTGCTGGTGGCCTCTGACTTAGATGATGAAAAGGAACATGCATCGGTCCACTTTGCTTTGGATTGTTATCGAGCAGAACCCATCATCAGCATGGAAGCATGCCCTCTGGAATGGTGGTTGAAGCATGAAAGAACGTATGAATCTTTAGCGCATCTGGCACATAAATATCTTGCAATGCTGGCTACAACAGTGCCACGTGAATGCCTGTTCTCACTTTCAGGTGACATTGTAAATAATAAGTGGACAGAATTATCTCCAGAAAATTGTAACCAACCTTGTCTGAGTGCTTGGCTGACCAAGAATAGGACTGAGTGGACTTGTAGGGTCTAAAGTTTTACATTGTTTTATTTTTGAAAGCAGTTGTTTTTTGTACATGAACTTACAAATGTAGAATTTTCATGATGAAGAGATTGTACTATAGTACTTGTATTAGGTTAATTGAAGAATACTATTTCTTTTGGTGTGTGTGTTTTTTTTTACAGTGCAAATATTTGTAATAAAAAGTAAATAGAAATTGAGTACTGTACACTTTGTATTCTGTGTTATAGTTGAAATCAGTATATTTGAAAATGTAGAAAACAAAATTTAAAATAAATTGTATTCTACTTTTTTTACAGCACAACAGCATATTAATCACTCGACTGCCTTAATTAAAATGCTACACCCACTTTAAGACAGTAGGGGACACTTCAATTAATAAGTTACACTTACAGTAGTAAATACAACTTATCCAACTTACTACATTTATATTGCCATCAGTGACCTCACTCCTGAGAGTTCATTCCTCTTAATTTTAGAGTTCTAGATGCACATGTAGGCACTCCTGAAGATGGGGACAGAGCTCTGTTAGTCTAGTAAAGTAATCCAGCCAAAGCAACAGTGGGCCAGAGCGATTCTAACTTGGGATCACTCCAAGGTGCACAACCTTTCTGAAGACAGGAGTTGTTATAACCATGAAGTGGGTCTTAGCCCACGAAAGCTTATGATCCCAAACATCTCTGTTAGTCTAAGGTGCTACAAGACTTTGTCGCTTTTGCAGATCCAGACTAACATGGCTACCCCTCTGACACTTGAAACCAGAAGTCCATGACCCTTGATCCTGGTTAGCCACTGTCAAGTAGTCTCTTGGTGACTAAAGAGTGTCAATACCAACCTAAGGGCAGACTTAAGGCTCAAGGCACAAACCCCTATTTCTATACTTAGATTTCACCAGCCAATCATCAACTATACACTCCTTGGACACTATAACGACATTAACATAGAGTCACAGTCCCCTGGGGTATGCCAATTTATCTTGCCACGTAGATAAGCCTAGGGTTTTGACAACTGATCCCTTTCACCAAGAATCACAGCAATGTTCATGTTACTCCCAGCCCCAAAGTACGAGTCATTTAGCTTAGGTCAACTGCACCTTAGATCTCACATCAAAAGACAATTCTTGTAATCCTATAATAAACTATCTATAAATGTATTAATAGGCAAAGAAAATGAATTGTTTACAAGGTTAAAGCAGGCAATCATAGACACACAAATATATCACGCTCTTAAGGGTCCTAAATAATAGAAGCATCTATAATAAGCAAGCTCTGTGTGTCTTTCAGGGCTAACTCAGGCTAAACACTGCCATTCTCTTGCTCATGCCCAGAAAGCATTACCTCCTGCTCCAGAGTCCAAACAGCCTAGAGATCCAGTTCTTTCTGGTTAGAGGTTTTTATTCCCTTCCCCCATGTGTTCTGAGCTGCAAACTCTCCTGGAGGGAGAAATTCACTTTCATCACTCCTCTTCTTTGGTGGCAGGGAGGAGAGCAGAGCAACAAAGTCTTTTGTCCTCTTTAGTGTTCCACAATAATCCATCTGGTGTTGACTGGCATTCCTTGTTGGCCAGGCCCTAACAACTTCTGTTGGAGGCCAATATCAGTTAGTGTCGGTTTAATAGGAGAGAGGCCAGAGTGAAGTAAGGCACAAACGAGGTTCTTCTATTTGTAAAAGGATGAACATTCATTTAAATTTGATTGTATCCCTGAAAGAAGGGTGAGGGGGTTGGGGCACATTTTGCACTTTGGTGAAGCCCTCCTCCTTCCAAAGTGCGAAGATACCATGGATTTGTATTTGTTTTTGGAGTAGTCTTCTCACATGTCTGTAAGGGAGGCCCCACTCTATGAAGCAGCCCTTTAGAAGCTTGCCTGAATTCCCAGGAGATTGTTGCTTCTGCTGTAGAGGCAATCCCCTAGCCAATAGAACTGCCATGTTATAAGCTGGGCTAGTTGAAAAATGTGTTGTGGAAACCTATCGATTTTGACAAACTTTTGATGAACCACAGGCAAGGTTCCAATGGAATCCTGCCTTCTGTCCTACCACACGAGCTGGCAGGCTGCCCAGCCACGTGAAGAGATCTGTATAGGGAAGCCCAAGGCCTCCAGGATCCTTGTTGCAGAGTCAAGAGCCTGGAAGCTCAGGCTCTAACCAGATCTCCACTCCTGTCTCTGCATCAGGGAATGTGGAAGCCTTGAAAACCCTGGCTTGAGTGTGGTTCTCATGACTTCTAGACGCTCTCCTATGAAACTAGGCACCTGGTACTCTGGGATAGACTTCCAGTGTCACCACAGTAGAACTTCTGTAGACAACTCCAGGCCAGGGGCCCCAGGGCTTCCAGATGCCCGCGCTACCTGACTCCTGCAGCTGGTGAGCCAGCCGTCCTAGGAATCTGGATGGCCTGGGGTCCCCAGCTATCGGTATCCCACATAGTGGGGCTGCTCCCAGAGCTACAGATCCTGAAAGCCCTGGCAGCTGCTGAATGAAGTTGACACATGTCTTGTTAGTTTCACAGCTGCCCAGTATTGACTAGCAGCAGTGAAATTGATAAGATTCTTGTCAACTTCACTCAGTAGCTGCCATGATCTCACAGAGCACATTTTGTGTTGGAAACACCACCTGTCTAGATTTCTGGGATAAAAACTTCAGGAAAATTCTGGTTTGCATGACTTTTTTAAAAAAATGGGTTTCTTCCAAATCAGACAAACGAAATTTCAAAATATATTAATCTGTGAACTAGACATTGTGATTTTCTTTGGCAGCTTTTGTTACAAGGGAATGGATTAGAAAAGAACAGAAACAGACCACAGCCTGATATCTAACTTCATCAGGCAGATCCTAGCATCTAAATGTCTGTAATTTTATAATTCCTCCAATCACCAAATTCCTCAAAAATGAGGAAACTAAGTCATCACATGCATATCATATGAAAAAAAAGAATCACAGAAAAAGTCAAATACATCTTCTAACACTAAAGATGACATTTTATTAGAATATGCAAATCACTAATAATCCTAATGCTCTTCTACATCTCACTGTAGTGTTTCTGCCTAGAACCTTTCCCAAGCCTGCTCTTGCTTGGCTTCCCGCTACAGTATGAAAAAAGAAAAACCCAAAATAGTTTTCCTCTCTTTGTAGCTAGAGCCACAAATGTCAGCCAGCATGAGATCAGAAAAAAAACCCAACCCGAATTCCAAAGACCATTTAATGGATTGTCAATTAGAATCAGTGAACACTGAACTAAATGTTAAAGACAGTCTAAATTAGCAAATATTTGAAATGTACAAAGTGGCCTTAGTGGAGAGTGAGTGAAATGCATTTGACATAGTCAGCTAAAAAGGTGACAAGACCTTGTTGTATATCCAGCAGAAGAAATTCATTGACATCTTGAGGTCTTTCTACATTAGAGGAAAGTAGAGAAAAAACTGACTCCCTAGAGACAATTACTGAAAATAAGCTGACACCAAGATGACTGAGAAGATAAGAATTTGCCATTCTCCATATTTTTTTTTTAACAAAGCAAATAGTTTAAAGTAAAACTGTTGATTAGGAAAAAAGAAAATTAGCTTGCTGGGAACTTACTTAAAGGAAATTCTGGTAAGTTATTTTGTATCACCCATCAAAAGGATTTATTTGTAGTCCATCAGCTGATAAGAGATCATTTGATGGATTGGTCTTCTATGGGACTGCAGATGGATGATTAAGCCAATGCAAAGTGTGACCTCTTATTCATAGAGCCATTAAAGATTATTTTGGTAACCTGTTTGGCTTCTTCCATACACCCATGGCATGCTGGATGAGGATTTCAATAGTATGATGTCATTTCAAATTCATATCCTCCCTTTAGCTCTGCTGCAAGCAGTGTGTGCTTAAGACAATGATATTATATGCTGGCTTGCAAACCATCTTTAATGTGTTTCCTCTGGATCCCTTGGCTAAGAAATATTTTTTTAGGTAGTCTTTTACCTGCCATTGTAGTGACATGGTCGAGTGTTATGCAATGACAAGCTGAAACGTAGTGAAAAAGCAAAATCATATTTGTAAATGCAGTATCCACATGCTCTGTGATATAAATATTGCTAGAGGTTAGGTTTGCGTCTGCATCAAGTTATGGGAAAGCATTTATTGAACAACTTTAATAAAATACAGATGACATGAACCTGACTTTACATTAGCTATTCAGGGAATTGCCTGCCTAGTACACATTTTAACAAGACACATCCTTACTTCGGAATACTTTCAAAGGCAATATAAATATTACGACTTTCATGTTAAGCATCTTAATATTCATTCCAAAACATCTGGCAAGGGACGCTAAAAAATGTGGTAAATAAAGACTCTGATATGAGGATTTACAGCAGATGTAGATCTTCCATTAATGCTTTCAGGATATATTCCTGCAGTTCGGTTAAAGCTACAGCAAAATGAGGCCAGGTATCTGAATGTTTCAGCTAACACGCCCTCTCTCTATTAGAAACAGGATGGCTCTCATTATCAAATTTTTAATTCCCCTTTGTACAGAAGGATCCAAATTGCCCCTCTCCCAGCTACACAACTCTTGCCTTTGAAGTCTTCTATTCTAACTCACAGGCATGTTTCTTGTGCTAAATAAAATAAAAGTGATACATACAATGAAGATTCCAATGCAGGCCCTTGTTTCATTCCTTGCACGATTCATGTATTTGTAAAACTAAAAGTTATTTTCTTGCAAGATTCTTGACATCTCTATTCATCGTTCTTTTAGCTACATCTGCCCGCTAGCATATTTCTGTCTGCCATTGCCTAGGCCAAGTTCTTTCTTTAAGCAGCCCATGCATTTGTTTTTGACGAGTTGGCTTTAAGACAAAACCATCCATTCAAATCAATAACCATCACACAACAAATGTTGACTAAGCCAGTGTCTTCTCCTTTATTACAAAAATCCAGTGGGACTGCTGTATAATTTTACTAACTCGCTTTTAAATCAAGCCTTATCTGTGATCCCATTCTGTCTCTTGCCACCTTGTGGCTACTTGGAACCATTGCAACTAATTATTTGTAATGCCCCAAATTACGTGTTGTTTAAAATAATGAAACAGGAGAGTGCTATTTTCCTCTATTATGTTACCTATCTGCCTGGGCTAGAGAGAGTTCAGTTTACAGCTGTCACAATATATTGACCAAAATAATCTTAGCAGTTTGTTCTAGTTAAAGACTAATGTATTTCTGTGACCATTACACATGTTTTGGTGCACAGATGAGCTGTGCACATCTTGGAAACACTTACATTTATCCTAATTTTGAGACCCCCCCACAGCCCATTCACTGGAAATGAAATAATAGATCCACTTAAAAAAAGCGCTAGAGGCCTTGTTCTTGTAATTACACACAGGAGTCACAATAAGATGTGTGCACTTCTCCAAAATGATTTGCTCTTAGATGCTAGTTAAAAACCCTAATCCATCTGATTGGCTTACTTGCTCACTGGTCAAAAGAAATACTTCAGGCAATGCAGTTGCAAGTGCTACCCCCTTAAACTAAAGGAAGAGATGTGACATTTTTATTGATTTCTTTCCCTAGAAATAAGGGGGAAAATGACAAAAAAAAAGACAAAGAACAAAAAAAAGTAGAGAGGTGGGAAGGGAAGAAATAGGAAGGGAAGGGAAGGTAAAGGAGAGAGACATTTTAGTTTCCATCCACTAGGAATTCAAAGGTTTCAAAAAAATCTAAACCAAATATTTTCAAACTTGTCTGAGGTCCCATTTTAACAGACCTCATTTGCCTCTCTCCTCACTCAGAGTCAAACCCTAGCTAATTTCTCATTCTGCCCATGCCCATTTGATCCCCTCTTCTTGCAATCTCCACCCTCCTTCAATTTCATGTTTTTGAACTTTTTTTCCCCTATTTACTTAGAAAGTTTTAACAGGTTTTTAAACAGGTGTACAAATCAACTCGCCAGTTGTCTGCGCTGCTGATTTGGGACCCGCTCAGCAGCATCTGCTTCAGGACACTGCCCTCCAACAGTTCCCCCCACTCCATTCTCAGCCCCTTCTAGTGGCATAGGGAAGGGGCAGGAGAAGGGGAGTAGCAACAGTCCTTTGACTTGCACTTACCTCAGTGGAAAACCACAACCCCGAAGTCTAGTCCTCACCTCAGAGGTATGTTGCAGTCTGTCTCGGCCACACTCCTGCACAGCCAGGTGTAGTACAAGGGGGAACCAGGCGCACCCACTACTCTGGAGCCTGACCCAGGGACCCTCTAGCAGCAGCCTCTGTCCTCTCCTTGATATCTTCCCTGGGCCATTTCTCCTTTTGCCCCCTGCACCTTCTTAGCCCTTCTAGTCAGGGGCTGTAGTCTGGCAGGTAATGGGCCAGAGCTCTCCTCTGCTCACCCCAAGCGGCCCCGGCCCCAGGAGCCAGTCCTTCTCCCTTACTAGTCAGGGAAAGACTCTCTTTGCCTTTGCTAGGCAGTCTTTATATAGTGCCCAGCCTGGACGTGATTGGATGCCTCTTCCTTTTCCGGATTGGCTCTCCACAGGCCTTTACTGATTGGCAGCTGGTCTGCACAGCCTCTCTGGTCTGTTCTAGCCCTTCTTCTCATGGAGTGGGGCAGTTGCCCCACTACAGTTATTATATTACAGAGTGAGCTTTTTTACATAACCCAGGATATGTTTTTTTTCCTAGTGATTTTATTCATCTGAATGAAACTACAGATTTTCTTCATAGTTATCAAGCCAGATGCATCTATCAAATGTTAGTATTCAGAACAAATGGACAGATGTGCCTGTTTTCCCACAGATGATCATACTTAGATATTTGGTTACCATGTATTCAGTGGTGAAGTATCTATTTGTCCTCTCTCTATTTTGCTAATATGGAATTACTATGTTAATTCATCTACAACAAACTCCTCTAATTTAGGGGTATTTGTCTTTTCCCAACGAGAGGCTATCAGTATCTTAGCAGCTACCAGCAGATCAGAGATTGAGTATTCATTTCTTTGAGTGTGCTAGGAAGCTCCAGGAGGATTATCAGATGATCATTTGGTAATCAATATCCAACAACTTGTAATATGTGGTTACAAATCACATCAATACTCTTGAATGACTGCATGTATCAACCATTTATGCACGGAATCTCCTCTTTCACCACAATTTCTCCAACATTTATCCCAATTGAATCGCTGTATTTTAAACTAAGTGGTGTGAGGTACCACTGAAATAGTAGTTTAAAGACATTTTCTTTGATTGCACCACAAACTGAGGTTGCTGGTTTCTTATCCAAAGGGAAGCCTGTTCCTCTGGAGTATGTTTCTTTTAATGATTTCATTTGGACACAGTATATGGCTGTACCAGTTAAAAAATAAATCACCAGCCAATTGTTATAAGGGTCACGTAGTTCTCCCATTTCCCAGAATGGTGACTAGGATAGGCCATAGGGACAGTACAGTACAATGAACTCTTTAGTCTCTCCTGTGATTTTTTTCCCATGAGATCATTAAACCAGATCAAAAGACATGTAATCAGAGTAGCTCCCCTGTGCATATCTGTGCAAAAATAAGTGAAAACAAAAAATGATTTATGGCATTGCCTGATTAAAATATAACTGTGCAAATCATTATTGCTACCGCTGTTATAGAATTGCAATGGATTTCATACAAAGTACATGGCCAGAAAAGATTAAACAGCTTGCAGGCGGAATGACCCAAAGCCCACTTTTAAAGTCAAGTTAGAAAGGTATGTTAAGGGCATTTATGGTAGATAGGCTAGAACTTTGAAATGCAAACCTATATTGTTAGAAGTGACATTAATTCTGTGTATCTGAGAAGCTAGCCCTGCAAACAGACCATTCCTGTTTGTCACTATAACTACTAATTCATAGAGCAAAAAGGAATAACATTTAGATGAATCTTGGGTGAAGTAATGTCATTGTCTATATGTCTAGAGTATTTTGCCCTCAGATACTGGAGTCTCAGGTGCTTTATCCATTCCCAGAACTGGGGTAGTGTATGACGAATGCCCACCTGTGTCCGCCTGTCCAAAACTTCCAGATACACATGTACATTCCTGGTGATTGTGGAGAAGTCATTGAGGACAGTGAACTCTGACCACAAGATTATAAGCACCTGGGTGTGCTTGGCTGACCAGGTAGCTGCTCTCGGAGCATGTTCCATTATTCACGTGCATTGGTGAAAGGAGTGCAGTGGAAAAATGTTCTGATTGTCTGATTGCCAAAAACGGTCAGCACAACTTGCTAGCACCAATGCAATGGGAAAATAGGGACCTTTCTATATTTGGGTAAGGATCAGGCAAGAAAGGGTTCTGTTCTGTGGGAAAAGGGCTAGAGAACTACTGAACACACAACATGCCTCTTAGCCTTGTCCACACTGCTCCCTGGAATGGTACCCACATCCCTGAAGCGTGCTACCGGTCTTGCCCCATACATGCCTTGAAACCTATGCTTCCAGAGTTAGAGGTGGATGGTTCTGGCACAACATGGGCATGGACCCATGGCCAGTTGCCAGTGCAGACATAACCTTACAGCTGGATTTGCTCCATTAAAGTCAGTGGAGTAAATGGTAGAAATGGTGTAAATCAAAGTGAAACAGGCATACTGTAATCAGCATGTAAAAAGTACAGATTGAAGATTGAGGAAATTATTCTCAGATTTCAATAGACAGAACCTATTAAAGCAATTGTTGAAAGGTTAAGCAAAATAT
This sequence comes from Dermatemys mawii, assembly GCA_007922305.1. Taxonomy (NCBI): domain Eukaryota; kingdom Metazoa; phylum Chordata; order Testudines; family Dermatemydidae; genus Dermatemys; species Dermatemys mawii. The sequence continues at coordinate 3,970,071 of ML677345.1, read as the reverse complement.
CACCAAACTGCAAGTCTTTGTTTTAAAAAATGATATTCAGTGAAAAGAAATCCGAAGGCCTTCACCGCCTTTGCAATGAAAAAAACCACACAAATCAGAAATGTTGAGCATTCAATAATCAAGTTTCATGGGTTATGATTCTGTAACACCAATCCACACAGGGGCAGGGATCAAACCTTATGATAACACCATCATGATACGTTTACCACTCTTCTTTTTGTCTATGTATTTATATGATCCCCATCAATAAGGCATCTCAGTGCCTCTTAGGCTTTACAGAGAGGGATCATAAAAATCATTCTCTTTGACTTCACTCTGTTGGAGAATAATTTAATTAGGTAAGAGATTTACTTTTGGATGGAGCTGTTGTGTGTGTGTGTATGCTCAACAACATGAGGTAGCACTCTACCTCCTTCACCTATGTGAAAGTTTTCCTTCTACAAGTATTTCATGTTCTTTGAGAAACAAAACTATTATATTTGTACCTGCAACAGGCCAAGAAACAGTCTTCCCTTTCACTTGTTCTACAGAGACATATGGCTGGCTGGTAGGCACTACCATTGTTGAGGTAGGAGGGGGTATCTCTCATCAGGCAGTGCTGATACTTTACACACCTAAGGTCCAATTCAGACATACTAGAGTGTGGTGGTTGTAATTCTATTTCTGGGCCATCTGGCCCCGGAACAAGTTAAGGCTGCACAGACAGAAGACATAGCAGTGGAGGCTATTAGTAGGGCTCTGTTCTACCATGCCCCCAACCTTCCCTGTTCTAGCTGCACCCTGCTCCTGCAATGCTCCCTCCACATGATGCAGGGCAGTTGGTACAGACGGCATTCTGCTACCTTGAGTAGCTTAATGCTTCTGTTAAGTGTCTGGATTCTCCACCAATATTCTTAGGCCAATTTAAGGCCCCTTTGCATTGCCTATACAAGTACCCTTAGCAGACCAAAAATTTAGTTGGATAACACTAAATAGGAAGTTACATAGGCACTTGATATCAGGCTACCTCTATAACCTGAGCAAGTTGGCTTTACCTGTTGCAAATTTTTCATGTTTTTTTCTTGTGTGTGGCATTTTGTGGCATCTCATTAAAATCATTACAACAAGCTTTAAATAATGGAAATAATTATGTTCTGTTAGAGGGGAAGGCTAGCCATGCAGTTAATGCATATGACTGGGAATCAGAAGCCAAAAGTCTTAAGAAAAAGGAACCTGAAGCTGGTCCACTAAAATCAGATTTAAGATCTTCTCTGATTTGCAGATGTACTGTACTCCCAGTGATCTCAGTCGGTATTCAGTAATTCTGAAAAAAATCAGGAAGACTCCTTAATATGGATGAAGGACATAACTTTAGCCTAGTTTTGAACATCTTGGGTGGAGATTCTTGTCCCTCATTCCTCTGCCCCCACCCTCATCTAACTTCTTTGCTCTATCACAAAGTATCTGTGTAACCTTAGATCACTTACCCACTGCCTACCTCAGTTACCATGTCTATAAAATGGGGATATGTAAAATCTCTCAAAGTGGTGTAGTGAGGCTTAATTCATTAGTATCCAAAAAGCTTCTGGGAGGAAAACACTGTAGAAGTGCAAAGTTTTTCTCAGTATATGTCAAACAACAATTTATATTTGTACCATAATGTATTTGCTATAGTTACAAGATAAAGAGTTCTCAAGCTGCCTATTATATTTGTACTGTACATCTATAGGTATGTCACAGGAAATATATATAATCTCATTTAAATGTAACTTTGCCATTAAAAGCCAAGAGAATACAATTTGTACCATGTAATCAATAGAGTTACATCACTTGCTTACTTACATCACATGTTTAGAGATGCAATACTTGGACTTAGATTTACTAATTGTAAATCTGAAAGTTATGCTCTGCCTAAAATACAGTGCAATTTGCAGCAGAGATGTTTCATGACTAAAATATAGGGTTTCACGGTTTGTGATGGCAGGTAAAATTAAATCAGTTCATGAAGGACAGGTCCATCAATGGCTAGTAGTCAAGACGGTCAGGGGTTCAACCCCATGCTCTGGATGTCCCTGCATCTCTGACTGTCAGACACTGGAACTGAGTGACAGGGGAAGCAACACTTGATAAATTGCCCTCTTCTGTTCACTCATTGTGAAGCATCTAGCCGGATTGGCCATTGTTGGAAGACAACATTCGGGGCTAGATGGACCATTGGTCAGATCCAGTATGGCAGTTCTTATGTTTTAAATCAAATTCTGCCAAACCTAATTACAATACAGACGTTAAATACATGACCATGCACTATTTTTCTTTTTTACAGAAACCCACCTTATTCATTGCACAGGCTGTTGTCTGTAGAACTTGTGCTGAAGTTGGAAGATGTGTAGTGAATGAGACAGGATATTATGGGAAGATAAAGAATGATCTCATTAAAGCAGCTGAATGCTTCCCTGGAGAACTAGATTCTGTCCCTGTCCTTCCACAGAGAGTTTCTCTGTGACGCCACACAAGTCACTTAAAGCAAATTTCCACAGGTGGTTGCTAATTGTGTGTTCCTTATTTTCTGCATGCCTTACTTCAGACCCTGCGGTTTGATTTGCAGAAGGGCTGAGCACTGACAACTGCAAACGAACTAAATGGGAGCTATGCTTTGAACATATAAAGTGCCGTATAATGCTAAGTACTCTAAACAAATCAGATCCTAGTAATCTGAGATCTGACACTCAAAATTATTGGATACTTTGGCCATACTCTCTCTGTCCCTGATCCACAAAGATACTTAGGCACCAAAACCCCCAGACTTAGATGCCAAAGTTCCCACTTTAGGCACCACTGTGATCCATTAAACTCCCTTTCAAGTGCCTCCTAACCTGAAGACACCTAAACTCACTGGGTACATAAGTTTTCAGGGTAAAATGGCCCTAGGCACCTTAGTGTCTGCTTCTGGGTCCCTCACTTTAGGCTTCCAGACACCTGTCTCCCTCCTAATCCCACAGTGGTCCAAAACTAAGGGAAGACAGGTTCTTACCCACCCATCTTGCCTGTTGGGCCCAGTCTTGTAGGTGTGCTCAGATGCCACTTAAAAGATTGGGTCCCATTCAAAATCTGGCCAGAGGAGAAGGTCCTGCCACCCACCTTATACACTTTAGCCTAGTGATTCCAGAATTCACGTGGGATGCGGGAGACCCAGGTTTCATCCCCCTCTTCCTCAGGGGGAGAAAGCATTTGAAGAGGGCTCTCCCACCTCTCAGAAGCATATTCTACTCACTGAGCTGTGGGTTATTCTGATGTGCGTCTCCCTCCATCTGAAGCTGTTCTACTGTGACCCATTGTACTGCAATGGCTAAAATAAGTCACCAACATAAAACCAATTGTTACCTTGAGGAATTCAGTGACAGCTCATTGTTGGGGCAGTTAGCAATAGCAATTCTTTAATTATCAAATACAATTCCATGGAGACTCAGGATCATCAAGCTATGCTCACAGTTGTAATCACACAATCTTACTACCCATATTCTTGCCCTCCACCTCTGCTTCTGTCTTATGTATCACACTTGTCTTAAATTAGACCAGGCTCTTCTGGTATCTTCTTATGTGTTTGTACACAGCCTAAAAAAAATGGGGCCCAAAACCTGAGGGTTTTTGGGCACCACCAAAATATAAAGTTAATACAGGAAAACAGAAATAGCTACATCACATTATGCTGGGTTCCTGTCAGATCTTATAAGCCAGTTATGGTCAACATGGATCAGCTTTGTGCCTGCAGGGAGAGTGGTGTTGGCATTTAGTAAATAGTTCAGAGAAGCAGCACCAGCAGGGAGCAGGAACAATATGACTGTACTGGCTTCTGTGCTCATTTTATGATTTTACAATAAGTGGAAGAGTTTGTAAGACTTCAGTTTCATGTCCTGTGCAATGAACACCAGCTCCCGCTTGTGCTGTTTCCAATTGTAATGGGTATGTGTGTCATCTTAGCTGCTGGACAGCCGTGGTATGTCTGCAAATGCTGACTATAGTATGTGCGTTGGCAGGGACTATAGGGATGGAAGTCAGCAGTCATGCATGTGGCTGCTGAATTTCTAAGCTGTACCCTTAGCTTATACTTTAAGTATGTCTTCAACACAGCAGGGACAATTATACATGAGTGTTCAAGCTTCCTTTCCAGGATGAACGTTGGGAGACTGATCCTCGTAAAAGTGAATTTGCACCTGATGCCAGTGGGCCATGGTGTTGCTAGAGGAGTAAATGAATGAGCTTCTGTTGCCTGGGAAATAAAATCATAGAGTTTAAGACCAGAACAGGGACCACCAGATCATTTAATCTGACCTGTGTGTCACAAGCTACCAACAGCACCCACACAGTAAAACCAACGAAGGAAATTAGACCAAAGTATTACAGCCCATGGGAGAATAGTGTATTATGTGCCTCAGGCAGAGAACAGGAGGGACCTAGGTGCACCAAAGACCAAGGCCCCTGCAAAAACAAGGAAATGATTAAATGAGTATACACAGATAATCCTGGCAAGTGACCTTCATGCACACGGTGCAGAGGAGAAGAAAACAAACAAACAAAAAAACCCCCTCAAGGACACTGCCAGTCTGACCTGGAAAATTTCTTCCTGATCCCACATGTGGTGATCATTTAGACCCTGAGCTCGTGAGTATAAACCAGTCAGCCAAGCACCTGAGAGAGAAAATGCTTGGGGCCACCTTAGAGCTGTGACCCTCCCTGTCCACATTCCATCTCCAGCTGTGGAGATCCCTGATGCTATTGAGGAAGAAGATTTAAAAAAATACACTGGGGCTATGGGGAAAATCATTCCTGATCCCAAGCAGGTGGCTGGATGAAGCCCTGAATTGTCAGCTTTTAGGAACATAAAACAATCTGGCAGTGAGCCTTATGGCAGGTGAGCCTTGCCCCTTTCCATCACAAATAACCCCATCATATAGTTGCAGTCATAAGTGTGTCCATCTCTCAAAACTAATTAAGTTATTTTCTCCCCCGCCCCCACCACAATGGCTATTGGGATGGTTAGAAACCTTCTTCTAATTTCCTGCCTGAAATCAGGTGATAACAACGTGGCAATAAATGTCAAGGCTTAACAGTGGGCTCAGTGTATCCTCCCAATCAAAAGGAAAACTAAAAACAAAAAACATTTAAGGATTTCTTTAAAACACTTTGGGGAAGGGAAAATTATACTTGGAGGAGATGTCAATTGCATGCTGATCCTGGGACAGATCTGATTAAAAAAGAAAAGAAAAGACAAAGGAGATAGGGAAGCAGGTGCAGCATTGACTTCTCTGTGCCAATAATTCAGTCTCTCAGATTGCTGGAGAGAACTGCACCCAGGGAAAAGAGATTGCACATTTCATTCACACTCTCATCAGTTATATATAGAATAGATTTAATGTTAATCTCTAAAGTCTTAATGAAGCTGACAAGATCTGCAAACATTGGCACTATTACGTGGCCAGATCACGCACTATTGGAAGCAATATTTAATAGCTGCGATGGGTCCCAAAGATCACTTTTTTGGGAAATGAACTCCTTGCTTCTCTAAGATAAAGATCAGTTGCAGCAACTGAAGAGGACCTTGTTTGATACTTTCAAATAAACGATATTGACAATCTTCTTTGGGAGGCAGGTAAAGCAGTATTTAGGGGGCAGTTAAGAGCATTGCCTCAACTGAAAAAAGGAAAAGCTCAGGAAAAAAATTGAGCTAGAACAGGAAAGTTACAAGACATTAATAAAAACTCAGGTTCAAAATAAGTATATAAAGTATTAACTAATATTAAGGGGAAATGAAATATGTTGATGACAGATACCCCTTAAGGTATATAAAGCAGATGTTTTATCAAAAATAAATTACATTTATAGTCATTGGTCCAAAAGCTTAGAGGTATTCAAGGGCAACATGTTATTGCTCCAAATAGAAACAAACAATCAGCAGAAGATAATTATCCACCTAGTGACGTAGGTGGATAACTACGTAGGTGGTGACCTGCTACTTTTGCTGTGTATTATAAAATACCTCCGACATTCCAAGCACTGAAGTTATTAAAAAAAATTATGGACATAGCTGGCTTGCCAAAAATAAGCAAAGTGGATAAAGAAACTGTTAAAAGAAATAACAGAAGAACTACTACTAGCAATAGGATATATCAAAAGTGATGGAAACATAGTGGTGTCAGAATATCATATTATAAAGTTGCATCCCCGGTTAGAGACAATGGAAGAAGGAATTTTAGTCTTTTGGAGATGCCAGAATGATGGCCACTGATGAAGAGGGGGAAGGAGAGGGTGATGAGGCAGATGGTGGCAAACATTTGAGGTTGTTCTTCAAGGGATGGAGTGAGTATATGGATGTGCTGATATACATTCTGTGGTTTCTCTTTCATCCCTTACTGAGTTTGGGATGTTTGAGGCTGTGCTAAATGTATTAGTAACCTATTGGTAAATATAGAGGGGTTCCTATAGTGTGAGTATTGCAGCTGTGCACACCGGGGTTCCCAGCTATATAATAATTTGAATAATACTGGGCCTGATCTTTGGACAAGAACATGTCAACTCTCAAAGTGATAACTGGGGATTCTTAAGTAATCATTATAATGAATATATAATCTAAACCCTCAAGGTTAACACCTCTGCCCATTGTTTTGTTTTGAGGAGAGTTTTAATGCACTTTAAGAACACAATTGAACAATGTTTTTATCATACTTTAACTGCTCTGTTTCAATCTGCTTTATGCAGAACACGAGTATTGTTAAAGTAATTTTTTAAAAAATGTTCTGTAAGGCTTTAGGATGGACATCCCACATTCCTCTCCTCACAATGTTTTCAGACACCATTGCTCACAGTACTTATCAAGTGCTGTGTGATTACTCCCATGGCATTAGTCCCATAGTTTCCAGCGGTGACTCTTTGAAGGAGATGGGGGAGAAGGGCTTGTAAACCTGCAGGTTAGTGTCACATCTTCAATGGTTCAATAAAAGAGATTACCTCACCCACCTTGCCTTGCTACATAGCTTCAATGTGAAGTTAGTTTTATTTCCCTTGCTGTATTATCACTTAAATTGTTAACAGAAGCCTAAAGACATTTCAGTTAACTTGTCTTTTTGTTTTTCATTCTGGTGCTTTGGGAGTTATTTCACAGCTAACTTTATTGTCAAGAACTTTTTTTTTTTTTTTTTTAAAGAAAACATTATCAATGTCATGGCCAGGTGTGCGGAAAAGAGTTTCTGGAAAGGATTAAATTGTTTGCATTGCCATGGCATCAGAAGTTTAAGAAACCAAAGCCATTTGCTGGAGCTGTGCTACCCCATCCCAAACCTGTAGGAAGTATCTCGTTGATTATACTTGGAAAACAAGGTGCACATATAAGTGAAGTGAACAGTAACTTTTATTTACATGCATACATTGAACACAGAGCTGAAATGTATCAGAGGGGTAGATGTGTTAGTCTGGATCTGCAAAAGTGACAAAGAGTCTTGTGGCACCTTATGGACTACCAGATGTTTTGGAGCATAAGCTTTTGTGGAATCTCCAGAGGCAGGTATAAATATGCAGACAAGAATTAGGCTAGCGATAACAAGGTAAATTCAACCAGGGAGGATGATCTTATTACTATATTCCTGTATGTCTGTTTAAACAAAAGCCCACTGTTATGACAGAATCGTAGAGTTTAAGGCCAGAAATGAGCACAAGATCATCTAGTCTGCCCACCTGTATGTCACAGGCCACCAACCCCACCCAGTACCCACACACTAAAACCCAACAAACCAAAATTAGATAATAGTATTGCAACTCACAGGATACTAGACTGTCGCATACCAAAGGCAGATAATAGGAGGGACTGAGATGCACCAGTGCCCAGCATAATGGCAAGTAAGTGAGGTACACCCTCATAATCCTGGCAAGTGATTTGCACCCCATGCTGCAGAAGAAAGTGAAAAATCAAAACAAAACAAGGTCACTGCCAATTTGACCTGGAGGAAAATTCCCTCCCAACCCCCATGTATGCCCATCAGTTAAACCCTATGCACCCCCAGAATGTTGTAGAGATCACCTTTCACCTACTACAAGGATGAAAGCCATACAAATACATTGATCATATTTATATATGTAAACAGACACCATATGTTCATTCTTAAAAGTGAATTGAAACACTTTTAAAATACATACTACAGATTAAAATCTGATATTTCAAATGAGTACACTTCAAAGCATCATATTTGCAAACACATTTCCTCCCTTCCATACCTGCCAATGACTGGGCTCAGGACTCAGAGAGGAAAGATAGCCTTATGGGACTCAGGAACCCAAGTTCAATTCCCTCTGCTACAGACTCACTGGGTTAAGTGCCTAAATAAATTACTCTAGTTAAGTCCCCTATTCAGGCATGACTGAGTGCCTCAACACTCCTGCTCTACCCTGCCTAGCCCTGGAGGTCCCTAAAATCCCTAGATGCCTGAGTTTCAACAATTAAAATTCCATAGGGGCCCAAGTTTCTGCCTATGATCATGCACACAGACACGTCAGTGTAAGCAGCAGGGCTCATAAGCCCCAGTGGGATCCTCACAATAGGCTTTCCACTGGCTATCCACAGGTGGAGCCTGCCCTAGTAGGTGTTCTCAGAGCATGTCTAAACCCACACAGCACAGCTAGGGAAAGGCTGTCCTTATCACCTTTAGCCTAAGAGGAGTGAAACCCAGGCTCAGTTCCTCCTCTGCAGGATGGGGTGCAGGGATTTGACCTTAGGTTTCCCCATACCTCAGGTGAGTGTCCTAACCACTGGATTATAGACTGCTATGAGTCACTCTCAGTTTCTCCTGTTGAAACTATTCCACTGTGTTTCAATCATGAAATGTGCACGGAGCTGGAGACAAAGTGACTATGACTGTAGTTGATAATTTGGCAGCAATGAATTTAAATTAGAAGTTAGGAATTATGAAAGTTGATAAAGGAAGCAAGAAGGCAAAAAGACTAATAAATGGCCGGCAGAATTAAGGGCAATATTTTAAGTATATTAGGAACAAAAGGAATTCTATGTATGGTATTGGTCCATTAGTATCTGGAAATGGTCCATTTGTCATTAATAAGATGCAGAAATGTTCAATAAATCTTTCTGTCCTGTATTTGAGGAAAAGGTGGATGACATATTCATGTGTAATAAAACAACTTCCATTCTAACATTAAGAAGGAGGTTAAACAGCAGCAACTAAAGTCAGACATTTTAAATTCAGCAGGTATGGATAGTTTGCCTAAGAGCTTTAAAAGAGCTGCCTAAGAAGCTCTCTGAAACATGAATGTTGATTTTCTATTAGTCTTAGAACAATGTGGTAGTTTTAGAGCACTGAATATTTCAAAATGGTAAACCAGATGAGTCATATAATACAGGCCTGTCCACATGATATCAGTCATATTGAAATGGCTGATATGGGACTTGATTGATAAAGAATTAACAGAGGCTAAAATAATTGCCAGTTGAGATTGCTTTATGGAGAATAGATCTTGTCAAATTAACTTGATATACTTTTGATGAGATTATAACTTTGGCTGATTAGGTATATTTCATCATCATTAACTTTGCCTCCTGGAAGGAATTTGGTGCCACGTGCTATTTTGATTAAGAAAATAGAATTATATAAAATCAAGATGGCACACATTAAATAGCTGACCAATCTGAAGACATAAAAGGGGAATCATCACAGAGCGGACGTATTTCTAGAAGGGTCCCAGAGGAATCGGTTCTTGGCTCTATGCTCAATAACATTTCCATCAGTGACCTGGAAAAAAACAAAAATAATCAATGAAAATTTGAAGATAAAGATTTGGGGAGAGGTACATAATCAAGAAGACCAGTCACTGATATAAAGGGATCTGGTTTGCTTGGTAGGCACAGCACAAGTAAACAAGCATTTTAATATGGTCAGATGTGGAGTCATACATTTAACAACAAAGAATTTATGCCATATTTACAGGATGAAGGACTAAATCCTGGAAAGCAGTGACTCTTAAAATGGCTTAGGGTTTATGATGTATAATCAGCTGAACACGAGCTACAGGTGCAACACTGGCCAAAACATCTAATGTGATTGTAGTGGGGTAGCTGCCCCACTATTGGAGAAAAGGAGTAAAAGCAGCCCTGGAGAGGGTTTAGGCTATGAAAGACTGATTGGGAAGCAGCCACAGCTGGGGCCATGCCCCAGTGAGGCCATAGCTGGCCCTATAAGAGGGTTGTGGGCCAGAAGCTGAAGGAGTCTCTCTCCAGCTTTGGAGGGAGAAGGACCTGGCTGCCTGAGAGCAAGGTACTTGAAGCAGAGCAGGGCTAGGGAATAGGGAGCTCCAGCCTGATAAACCCCCAGGCTTCAGGCCTTGATGAAAGCCTATGAAAAGGTACTCTGGCACAGTGCTGGGGAATAGAGAAAGGGAGCTGGGGAGCTCCAGCCTGATAAACCCCAAGGCTGCAGGCCTTGGCAAAGGCTACACAGGCACTGGGGTTGCAGAAGTGCAGCCCGGGATTATACAGAGGCAGCTGGACCAACTTCCTTGCCCATGAGGAGTAGCCATTACATGCTGCATTCTGCCCCAGTGAAAGGGAGCTAGATGATGATTGGCAGTAGCTACTGAGGCAAAGTGGGATTAGAGGTTTGGGGGGTTCCCCTGGGAGGGGAGACCCAGAGAGTGGGGGTACTGCCGGGGGAAGAACCTCAAGATAAGGAGCACCGGGGTCCAGGAGGTGAGACACCAGCTGGACCCCGCTGGAAAAAAAGAGCTAATTCTCAGATGACCAGCAGGAGGTGCCATGCTGTTGAGTCCTCACTTCGCTGCAGTGATCCACGGATGTATAAACTCGGATTGTATAGAGGAGGAGAGAGGTTATATTACCTCTACATTTGGTACTGGTGGAAGCATTGTTGAAATACTGAGTCCAGTTCAAGAAAGGTATTGATGAATTACAAAGAGTGCACAGATATCATTCTTGTCTCTTCTGTGCACCCTGTAATTCATCAATATCTTTCATCAATATCTGTGCACAAAGAGTGCACAGATATTGATGAATTACAAAGAGTGCACAGAAGAGACAAGAATGATTAAAGGATTGGAAAACATCTCTTACAGTGATTGAGTTCCTTGAGTCTATCAATGTAGCTGATCAAACAGAAGATGAAGGGGTGACTTGATCACAGTCTAAGTTGCTACCTGGGGAATAGAAATTTGATAATGGAGGATTCTTCACTACAGTAGACAAAGATATAACAAGATCCAGAGGCTAGTAGTCTTTTGGCTTTAAAAATCTCTGAATCATTTACTCTGATGTTTTGTATAAAATACCAGACCACAGAATCTCATCCAGATACCCCTATATTGAGCCCAATAACTTGTGTTTGACTTGTGTTTTTTCCAAAAAGGTATCCAGTCTTGAGATCGAGACAGAGAATCCACCACTTCCTTCAGTAGTGTCACAGAAAAGTAGGGCTGGAAGGGACCTTAAGTAGTGTCCAAATCCAACCCCACTGTGCTAAGGCAGGACCAAGTAAACATAGAACATATCTGACAGGTATTTGTCCAACCTGTTCTTAAAAGTCTCCAATGATGGACATTCTACAACCTCGCTAGGAAGCCTATTCCAGAGCTTAAGTACCCTTATAGTTCGAATGTTTTATCTGATCTAACCTAAATCTCCATTTCTGCAAACTAAACCAATTACTTCTTGTCCTACCTTCAGCAGACATGAACCGTTGATCAGTCCTTTTTATAACAACTATTAATATATTTGAAGACTGTCATCAGGTTTCCCCTCAGTCTTCTTCCCTCACACTAAAAACCATACACAGATTTTTAAAACTTTCCTCATAGGTCAGGTTTTCTAAAGCACTTCGAATTTTTGTTACTCTCCTCTAGACTCTCTCCACTTTGTCCTCGTCTTTCCCGAAGTGTGGCACCCCAGATTTTGGTCATAGTACTACAGCTGAGGCCTCACCAGTGCCTAGGAGAGAAGGTCAATTACAACAATCCCGTAAGTACACACCAGAATGATATTAGCCCTTTTTACAACTGCATTACATTGACGACTCATTCAATTTGTGATCTACAATAACCTCAGATCCTCTTCAGCAGTACTACTACCTAGTCAGTTATTCCTCATTTTGTAGTTATGCATTTGACACTTAAATGTGTTCCTCACCTCTAATTTTAATTTGATTGGCTGGATGTTAAAGCCATTGGTTCCTGAAATGCTTTTCTCCACTAGACTCTGAGCTCCTTAGGGAGCACAATGGGACCCCATTCTTGGTTGTGAGGCATCTAGGCACTAGTGAAATAATCAAAAATAAAAAGGATTCTATGTAATATAGAATAAAAAGGATTCTATGTAATCCATAAAAGGATTCTATGTAATAATGGTTGATGTAATGGGTGTTAAAACTTAGCGCTGTTTAGTTAGTGTCATACCAAAGTTCCTCTCAGCCTTCCTTAGATGTGTAAAATTTCACACTTTCAACTGGCAAAAGGGAAAAATAACAAATGTCACTTTACAGGGCAATTTGAGCCTGCTCATTTTAAGTATGCAGAATGCATTTTCTCAGCATTGCTGGCACCTGAACACAATAAGAATGTAAGAATAACAAATCATTATAATAACCCAATGGTCAAAGAAACTAATTCAGATAAGAAATCAGAAAACCAAAACAGTTTTGGCTTCTATTATCCTCTCCTGCATTAAACTGGCATTTTAATGCAGTCATTAAGATGTGCTATTCACCCGGTGGAAAAAAAAATATGTCCGCTAATATTTTTCACTTTTCCCATGTAGATGAAGCAGCTTTACAAAATGGCCATTTTCTTTTTCTGATGTTTTGCTGAGACAAATGAGACTATCATTACAGCTCAGGATCAGTGCAAAGGATTGTTTGAGCACCCTGGAAGGCAGCATAAGGCATGTGCACGATTTCACAGCTCCTTTTGCACTTGACGAAGCATGATGATTTTTGATGTCTACATCTTAAAACAATAGCATTGCTCTCCGCAATGTCGTGAGGCTGTTATTTGCGGTCTGGACTAAGGAAACAACTGCTCCCTACCTTGATAATTTCCCTGAAGAAATATGCATTGCAGAAAGTACTTGGAACTTCCAATCTAACTTCCTCAGCCAGACTATAACTAGCATTCTGGAGAGGAAAAGCTCTCTGTCTTCTTACTCTAATACAGGGCCAAATTATGGCTGGCCCTATATATCCATAGAGATTCACAATAATCTTTTCCTATGTTATGCAGTACACGTATATTCTAGAGCAAAGTTAGTACACTGGAATGCAAGGTCAAAATGATTAAGGCTGAAAGTTAGAAAGAAAAAGTGTTCCGTGAATGGCCATCTGCCGATTAAGCGTCTATACATCAGTTTTAGCTCTCAAAGTAAATACTGTTCATCACTGTCATTGTAATATGTAGCAGAATTAGGAAGGCTAATTCCTTGCTTCTCCCAATTTATAGCACACATTACAGTACAGTAGCATTGTACTTGAAGAATGCCATTATCCCAGTATTACACACTTATATGCCATTTTATATATTTGACAGGATAACAAATATAACGAGGATAGAATCATGTCACAGGGCTACGGAGGATAAACCAGCACAGCCAAACTGCTCCCAGGAATTTTTCAAGAGGTTATTGGAGAAAAAACTGAGTCATCTTTAACTAAGTAGTATTTCGGTGTATATTTGGTTCTGATCTTCATATTATTTATGCTGAGTAGTTCACTAGCCACATGATTGTTGCAATGAGATGAGGTTATGGCTTTCATCATCTCCCCCTTTAGTTTGTTTCGGGTAGTGATCTCATGTATTCTGGTTGGTTGGGTTTTTTTTTTCCATTAGCTTTTAACACACCTTTCAGGAGTGCTGCCATCCTTACTTATATGTGATTGTATAGAAGTAGCTGATTTTGGAAGAGTTAGAACCAGGCAAAAAACAAAAAAATTCCAAACTGTTTTCCTATAGCTTCAAACATTTATTGCAGAATTACTGGATTAAGATTTTTTGCAATTTAAAAAAAAAAGAAAAGTAAAAACGGGATGAGTAGTAAACAAGAGCTGCCAATCACCATTTTAGATAGTTTTGTAATGTTTTTAGGAATGTTTTTAAAATATCAAAGGATGACATTTTTCAGGAAAAATTTGACAGGGTCAACATTTTTTTAAAAAAATCAACTTTCTAAAAGATCATTTCTTGATTAAAAATTTGTCACTTGAAAGATGTTGGCCAGTCCCAATTAACACACATTTCAATTCTAACCATGCAGTTACTGACTTATTAGCATAATGTAAGTGTTCCATTCTGTGTTTAACACTAATCCCCCTGTCTAATTCTTGCAGATAGGTTTACTACAATCCTATCCAAGAATGTTGCCATCTTCTCTCTGAGGATCATAGATGACAGATGAATATTTCAAGGTGCACAAGAGTGCAAATGTTTTAGACTTAGTCATTCATTCACACTGCAGTCTGTGTATAGCACTAAGAGCTTTCACCCATTGTATAAATTGTGGACCTATTCCCAGTGTAGTCAGCATTTTCCATTCCAACCTATCAAAAGATTCTCTCCATCTAGAGACTAAAGTGCCAAGGTTTATTGTCTGAGCAGCTGAAGTAGAGTATTTGTAGCTCTTTTTGTATATTATCTGTCAAGTGTCTATCCCTAATAAACCTATTCAGCCTGTGACTTCAGAGCATCCCTCACTGATTGCATGAAAGCTGGTAGGCTTCTACTTCAGGCAGTTAATCATTCTACACTACTAGTCATTGCATGTCAACATATCAGAAAGGATGCGTGAAGTAATGGTTCCCTCATAAGACACCAGGAACAAGCCTGACAGTCTCATGGCTCTACACAGGGCAGGTCATAAAAAACAATTGAGTATCACAAAATGACCATAAGACCTTAAGAAGGAATAGCATTTGTCCTGTGTGAAGAGGAGGAACCTACCTTGTAGCCATCTACTATTTTCCTATAGTTCTAAAAGCTCTGTTTCTCATTTCTGGGACCAGTGACACGTGGGTCTGAAGATAAAAGGTCTCATTCCTGAAACAGTGTCATGGACCACCATTTTCCAGCTCTGAATTCCAACCTTCAGGGACACATTGTGAGTGAACGCATTTTACTTCTGTCCCACACCACACAGGAGAAAATGGCATTTTGTACTCATCTCTCTGCCATTTTAAGAGAAGTCCACAACAAGATAGCCCCCTATTGGCTCTGCTAAGTTATATGGCAGTCATTTGTACACTTCAGCAGAACTTTTTTCCCTTCCAGCATCATTAGTATCCTTTTGCATAACCGTATCAAAGGTTCCTCCAAGTTTTGTTCCCACTATGCGCACTCCATTCTCCCTTTCTCTCCTTGAATCTGTCTTCAGAGAGCTTTTACATAATGGAACTACATTCTGACCATAAGCAGCTCCTTCTCTTTCTGTAAGGATGTGCAGAATGAGAGCATTAGGTATGTTTTTGTATATAAATATTTATGCTGTTACAGTTTGGGGTGCAATCCAGACAAGTAAGGGGACCGTCAGTACTTGCTCTGCAACCCTGGGTGTCCCACAATGCTTTGTTGCTATAGCTCCCAGCCTGGGATGCTTATAGGAAACCAATAGGATCAGACCCTTCTGTCTGAGAGAGACCTGTTTCACTTTGTTTGTATACAGAGTTTAAAGCAAATATCAGAGTATCCAGAATACATACATTTTACAAGGATATTAATCACCAATTTGTCACAGGCTTCATTGAAATATCTCTGTACACTTTTATAATACAGTAATATTATATACAATCACTTGATTCAGTTGCTCATCACTTGAGGTTCAGCCACCTAATTTTTATAGGCCTGTAAACTTTTGCAAAATATTCTCTGAAAAGTAAAATCTAGATCAACCTTCTCTCTTCTGCTGGGGCATAGATGCCAGGTCATCTCCTCCCCCACTGTTAGTTTTGATCCCAGACATACCTATCTTAAACACCCTTTAGTCATAATCCCAACATACATCCATAAATCTTAATACACACCACATGCACACATCATACAAGAATACTATTGATCAGGAAGCGTTATTAGCTTTCAAATGATACCTCACAAGGCATATTTTGTACAATGATTATCACAATAGTGTGTAGGGTGTAACTATGGGATGCTTAGGGTGAAATATGCCCTCATGTTATCTGTTTGATATTAACCTGCTGGACTGCCTGGAGTTAAACTAGGGGAGACTGTAAAGGAACCCACTAGAAATAAAACAATAAAGATGAAGCTCATAGAGAAAACAAAGAGTAGGCCACCAATGAGAAAGAAACTGTCCGACTCCATCCAAGCTAGAACAATTTAAACTTCCTCAAGGCTACATTCTGGGATCAAGGGGAACTACAACCTCAAAGACCCTAGAAAAGGGAAGAGGCTCAGGTGAGCTAGTAGGGACAGCTGATGGTGACAATAAAAAGCTGTCAGACTGACAGACAGATGTTGCAAGCAAGACAGACTGTTTCTAATTGCCAGAGATGGTGTTACTTGAGCTGACAGAAATTTTCAAAAGTGTAGGAAATACCCTGATGTATGTTTTTGCTTTTTATGCCATGGAGACTTAAAATAATGCTTTGCTTTGAAGATGCTGTTTCTGGTGTCACTACAAATGTATGCAGCCACAGGCTCCTGAAAGGAAATTCTTAGAGGTGCCAAAACACATTTAGGACTGTCTTGATAACATGGCTGGGAACAAAAGGGGATACAGCCCAGAGCTCCAGTCTGAGATTAGTTGGGTTGCATGGTTCCCACCCAAAGGGAGGTGCAGGGAGTCAGGCCTGACACTTAATAGTTGAGTTTGAGAGGGACTGAAAAGTGTCCAAAGGCAGAGTTTGCTCCGTAGCCATGACAGAGGTTGATTTCTCTTTCACAAACTCAGAGGGGCAGATTCTCTAGCTCACTCTGCCCTTTGTGCATTCAGATGTCTCAAAGGGACTGGAGCCTTCCAGTAACTCCGCATGTAAGGACTGCCTAGGTGTGGAAGGAATCTCCAGAGGGTAGAACCAGAATAGCCAGCTCATATGTTTCATCTCCACAACACCTGGTATAAGAGGCATGCAAAGAGGCATCTTGAGGGTGAGGAAGAAGAATAACCATAATGCAATGGGCTCCAGATCTGTCATTTGCTGTGAGCTGATCCAGTGGAGACCAAGACCAATACATGCAAGTTAGAGCAAGCAGCCTGTACACTCCTCTAATCTGGGCTGGGCAAAAAAAGAGGGAGTCTTAAGCAACTGCCTTACAAAGCCATTGTAATAGAGCCCTCAGAGGGAGAGGTGGTCCAAGGGGAATGCACCCAGCCTCACCTCTCAGCGGGAAGGCCTTTCTGTACAGTTCCTCCCCCGCCCCTCGAGGATGGGTTTAGCTTCCCCTTGGTTTGCAATGTCTTTGCCCTCTTCTTCTCAGAAGGGAACTGAGGTTAGAATATAGCTTATGCCCCTCCTGCAGTAGGACAGTTGGTAGGGGAACTCAGGTCCTTCCACTCCACCAGGCTCCAACTAGGTTTGCTAACACCTGTGACCCACCCTCTTCCCCAAGGCCCTGCCTCTTCTCATGGCCCCCGGCTCACTCCAGCCCTCCCCCTATCCCTAGCGCTTCTGGGGCTTCTGTTGCTCACTCTCCCCCAGCCTCACTCACTTTCACCAGGCTGGGACAGGGGGTTGAGGTGTCGGAGAGAAGGCGAGCTCTGGGCTGGGGCCAAGGGATTCGGAGTGTACAAGGTGGCTCCGGGCTGAGCCTAGGGCAGGAAGTTCGAGTGCAGGAGGAGTGCAGGTTGTGGGCTCTGGGAGGGAGTTTGGATGCGGGAGGGGGTGAAGAGTCAGGCTTTGGGCTGGGGCAGGAGGCTGGGGTGCGAGAGGGAGCAGTGCTTACCTCAGACGGCTCCTGAAAGCAACTGGCACATCCCTCTGACAGCGGCTCCTAAGTGGGGGACGGGGGCAGAATCAGCTGGACTGTTAGCACCCAAAATCTCCCAGTTTATCTGCAGTAGCCCCTGGGAGATAGGGCTTGATTCCAGGAGACTCCTGGCAAAACCAGGAGGGTTGGCAATCCTAGCTCCAACCCAAGGCCCTATGAGATTCAGCAATGTCCAGCACCCTGGATTTCTCTTGGAGTTCTCCCCACCCCCACTCTGGCTCACTTCCTACCATCTCTCTCCCCCATGGGTACCAGTCCAATTCAAGGTAACAAAGGAAATAAGATTCAAACCTTCAACCCCAGCTGCGCTCAGCATGCAGTCCTACTCCCCACTGAGAGGGCTCTTTAGTATCCTTGACCAGGAGCCGTCATAGTGGACCTCTCTCCTTCCCCAGCCTCCCTATGACTGAGCTGGGTTGCTCCCTTTTAAGCTTCCTCTCCAGTTGGAGTATGCTCTGCAGGCCTGGAGGGGTGGAGCTACCTTGGCCAAGTAGTGTCCTTTAACCTCTTCAGGCCCAGTCTGGAGCTTCATAGACCTCAGCACACCCCTACATATCTACTGGTGTGCTCAATTTCTGCTCAGCACAGATTCAAATAAGATATGCAACATAGTCCAAAGTTGACCACATCTGCATTCCAGGTCATTAATAAAAAACACAATTTAAAGAGATTGGCCATAGTTACTCTGTCCTTTTCTAAACTGATTCAGAAAGGGCCACTGGTGCTTTGGCAGATCAAAACCTGGTTGACGGATGGTTGGGTCAGTGATGAGAGAGTGATTAATGACTGTTGTTGCTGACCACTTGTTGCACCAAGAAGATTCCACCATCATGTCCTGTGCTGACTTAAATGACCATAAAGGGCATCTTGAAGATAGGCGAGCTGGTGGGTGATTGAAGACGTGTGTGTACAAACGCAGGTTGCTATTCTCACAGAACTTGACCAGCAGTATGACAGAGACCTTCTTACATTAGTAATGTAGGACCACCCCATATTTGCTGTATCAGTAGCCATGTCAATGAAGTTGCCTGTAAAGTCCTGGTAACAATATGCACAGATTTCTTAAGCTCTACATCAACCATCCTTGTGTGAGATGAGTGACATCAGACAGGAGCACAGTACCCTGCTGTTGAATAGCAGAGGGCAAGGACTGATGTTCTAAGCTTCCAGGTGCTCAAGTTCCAAGTTGAACTGGCCAATTTTCTGAGCAGTTTGTTCAGAGTGCTGACTTTGTTTGGCATCTTCCTCAAGTGGTTGTGGTATGTTAATGACCTATCCAATATCACATTACGGTAAACCAGGTTTGGCTCATGCTGCAGGCATTGGCCATTGAGTAAAATGTTTGGCTCATGGCTTGCACTTGCATTATGCACATGAAACCAACTTGGAAAAGCTCAGCTGCAAATCCCATCAAATACAATAGTCTGCCGTGAGCTTCATATCATCATTCAAGACCATGTCAATTTCTGAGAAGGACTGAGCTTGGCAGCTGCAGCAGATTTCATCTGCATAGATAAACTTGTGCACAAGTGTAGGTGGCAAGTCACTGATGTACACATTGAACAGTATTGGCGAAAGAACTGAGTCTTGAAGAAGGTCATTGATCTAACACTTCCAAGTGATACAGCAGTTGCCCCTGTGTACTCTAAACCCCCTGTTTTGGAGAAAGAGCTCTACAACTTCAACCCCACAACCTGGGGCAACCCAAGAGAATTTAAACAAAACACCTTTGTGCCAAACTGTCATAGGTGGTGGTCAAATCCAAGAATCCCATTTTCAGATTTTGTTCAAAACCGTTTTCAATAAAGGTAGTCAAGGCCATGATATGATCACAGGTGCTGTGCCCTTTCCTGAACCCTGTCTGCTTCACCTGCAAGACATCGCCCAAATCTGGAGTGATTCAATAGAGGACCAAACACTCAAACACATTGACAGCAAGGATATTGGGCAGCAACTCAACATATTGTAGGGGACTTTGCCCAGCTTAAGAATGGCAATAATTTTTGCTGGATGCCAAGTGCAGAGTAACTTATTCTCATTAATGATCCATATGTAGAAGTTAATAACCCAGTGTGATGGCTTTGGTCCAAGACACTTGTTTCACTCACAACATGATAAATTAACTAACATGGAGATATGCCTATCTCATAGAGCTGGAAGGACCTTGAAAGATTGAGTCCAGCCCCCTGCCTATACTAGCAGGACTGAGTACTGTCCCCTGACAGATTTTTTTTTCCCCAGATCCCTAAATGGCCCCCTCAAGGATTGTGCTCACAACTCTGGGTTTAACAGGCCAATGCTCAAACCACTGAGCTATCCCTCCCCCTGATTCTTAATACACATTCTATAAAGCAGAAAGGACACACTCATTTGAAATGTCTGAAACAGAATAGCTACATGCCAGTGCAGATATTTAAAAATCCTGAGTTATAGTCCCAACTTTGGGATAAGTATCCTTAACCTCTCCGTGTCCCAATTTTTATCACATATAGAGCACCTTATTGACAAGGTTATTGTCAAGGTTAAGGAATATTTATAAAGTGTTTTGTTTGAAAGGTACCAAAGTGTTCCTACTGAAACAAAATTAAAGAAATTTATAAATTCTCAGGTACACGTAAGGTTTTTTGAGAATACATGTACTGTACCCTGCAGGAGTTCCCTTGACACAGACAGTTAGTGTGACTTACTTTTTCAGTAAAAATGTAAACAAAAACTGATGAATTCTCAGGTATAAGTAAAGTCTGACAATACACACACACACACACACACACAGTATCCTGCAGTAGCTCCCTTGACACAAACATTGTGAGTGTGAGCTGCCTTTAGAGTACAAATGTAAACAAGAACAAAGAGTACAGCTTAGAAAATTCCTAGAGGACAACTTCTTTACTGGTGCCAGTAAAACTGCAGCCTCATTTACTTCAGTAGAGTGTCAGCTGTTTACACCACTGTAGAATTTAGTCCCAAAACAGCTACCTTAGAAAACCTTGCTAAAAAGAAAGAAAAAAAAAAAAAGAACTCCACCACCCCTAACGGGAGCCAAGTTTATAAGCCTTTAAACTTGACTTGTTAGATAAAAAAATTGTTTAATTGGAAAGACAAGTTTTACAAGAGTTCTGGGTTCTCCTCAAGATTCAGCAACTTCAAAAAGGACTGCCTGCAGAGTCAGAGTGGTTTGCATTTAAACTGACAGCATTATGAATGCTATCAAAGGCTTTAGGCTCTCGCTGGGTTTTAAATCCTAAAGAACATCCTGATTTATTTAATATTTCTTAGAGATAGATTTCTACTATGTTGTCTTACACCTTCCCCCCTTTATTTCAGCTTCCATCTTTCAGCCAGAGATTACTTTTCACAGTGAAAATATATGCCTGCAAAAAACAAACAAAACTAATAAGTCTTATGAAAAAGCAGCCTCTGATTCTCTAGTGCCTTGAACCTTGTTCATTCACACTTGCACAAAGGGAAACTAAAAACCACTACCAAATCAGAATGATAACATTGAACACTCATTTTGCATTGGTGTAAATCTATTGTTTCCAAACTTTAATCCTGCAGCTCCAGCTGCCTGTATTTTAAAACTTGGTGGCTCTTTAAATACATTACATGGGGTAATTAAAAAACAAACAAACCTCCAGACACTAGATTCAAGATTTCAGGATACTACATTCCAAGGTGACACTAGAGTTGACATTTTTGCAACTTAATTCAACTTCATACAATTTATTATATAATTCACTCTAATCCATTGTTTTACAAATATAATTTGAAAATATGGATTTCGTTTAGCATGCTTGGATAAGGTTTTATGGAGACAAATGTGCCTGTTTCCAACTGCACCATATTTGGTTGAATCTCTTATAGTGCCAGATGTAAGTAGTTTTCCAAGTTTAAAATGATTTCTGTGTTTATTTTTCATAGAAATCATTGTTGTAAATCAAGACTAAGATAACTGGATGCAAATGGAAGCCATATTTTCATTGCTTCATCACAGAGCTCTTTGCACATGCCGTTAACAGGAATCCAGAAATTCCGTTTTGTTAGATTTGAAAACATGATCTTCAGTGTGTGATATTTAAGGTTGGAATGGAGTCAACACTTACCAAGAATGGCTTTTTTAATCCAGTTGGTATCTGGAGATTAACATTCAACTCCAGGAAAATATTCATCAAACTGGGAATACAGTCTAGACAAATAAGTTAATATTTGGTCTTTAAGAGTGTTTTGATCACTTTCACACTGTTCTTTTACAATGTCTGATAAACACCGAAAACATCTTGGTAACAAACTTTTCAGTGTGGCATCTTCAAAGGCAA
The DNA here is from genome assembly GCA_007922305.1 of Dermatemys mawii. Classification (NCBI taxonomy): domain Eukaryota; kingdom Metazoa; phylum Chordata; order Testudines; family Dermatemydidae; genus Dermatemys; species Dermatemys mawii. Next base: position 3,947,788 of record ML677345.1, on the reverse strand, counting down.
AGCTACTCCATGAAGCCTCTGATTTTCTCTCTTGAACAGAGTATATTTGTATTCTCTCTCTCAATGTTAAGTTCAATGCATTTAATTTGCCAAATATGTCTACCAGGTGGACTATGGTGATTTTCATGGTCTTTCTCCCCTTCCCCACAAGGAAGAAATTTGATGTTGTTAGTTTATATTACTGGAACCTGGTGGGATACTCATGACTGGAGTGTTAAAAATCAATGGTTATAACCTAATCAGGAAGGATCAAGTGAGCGAAATGAGAGGGGAAATACTCACTGTCAAAAATGGTGTTACCTGTTTCCGAATCACTGACAGCTCAGAAGAAAATGATCTTGAATGCTTATACATTAATGTCCTAACTTATAAAAAGCACAATTTGGGGTAATCACAATAGGCAACAGGATGGCCAGCTCCTTATGCTCCTATCTACAATGTGTAGGAAAAAAGCTGCTCCTGGGAAGAGTTCAGTTTTGGTCCCATGTCCTGGAGATCTCATGCTGCCAGTACTAAAAACATCCTAGGAATTTCTAGATATTATAGATGACAATGTCTTAACTCAAAAAGTGATGCTTCCAACATGGAGGCTCTCTCTATTAGAAATTGTGGCAGATAAAGAACTGATGACAGGATTAAAAATTAATGATAACTTGATCACATTTATAATGTTCAAACAGAACAAAGTAAAGACCAGAAATACACACACACACAGAGTGCTTTAAAGGGGCTGGTTTCACAAAGCTGAAAACAATTATGAGCTAAATCAGCTGGGAGAAAGAATTCAAGCATGACTGTTCAAGATATAAGTGTGACTTAACTGGAAACAATCCCAAAATTCAGGAAAGTGGCGATATGGGTTAAAAAGCTAACCTGGGTTAGTGGTGAAGTAAGGGAGGAGATTTTTTATAAACAAATGGAAGAAAGGGGAAGTTGATAATAATTAATAGAAATCAGAAGCTAGGAATTTTAGAAAATTGGAAAGGGAAGCAAAAGGACATAAGAAGTCTATGGCCAGCAGAGCTAAGGAAAAGGAAGGTTTTTTTTAATTAAATGTATTAGAAACAAAAAGAATCCTAACAATGGCATTCAATGGAAATGGTAGAATTGCCAATAACAATGCAGAAAAGGCAGAAATGTTCAATAAATATTCTCTTCTGAATTTGGGGAAAAACACAGATGATACAGTCTCCTAATATGGTGACAATACTCTTTTCCACTATCATCTCTGAAGGACATTAAACAGAAACTGCTGAAGTCAGACATTTTAAAATCAGCAAGTCTGGATAGCTTACATCCAAGAATTTAAAAGAGCTGGCTGAGAAGGTCACTGTCAACGTTGATTTTCTTGAAACATTGGGGAAGATCCATAAGACTGGAAGAAAGCTACTGTTGAGCCAATATTTAGAAGGATAAATGGGTTGACCTGGGTAATTATAGGTCTGTCAATCTGACATTGAGCCTGGGCATGATAATGGAGCTGCTAATAAGGGACTTTGTCAATACAGAATTAAAGGAGGCTAATAAAATTAATGCCAATCAATGTAAGTTTGTGCAAAATAGACTGTCATACTAGCTATATTTCTTGGTGAGTTTACAAATTTGTGCTGATAGATAATAGTGTTGATGTAATAAAATTATACTTCTAAGGCATTTGACTTGGCACCACATTAATATTTTGATGTTAAAAGCTTGAAATGATAGAAAATTAATGTGGTGCACATTAAATGGATTAAAAAGTAGCTAACAGATAATTTTCAAAATATAACTGTAAATGGGGAATCATGAAGTGGATGTGTGTCTAGTGGGGTCACACAAGGATTAGTTCTTGGCCCTATGCTATTTAATATTCTTATCATTGATCTGAAAGGAAACATAAAATAATCATTTATATATTTATTTCCAAAGTCAGAGAAAGGGAAATGTCACAGCTCTATGATTTCTGGGAGTTTGGTTTCTAAATGTCTTTGTTGTTTCCCTGGCCTTATACATTCATTTACCAATAGTTGAAAACACATGACATATTTGGGTTGTGGATTTTACACAGTAATATTGAGAAACTGAAATCTAAGCCATCATTATACCATTTACTTCCATTTTATTTCAACTTTGTGAAAAATCAGCATCTTCAGCAGAACCTTTGCTAGATGTAGGCTTAGTACTTGGTAAAAATTGTTTTATTAAAAAAGACAAGATGCACCCGTCTATCCCACAGTGCTCTTCCATCTGCTAGTGCCGCTGCTGCCACTTTCAGTGAGAGCCTCTTTTTTCACTCCACTTCCTTTCATCCAAGAGACATCTTGTTGAATGCTTCCCCTCCTTCAAACTGGAAATCTCTCTGTTGAGGGTCCCCACCCCCAGGAACAGAGGGCCTAAGAAAGGCTCCCAGTGACAGCAGCAACCTAATTAGATAAAACAGGTGAATTGAAACCTAGTTTAATAGTAAATTAGAACCAAAAAACCCACCAAACAAAAAAAACCCCATCTCAGTTACATCCCCCTCCCCATACTTGTGGCTTCCCCAGGGAGCTGCAGTTAACAGTTGGTGAACTACTGATCTAAAGTGACCACACAAGGAGCAAGGAAGTGGAAAAATTAGTCATTAATCAAGTCCTAGTCCACACATAGATACAGCAATACAAAAACTACGTTGGTCAGTGGTGTCTTCTTTGTTTTCCCTTTATACCAGTAAAATTCCTTGTGTCAATGCAGTGTGCTGGCCTCTTCCTCTCAGGTGTTCTGACACCCTGCACTAGATTAAGAGAGGAGCAGAAAGAAAAAGCTAAAAAAGCTGAAACAGACAGGATGAAACAATCATATGTCTTGCCAACTGATTCAGGTTCATAGGATACAGAGGCAATAAGCTCACAAGTGAGGAAGAATTCAGGCTATTACATATAGCAGGCAAATAAAAGGTACAAGCAAGCCAATTCTACTAAGCAAGGATATGATCTCACTCACCTCCTTTCTGGGGTGTGGGTGTGGGTGTGGGTGTGGGTGTGGGTGTGGGTGTGGGTG
>ML677345.1:3887802-3944760 GCA_007922305.1 Dermatemys mawii | reverse complement strand
GTGGGTGTGGGTGTGGGTGTGGGTGTGGGTGTGGGTGTGGGTGTGGGGCAACTCCTAGGCCAATGCACATGCAGTACCTCACCAGTCTCAGGTCTATGCTGAAGCTCACTGAGCTAGTGTTTCTGGGGCTTATTTATACCCCAAACCCACTTAGGCTACAGGGGAATTTGCAGTAAACAAGCCCATCAATTATGCCCATCTGCAGTCAAGCAGCTCATTAATTACAACTCATATCAATGTTTATAGATTCCTTTCTAGTTTCAGGTGAGATTTACAAGACACAGCTGTTCACCCCAATTAACTAAAACTCCTCCTAAATTCCAAAATCAGGCTCTCTCAGCAAGCAGGTGCATAAACAAAAACTTTCCCAGGCAAAAGAGTAAGCCAGAGGCCTACTTAATCAAAGAAAATAGGAGTCTGGGCATGAAAAGAGCAATTGGACACGCCACTTCTAACTTCTTGTGACTATGTCTTCTGCTGTGTTTCCACTATATCATAGAATATCAAGGTAGGAAGGAACCTCAGGAGGTCATTAGTCCAACTTGCTCAAAGCAGGACCAATCCCCAACTAATCCCCATCCCATCCAGGGTTTTGTCAAGCCTGAGCTTAAAAACCTTTAAGGAAGGAGATTCCACCACCTCCCTAGGTCACCTATTCCAGTGCTTCACCACCCTCCTAGTGATTTTCTCCCCACTAATATCCAACCTAAACGTCCCCCTCTGCAACTTAAGACCATTACTCCCTGAGAACAGCCTAGATCAGGGTGGACAAACTTTTTGGCCTGAGGGACACAGCAGTTTCCAAAATTGTATGGAGGGCTGGTTAGGAGAGGTACAGCCTTCCCAAACAGCCAGGCTGGCCCGGCCCCCCGGCCCTATCAGACCACCTCAGCTTCTCACCCTCGACAGCCCCCGCGGGTCACCTACCCCATCCATCCCTCCGTGCCCCCAACCGCCCCCAGATTCTCTGCCCCTGAGTGTCCCCTGCCACCCCATTCAACCCCTCCTCTCATTTCTGACTGCCTGCCCCCCAAAACCCCTGCCCATACAACCACCCCTTCTCCCTGACTGCCCCTGGACCCCCCACCCCGACTTCCCCCAGGTGCCCCATCCAAACCCCATCCTTCCTGCCTGCTCCCCCCCGAGCCCCTGCGCCATTCAACTCTCCTGTTCCCTGCCTTCTGATTGCCCCAACCCCTATCCACATCCCCGCCTCTGACCACCACCCCTAACGCCCCTGCCCTCTATCCAATCTTCCTACCTCCTTACCCTTCTGCCTGGAGCACTGGTGGCTGGCAGCTACAGCTGCACTGCCCCGAGCACCGGGACAGGCAGCCATGATGCCCAGCGGGAGCCAGCCATGCCAACGCACAGCACAGAGCACCGGGTCACATCTCTGCAGTTGTGCTGCCCAGCAAGAGCTCACAGCCCCGCTGCTCAGAGCATTGCATCAGCGGCGCAGTGAGCTGAGGCTGCAGGGGAGGGGGAAAAGCAGGGAACGGCCCGGGGGCTAGCCTCCTGGGCCAGGAGCTCAGGGGCCAGGCAGAAGGGTTCTGTGGGCCAAATGTGGCCCCTGGGCCATAGTTTGCCCATCTATGGTCTATATCCATCCTCTTTGGAACCCCTTTTTCAGGTAGTTGAAAGTAGCTATCAAATCCCTTCCCCCCGTCCTTCTTCTCTTCTGCATACTAAATAATCCCAGTTTCCTCAGCCTCTCCTCATAAGTCATGTACTCCAGCCCCACAATCATTTTTGTTGCCCTCCTACTCTTTCCAATTTTTTCACATTCTTCTTGTAGTATGGGGCCTAAAACTAGACAGTACTCCAGATGAGGCCTCACCAATGCCGAATAGAGAGGAATGATCACATCCCCTGATGTGCTGGCAATGCCCTACTTATACAACCCCAAATGATATTAGCTTCTTGGTAACAAGGACCCACTGTTGACTCATATCCAGCTTCTTGTCCACTGTAACCCCTAGGTCATTTTCTGCAGAACTACTGCCTAGCCAATCAGTCCTTAGTCTGTAGCAATGCATGGGATTCTTCAATCCTACGTGCAGGTCTCTGCACTTGTCCTTGTTGAACCTCCTCAGATTTCTTTTGGACAAACCCTCTAATTTGTCTAGGTCCTTCTGTATCCTATCCCTACGCTCCAACATATCTACCACAATCTCAAAGCCTATGCTGAGGCTGTATTGTTGGGCACCAGAACCTTCCTATCAGACCTCGCTAAGGCTACCAAATCCCACCCCAAGGAGCTATCCCACCTTACTATATAACCAAGCACCTAGAAGAACTATCATCCTACTTGATGGACAGTTCCTGGCCTAAGTTATTCAAGCCATTGGCACCTCTCAGCTGGATTACAATAATGCTATGTACATAGGTATGAAGCTTTCAGCACTTAGGAAACTAATGTAGAACATGCCTCAGCAACACAGGCTAGCACAAACATATCAAACCTGTCCTCAGCTCTGTACTCTGGCTTTGATATAAGGGGTGTTTGAGGTCTCTGTCCTTGTCTCCAAAGTGCTCCATGCCTTGGGCCCAGGATGTCTAAAAGGCCACCCAGAATTCCAGGGTGAAGCGCTTGACTCCTCTGACACAATGAATTCTTACAATAAGGGTAAAGCTCATCTGCGCTGGAGACAGAATTTTCTAAGTGGGCTGGTCAGACACTGGAATGAACTCCCCCAGAAGCTAAAGACCATCACAAACCTCACCACCTTCCATGCCAAGCATAAAACACATTTTAATCTTGTCTTCCGCATAAACACACATTATATATAACTATATAACTATATATAAATATATATATATATATATATATATATATATATATATATATTTAAATACCACACACAGACAAAAAAACCCTTATTAAACTAAGACACACTGTTCTACACATTTGTTCCACTGAGGAGAAGATGAGGGATCAACATCTGACAGATAGTAGTCACATTTCAATGCACCCTTAGAAGTGCTCAGATACTATGTGATGAGTACAGTATAAAGACATATGTAACCCACCTACTTTCTAGGTGTGTTGTTGTGTCCCATCTAGTGGTACCAAAACCCCTTAGAGAGAGATGAAATGAGTCTGCTCTACAGCCAACTGGCTTTTAGCTCATGCACTAAATTACATAGGTTCCCGGTTCAATCCCACCCACTGACAATAGGGATTGGTCAGTGTTACACCTACATAGAATAGAAAAAGCTCTGAGAGAATGCAGCTATACAGAGATAAACCATGCAAAAAATATCTAGCCTCCAACAAGTATTTCACTTCTTACTAAGCACCCTTTATAGGCACACTGAAGAGAATTATTAATATCTATCACTTGTAAAATTGTGCATTTCTTCCCAAAGCAGCTTACAGAGCAAGTATTATTATTATCACCTTTAAGATGGGGGTGAAGTAAAATGATTTCCCCCGAGACCACAAAGTTTAGCATTCATGAAGTTGACTGGCTGCAGAAAGACTTCACCATTATTATTAACTGCACAAACATTCAGCCCAGAGACCACTTAAGCTTCTGGAAACATGATTTGCACTGAGCATGCTCAGGCACTTCACACAGCATTTAAAATAGCAGTGCTGTAGTGGAGAAAGATAGCATCTGAACACACTAAAGCAAATACCTACAGAACTAGATACATTTTAGTGCAGTACGGGAGTGCCTATGCTAGAAGTACAGCTTCTCATTTACATGATTACTAAAGCCAGACAGGAAAATGCTGATTTGTCAAAGCCAAAACTTTTCAGGAAAGTGCTTTGGTTTTGATGCAAAGGTTTCAGGTCTGAGATTGAATTTCTGTTTAAAATCAGAACTCCTCACCACAGAGCAGCTAAGTAACTAGGGCATTCATCTGGGATGTGGGAACCCCAGATTCAAATCTCTGCTCCAAATCAAGCAGAACAGCAACTTGAACCTATGTCTCCCACATCCCAGATGTAACCCCCAGCCACAGGACTATTCTGGGAAGGGAAAACCCACACTCTCTCAAAAAAATACGAAATCATCTTGATTTCATTCTGGTGTGGAACAAAACCCAACTGTCAAAATAGATAGTTTTTGGGGACCTATATTCTTATTTGCCAGCCCTAATGATTACTCACATATCAGTTAAATAATATCTGTTCTGAAGAAGAGCTCTATGTAGCTCAACAGCTTGTCTTCCTCACCAACAGAAGTTGGTCCAATAAAAAAATATTACTTCACTCATCTTGTCTCTCTAATATCCTCGGACTGACATGACTCAACAACACTGCATAATATCTACCCTGACCAAAATGTACAGTCCCCATACTAATGCAACAGAGTTAGACAGTGAAACTACTGTGGCAGGTTTTTTAAAGCCTTGGGGATACAATCTTGCCTACAGCTTTGGCCTTGTTATACTTTACTCCCAAGGTCTGTTCATGGATGTGGTCCAAAATTCAGCAGTTCACAGGTTTGATGACACACCATTTCTCATTCAGTAAGTTGACTCCATCCCAAAGGTATGTAATTCAGACAGACAAGAACCTTTTCATTCCTGGCAGCACATCCTTACCTCATGACCCATCATACATTTACATTTTATTTTCTTCTCATCTGCCTTTTCTGTATTCATAGCTCTGATCCCCAATGCCTCCTTTTTAATGCTATTGCCATTGTCAAAGCGCACATGTAAATTCTGCTGTAGAGCAGTGTTCCAATAGCCACCGGGTGCCCTCTCTGTAAGTCACAGAGACTGAATGGACTTTCTCGTCACACACTGACACTGAACCCACAAGAACCAATGTGGCCTACCAGTCTAGACTACAAGGTTTGAGAGTGTAGTGAATAAAAAAAAAAAGTGCTGTTCTATCTTGCATGCTCTTTTAGGCCTGGTGTACACTACAAAGTTTTGTCAGCATTGCTATGTTGACCAGAGGTGTGAAAAAACATCCCCCCTGCGCTAAAGCAGCTATGCCAGCAAACCTCCCAATGTACATGCAGCTATGCTGAAAGAAAAGTGCTGTTGTCATAGCCAATATCATTCAGGAAAGGTGTCGCTATACTGGCTGAAAAACTCCTTCCATCTACAAATGCTGCACCCACATGAGGGGGTTCTCCCATGACTTGCCTTCCTCTACCCTGCCAGAGTAGATAATCAGGCACCCAGGGGAGAGGAGGGGAAGCTGCTCCACAAGAACTGGTGAAGTAATATATTCTTCCCCATCCCCAGCAAGGAAAGCAATTGTGATTGCATCCCAAACCACTGTCTGCTCAAGGCAGGTGTGGTGTATTCAAAATACCATTAAAACTGTAGACTGCCACTTTAAATTTCAGGAGGTTTTCCCTGGGCCTACTTACAAGCTAGGGAGCTCTGTCATAAGTGTGAGATCTGGGTCTAGCAGCAGTCAGTTGGAAGTAAGCCACCCATTAGTAAGTTAGGGTGGGTTGCATCAGAAATTTCAGGGAAACTGCATCTGTTTTCCCCCTCCAGGGTTCCTTGAGGTCACCCACTTGAAAGTTTCTGGCTCCCAGCCATCACATCTCCTGGGTGGAGACCTGCATCACTCCTTGCTGACCACGGGTTTGAAGGCTGCACAGTTCCCTGATCTCCGCGGCAAGCCAGACTGTCTAAAAAGGCCAGCCCCCGAACGGTGTGTTCTCTCCAAGGGCTAAGAACAGCATAGTTGACAGCAGTTACCACACAGGTCTCTTTAAGTAAACACATTTATTCTTCAGGTAAAAGCATTAGAGAGAAATCAAACAAAACAACAAATGTTCCTGTGCACATGCTAACTCCCAGGGCTCGGTCAGCAATTTAAAGGGTCTGGGGCTCCGCTGCAGTAGCAGAGCTGGGAGCCCCTGGCCCTTTACATTGCCACCGGAGCCCCCGGATGTCACTGCTACCCTGGGGTTCCAGCAGCAGGGCTCGGGTGGTGATTTAAAGGGCTCGGGGCTCCCACTGCCACTACACTCCGGGGCCCTTTAAATCACCACCCAAGCCCTGCTGTTGGAGCCTTGGGGTAGTGGCAGCAGGGCTCTGGAGGTGATTTAAAGGCCAGGGGCTCCTGGCTGCCACTACCACAGTGGAGTCCCCAGCCCTTTAAAGCTCCACTTGAGCCCAGAGCCCCAGGGTAGCAGTGGCAGCTGGGAGCCTCCTGGGGCTCCACTGGTGATTTAAGGTGCCCGGGGCTCCACTGCAGGAGCAGTAGTTGGAACCCCAAGACCTTTAAATCTCCCCCGAACTCCAGGGCTCCCAGATGCCTCTGCAGCTGGTAGCTCTGGGATGATTTAAAGGGCCTAGGGCTCCCAGCTGCTGCTACGACAGCCAGAGCCCCAGGCCCTTTAAATCCTGATTTAAAGGACCCGGGGATTTAAAAGGCCACATCTCTCATGGTAGAGGCCCTGCCTCTTCCGGTTGAGGCCCCAGGCCCTCCTCAAGACTCCACAGCACGGATAAGTCTTTTAGGTTACTTTCATCCCTGCTTGGGCCTGATTCCTGTACTCTGATCCTCTTCCCTCCCAATTAGATTTTCTATCAAACCCAAGCTAACTGTCCACATACTCATTTGCCCATTTCTGAGCGATAGTTACATCTCTAGGATCTTGGCCTATTAACCATGATTTTAGTCCAGGCTAGGAGAATTTATGCATTTGTTCTATTGATTAATTCATAGGGCCTGCTAAGTACGGTAACTGTTCCCAACCAGTTCCTAAGTTTTTGTGTAACCCCTCAATTTTTTATGAAAACCTCAGCACAGATCATATCCCCCATTTTTCTGAACTCATCAAAGCTTTCTCCTATATGCTTCGGGGGGGGGGTCAGTTTAAATTTTTGCAACAAAGCTTGTTAGTCCTCCTCTCTGTTCAGATGGGTGAAAATGTTCAAGGCTTTTTATCCCTGATAGCAGCAGAGCCTGATACCGTATCATGTCCTCCTTCTGCATCTGGATCAGTTCATACCCCATTTCAAAACACATCCTTGTCATCCCCTTCCTTAAAGGGAGAAAACATTTTGGAATCTGTGCTACTCATAAGCAGGACAGATACACAGGGTTTGGCTCCACCTACTTGATTAAGGTTTTATTGGTGCAGTTTCCCATCTTGAGCTGATGTTGACAGTTCTCCTCTTCTCAGTTGTGCTGGTGCTGTCCCTCTCAGTCCCCAAGCAGCAGGGTTGGGGGCCTCTCCGGGCAGCTCCCAGAAGCAGCAACATGTCCACCCTCCAGCTCCTACGTGTAGGGACAGCTATGGGTCTCCACACGCTGCATCCGTCTCAAGTGCTGCCCTTGCAGCTCTCATTGTTTGGGAACCACAGCCAATGGGAGCTGCAGAGGCAGTGAGCAGCAGAGCAGCCTGGCCACACCTCCAAGTAGGAGCCGGGCGGGGGACATGCTGCTGCTTCCAGGAGTTGCCTGAGGTAAGCGCCACCCGGAGCCTGCACCCCTGAGCCACCACACCACACTGTAACACACTGCCTTAGCCCTAATTCCCCTCCCACTCTCCAAACTCCTCTGTGCCATCCCAGAGCACTGTCCTGCACCCAAAACCCCTCATCCCTAGTCCCACCCCAGAGTCTGCACCTGCAGATGGAGCCCTCATCCCCCTGTGCCCCAACCCCCTGTCCCAGCCCTAATTCCCCATCAGCCCTCTGAACCCCTTGGCCCTACCCCAGAACCCGCCCCCCACACTCCACCCCCTATCCCAGCTAAGAGCCCCTTCCTGCACCCTGAACTCCTAATTTCTGGCCCCACCCCAGAGCCCACACCCCCAGCCAGAGCCTTCACCCCCTCACCAACCCCAGTTCTGTGAGCATTCATGGCCCGCCATACAATTTCTGTATCCAGATGTGGACTGTCAAGCCAAAAAATGTGCCCACCCCTGCACTGAGGGCACATACTTTAGGTTTCTGGCTCCCAACTATCACCTTTCTTGGATAGAGACCTGTCTCTCACCTCTTCCTGACCAAGGATGTAATGCCTCAAAGATACTTAAGTTTAATCCAATAAGGTCTCCCAAGGATATGGCAGAAAGTTGCCACATCTGTTGTAAGTTGTGTCTCTAGTTTAGAAAGCAGTTTGCTTTGTCTCTCTCTGTTTTTGGATTCTTGTGTGTTCTGAGTTCTAGGAAATAATGTAGTGTTAAGTTGCAACCTTGCAGCAAGAGTATTTTATGTTTTTATTTAGCCTCTCTGTTTGTATGCCATGAATGCAACAAGAGGGTAAGAGTTCTCTGTAGCCCTTCATAATTAAAACAAAATGGCATGTCCTGACAGCATGATGATTGAGAAGAGATAGGTGAACAAGTTGGGAAATTTCCCTTAGTCAGCCATTTGTACATTCAAGATCAAATCTTGCCTCACTGAAGTCAATAGCTTTGTCATTGACTTCAGTACTTGTTGGATTACGTCTTAACTTTGGATCCTCTTCATTCTTATTTCTCACTTGTTCAGTTATATGAGGTTCTGATAAGCAGAAGTCCTATCATTTGCTAGATTTCAAAATGCCTACATGTGAAAATGAACAGATAAACTGGAAAAGGAAGCTGCAAAAGGAAAAACGAACGTACGACTGATTGTACTTTTCATCACTTTAAAGTTGATGTTATGTGTCTATATTATCTAATTCTAAGTGACATAAATGTAAATATATACACTCCAGAACTTTGATGCATGGTAGATTCTCTTGGTTTGTTCTTCTGCCTGTGTTTTTTGTACATTTAAATTTTGAAACTAAAAAATGATTCAGTGCAGTTTGATACTTTAAACCCTTTACAATTTTAAAAAAAGATATAGTCTACATGTGATGAGAATTTTGAGGGCAGAAGCTCCATTATTCAGAATGTAGACTCATAGGAGATAATTACAATCTGTTTTGCTTCCAGAGTGAAGAGATGCAAGATCTCTTCTGGCATTTCATCCAGAGCACTTGAAGAGGGGAAGCCAAGGTTTGGGACCATCTTTTCCCAGTCCCATCTCCAGCAATTAACAATTATAGAATTGTTAATTTCTTCTTGCAAAATGTAGTGCCAGAGAGCATGCAAGATTCCTTGGACAGCCATTTAGACTATTGAAGGGGAGTATATAAAAGGAAAATAATTTTCTAAGTGAATTAACTACAAAAGAAAATGAGTTCTATTTTGAGAACATTTGCAGCCTTTTACACATAGGCATGAGTTGCCCACTTCCCAGGAAAAAAAATGTAATTAGAAATATAGGCACAACATGTAAAAGAGTATTTGGTGTGACAAGTTTGTCTAAGATGTGGAGCTGGGAAAGTATGAGGAACTTTTCTTTGGTTTGCTTTTTGGGCAGAGTGTTGGCTGGAAAGCAGGTTTGGAATAGTGAGCATTAAGTTTAATTATTGAAAATACAGGATTTTTCAAGTGTTTTATTTTATAGATTTTTCTTGAGCCTTTTCTCACTGTTTAATGCAACTGTTTCCCCTTCACAATAAAGGCAAGGTATCAAGACAGAAAAATGTAACAACATCAGCTCTTTATTGCAGTTTACAGTTTAATTGTACTTCTAAATTAAGAGTGAGTTACATGGAACAGATTGTCTCTTCATGTGCTGATCTTCATGGTTAAATGTCAGAACTGGCCAACCTGTATATTGCAAATAGTCACAGATTTATCACATTTATTTATTACATTAAATTGCCTAAATTGTGCTAAAGAACATATCTGAGCTATAGCTCAGCTGTGACATGTTCACAATGAGTATTCAGCCAGATAGTGGGAATGCATGTACCAAATTGTGCCTATTCATGTCTGTTTCCTGTGAACTCATTGATAACTTAACCAATAACTACTACTTCCCAATTAAAAATGGCTCTTGCTGAGCTGGACTGACTTTCCTGCCCACATGGGGTAGTTTAATGTAATCTGAGACATAAGAAAAATGGCATGAAACTAATCATGCTAGCTATCCCAGCAAGACTAAAAAGAAATCTCACAATTCAAATGGCTTTCGTGGACAGATTTTGTTCATGATCAAACTACTACTGCATCACAGATGAATTCGGAACATAAGCCAAGGATAAGCTATTTCATACCCCTAACAGGAGTTGAACTAGTCTTTAATACAGTATGGTAAAGCAACTACCCTCTTTCTGAACAGCCTTGAACACTGGAGAAGTTCCAGTCCATAGAAAAACCTTTGTAGCTTAGGCACATCTATGATCCTTACTCAGTCTCCAGCTACTAATTTGATGATAATAAAGTCAGTCACATAATCGTACAGATATTTTATCAGCTCATGTGAATATGCATTAGCACTGCTTTTTTTGTCCCTAGTACAATAAGTTTCATCATTAAAAAACAGGAGAAAAATAAGGTCACTTCAGTAGATTTTAAATAGACCATTATGGGACTTCTATAAATCACGTCTATTGAAATTATATGCAGAAGGGTGTAACAGATGCAAAGTGATTGATATTTGCATAAGCAACAATATTGCTAAGCATTATCTGAAACAATTTCACTAAACCACTGTAGGGGAACTAGTACATTAAATACCAATAGTAAACTACTGTAGTGGAGCATTACTAATTTGCCACTTCTGTGCAAATGAGTTGAACAAGCAGCTGTACTTGAAAGATGAATCAACAGCATCTGCAGCATTATACTGAAGCTATTAGGCCTGCTGTAGTTGAGATGTTTTAGCAATAATGGGGAAGTAGGATGAATATTAATAAAACTATTTTTTTGGATCCTATTACAAGACAAGCAACTGATCTTAGCTGTGACCTTTTACTCAGTCACCCAGCTAATCTTCTAGACTAGGACCCAAGGAAACAACCTCATACATCTAACCACTTGGGGTGTTAAATGCCCTGCCCCAAGCCTGCCCTGGCCAATAATAACCACTCTAAGTATTTTTCCTATTGAGAGCATTTACCTCATTTTCCTGTCATAATCCACCAGTGGCCTTTTGAATATAAAGACTCTCTCACCAGAGCTGATAGTCAAAGTGAACACAGAATCAATCTGGCAGAGGGCTAGATTGTGACTTCTATCCTCCCATACGTGGAGAAGAATCTTCCCTTCAACCACACCTTCACAAGTGCCATGCAAGCGTCTTGGATGATCAGTGCTCCCCGGAAGCCCTAGCTGCCTGCATGTACAGTACTTGCATTCACAAAAGGAATCGTGCTATAGCAAAAGGACAGTGAAGCATGTACACTGAGCCTCTTCTCAGCATTTCCTACTAGCTAGCTTCGGTCACTCCCTGCTCAGTTTGCTGGATTCTGTGACTCCCATTCTTTGGGTACCTAACTCTCCCCCTGCATTTTATGGGATTTTGCGTTCTAGGGTTGTGGATTCCACTTTGCAGGGCACCTAAGGTCTAGGTGTCATAGTCAGACATCCAAGCATATGGCTCTCTTTTTTTAAAACAATTCCCAATCCAATGATACAAGAATAGAGTCAGCATGTGTACAAAAAGAGCAGCGCCAGAAAATTAAGTGTTCTTGGCCTAGTGTGAAAACAAAGAACTAGAGACCTGTAATGTTTATGATTATTCTTCATTTCAAGTGTCACTTTTTCCTGTCTGATGATAAATCACACTTCTTCCAAAGAGGCCTGCAAACATTTCAGCCTTTATATATGCAGCCTGTCACATTCATTAAATGATAAAGCGTTAGTCAGCTTTGCATTGGAGTGTCCACACTTACCCAAGGTACATTTTCAAGAGTATATCTATACTTCAAGCTGGAGGTTTAAATTCCAGCTCGAGGACACATACTATGCTAGCTCTGCTTAGGCAAGCATGCTGAAAATAGCGGAGCCACAGCGTTGCTAATAGTAAGAGTGACTAGCTGCCTCACGTACATACATATCGAAGATGCGGCATATGTACTCAGGATGACTAGCGCCTTGTGCAGCTACAGTTACTGGATTTTTTGTGTCCGATGAGAGGTAGCATAGGTTGTCTCCTCAGGTTGGAATTTATACCCCCACCTCAAACTGTAGGCTTATACCAAGAACTACATTCTCTGGGGATTGAGATAGGAGCAGAGACCTTTCAGTGAGGTTGATATCAAACAGCTTCAGAGAACTGAGAGATGGAAGAGACCTATTAAGTCATCTAATTCCATCAAGATACCAATGCAAGATGCTTCTGAGTTGTATATTTACTAGTGTCTTGTGAAGTCTTAATTTTGTGTATTCCCAATTGTAAGAGTTTAGCTGGCAGTCAGGATAGCTGTCAACTAAACTTTATTAGCTCCTGCAGGTAAACTATGGTACCAGACCTTTTCCTTTTCACTGTATGTAGGAGAGACCCGCATGCATACATTGGTTTGGTTTGAAGATTCATCTCCTTAATGTCTTATTGGTACACATTTCATGTAGACCATTAAAAGAGAGTGAACATTGGTTAAGGAAAAAGAAGACCATTACACATGACTGCTTAGAGTAGTGGTTTTCAGACTGTGGGTTGTGACTCAGTACTGGGTCATGGAATGTAAGGCACTGGGTTGTGGTGGCTCTGGTCAGCACCACTGACTGGGCCATTCAAACTCCTGTTGGTGGTGCTGCCTGGCTAAGGCAGACTAGTCCCTAACTGTTCTGACACAATGCTGTGACTTGGAAACAGCCAGCAGCAGGTCTGGCTTCTAGTCAGGCGGGCCATGGGGACTCTGCATGCTGACCCTGCCTGGGGCACTGGCTTGGCATTCCCATGGGCCATTGGGAGCTGGTGATGCCGGCAGGCAAGAGCTGCGCAGAACCGCTTCAATACCTCCGCCTAGGAGCTGGACCTGCTGGTGGCTGCTTCTGAGGTGCAGCGCAGTCCGCAGTGCCAGGAGAGGCAGGAAACCTGCCTTAGCACCCTTGCTGCATCACTGACCAGGAGTCACTCGAGTTAACCCCACGCCCCAACCCCATGTCCCAATCCCCTGTCCCAGCTCTGAGCGCCTCAAACCCAGAGCCCCTTCCTGTACCTCAAACCCCTCATCCTTGACCCCATCCCAGAGCTTGCACCCCCAGTCCAGAGCCCTGACCCCTGCCCCACCCCAGAGCCCCCTCCCACACCTTGAACCCCTCATTTTTGGTCCCACCCGCAGCCCTCACCCCTGGGACCCCAACCCTCAGCCCCAGCCCTGAACCCCTCACAAACCCCAAACTTCTCATCCCCAGCTCCGTTGGGTAATGAGCGTCAATTTTCTTCAACTGGGTTGCCAGAAAAAAAGTTTGAAAACCACTGGCTTAGAGGTAAACACGTGTCCTTATACCTAATGAGAACAATGCAAGTTACATTTATGTTATGCCATGGGGGTGCATTAACTTTTACAGCTATAAGATAAGGTCCCCATCATTAAGAGTGTACAGTATCATAGATAGGAGTTAACATATCACATCAGGAGTGCGAGAAGAGCAAACACACAAGGGGAAAAAATAGGCAGGTCAATGTCCACTTTGCTGTGTTACTTTCTTCTCTATTTTCTTCACCGTAGTAGGGTGAAAGAACATGGTGAGAGGATACATAAAAAGAAGATTAGAACTGATCTCAAGTTACATTTATATTGAGGAAGTGACAGAGTCCTGTGGGCCCTTAAAGACTGACTAAATTTATATTGGGGTTTGTTTCTAACATCTATTAAGTGTGAAGATGGCAAGAAAGAATGCCAGCTAATGATAGAATGTCAGATGAAAGGTCTGAATTGTAAATTAGTCTAAAGACGAATGAGTTGCTACCAGGGGCTGTTTCTTCTGGCATCAAATTAACAAACTATATTGAATTTAGAAGAGATTTCCCTTCCTTTCAAATGCCATCAGTGTTTCATAGAAAGCAGTCAACAAGACAAACTAAATCATATAATAATTCATCCAGTCCCCCAAACTTAATACGTGGTGCCAAAGACATTAATTTTATGTCCACCTCCCCCTGGTTGAGGAAAAATATATTGAATATGTGGTAATGGACAAATTCCAACAGCTAACCTCTACTATCAAGTATTGTATCATAATAGGATACAACACAAGGAGCATAGGTGACTGATAGATTAGCTATTTATGGCTATGAACAGAGGGCAACACTGAATCATTTGGCCACTAAGTCACATGATATTAGTCATATGCCTTCAAGGCCCAGCAGAAACTAACTGAGCACTACGATTGCTCTCCTCTTTCCTTTTGGACAGATCCCAAAGATATGTTTTCTCATATTTATAGGTCCCCTGCACGACACTTTGAATTCTAAATCCACAAAAATCTAACACTGCACTGCATTTACCATCATTGTGCCTGAATGAAAAAAAAAAAGTTTTCCATAATAATTTATTTCCAGTATCATCCATGAATATGGTCTTCCTCAGTATCTTGATATGTTCAGCCAGCACTTAAACTTTACACTCAAGTATGTAATGCCAATAAGCAGCGTTTCCTGTTACAGAGCCTATTCGTGTTGTTTGTGTTAGAATAACCATATTTAAGACAAGCTTGTCTTTTTAAAGCTGTTCAAGATGTTGATGTCCTATAGTGATCAACATATTAGACCAAATCGTTCCCCAAGCAATGACTATATTGCCATAAGCAGAAAGCTTGCATTCAATAGCATTTCTTTCATTAGATGATGTACTTGTTCGTGTGCTTTTACAAAGACAATTTATCATTGACATAATCTTGCAGTAAGTTATGTGCGACTCTTAAGAGTTAATCATTTATACTAAAATTTCCAGTAAGACACACTAATGTTCTCTTGTAATTCCCAAATTGTTTCCTGCTTCCTATCCTTGCTATAGTACAGGACTGGGAATCTTTATCCAGACAGGTTATTTATTGGTCTGTAGTAACCTTTGTTGAAAGGAGAGACTAAAAACCAAATACCTTTATAAAACATTACCTGTGTGCATATTTTGGCAGATAAACAGTTGAAATCCAGCCAGAGTTATTTCTTCATGCCCAAATTAATCTAGTTTTAAAGTTGTTGATAAATCTAGAGGCTAGGCAAACTTCATATTAAAGAAGAAATGAATTAGCCAAGAGTGATATGATTTATTAAAAGTTTATACTGGTCTTAGGATTCCTTTTTATGAGAAGGTTGACCTATTGGTGTAATGCTATATGTAGTACTATAGAAATATTATGGTTATCAGGTAGCCAGATGCAATCAGGGCAAGGACAAGCACCCACAGTTATCTGCTCTAAACAAAGGAGGCTTTAATACTGGTGGTAGAGGAAAAGCTCCATTAGTTCTCAGCAAGGATTTTGTATTTCAGGCACTAGAAGAAAGCTGAGGTTACGAACACTGATAGCATATATCTGCCACGTGCATCCTGTGTTCAGGCAAACCAAGTAAGAGGAGCTTAATTTCATACTCAGTTTCCTACTAATATTTCCCCACTGAAGAGGATGCAAGATTCTTCCTCTCCCTTCTTAAGGAAGAAGCTGACAGTTCAGCCAGGTCTACACTGGGGATGGGGTATCGACCTAAGATACACAACTTCAGCTACACATCTTAGGTCAACTTACCTGAGCATTCTCACAGCAGCAAGTCGACCACTGCCACTCCCCCGTCGACTCTGCTTCTGCCTCTCACGGCGGTGGAGTACAGGAGTTGACGGGGAGAGTGCTCGGGGATCAATTTATTGCATCTACACTAGACATGATAAATCGATCCCCAATAGATCGATCACTACCCACTGATCTGGTGGGTAGTGTACACATACCCTTCCACTCATGCACACCTACCGCATATCCCACCTCCACTCTTCAATCCAGTTTCATTGTTTGCAACTGCCCCTGAACCAGATGTGTGAACATCCTGGAACTTTGGAAGAGTTTGAATCTGAATCTAAACGTTAAAGCTCTATCCCATCTCTAATCCAAACCTGTACCAAGAAGATAAACTTCCAGTGACATTGGTAGGAATTATATCCAGAGAACAGACACTCAGTACTCTTCAAAGAGGTCTTTATCACTCTCTGCAATTGCAGAAGTAAGACCACAGGACAGGCTGCTGGAACAGGTCCAAGAGACAATGGGCTGGGGGAGGAGGAGATAAGATTTCCATATTAGAAGCAGAGACCAAATACTAAAATCTAAAAATATCCCCAAACCATGAATCAGACTCTGATGCAATTTAGAACTTTAAAAAACATTTTAAGACAAAGCTCATCCAGCATTTATCTGTCATATTAGAGCCTTTTATCTGATACTTCTATCGCCAATGGTATGCTATTAAAAACATAATTTTTCAGAACATTGCTCTGATGTTGACAAGACATTGAGGAACTATTATGGTTACTTTTTAATGATCAGTAGAAGCATTTAATCGTGTTCACAATATCTGCAGCATGTTGAATTTAAAATTTACATCCAGTTGTATTAGTCCAGTTCACTAGTCTTATGGTGCAAGCTTGTTGCAACTGAAAGCTGTGTATCTTGTCCCAAAAAGGAATGGGAGGAAAGAGCTATACTATCCTACATTAGAGATGTTAGTATCTCTTGTTAAACATAGGCGGCATAAGTTGGCTGCCTGAATCTTCTATTCAACAGAGTGTAAACTGAGAGAGTCAAATGCAGATTTCTGGATGAACATGAATAGTCTTGATTTTGCTCCCTGGCTGGATAACAGATTAAGGCTATCCAGTGCTTATATTATCACACACAAGTGACTACAGTAGCTGGAGGACAATACATTCACTCCTGTACAGAGGACTGATAAATGACTTATGCACCACTTAAGGCCTTAAAATACAGCCTAAGACTTGTTCCAGCCCTTTGTGTAGGTGTGAATTTCACACACAGGGAATAATCCTGAGTATGAGGTTTTGGACCAATCATTTGTGATTAAGCTTTTTGGCATTTGTGGACTCAGTATTCCCAACTGCACATGTTCAGAAAACATGAATTGGCTGGTTCAAAAGAATAAAATGAACCCAACACTTAACAATAGCAAGCTTTAGTTCTCTTCTGGTTTGAACCTTCAGGGTGCACTTGCTTCACATTTGAGGTTTTTCTCTGTAATCACTAGGGCTTGAAATAAACTGTTTTTAAAAAAACAAAAAGAAAAGAAAAAAAAGATTGAGACCATCATGCCATGCCATGCCATGATTCCAGTAGCTGGGACTAACATACACATGCAGTTGAGAGACTTACTTGCTTATTTTCACAAATTCATAGATTCCAAGGCCAGAAGGGGCCATTGTGATCTTTTAGTCTGACCTTCTGTATAACAAAGGCCATAGAACTTCCCCACATAATCCCACAGAGCATATTTTTAAAAGATTGCCAATCTTGATTAGAAATTTTCAGTGATGGAGACTCCACCAAACCTCGGTCCAGTGGTTTATTAGGCTCACTGGCAAAACTTTACATGTTAATTTTAGTCTTCAGTTGTCTATATTCAGCTTCCAGCCATTGGATAGAGCAGGAGTGGGCAAACTTTTTGGCCTGAGGGCCACATTGGGATTCCAAAACATCGGGATTCCTGTACTGAGGGTCAGGTAGGGAAGACGGTGCTGTCCCAGCCTGCCTGCCTCCCCCTATCCACTCCCTCCTACTTCCCACCCCCTGACTGCCCCTCTCAGAACTCCCAACCCATCCAACCCTTCCTGCTCCCTGTCCCCTGACTGCCCTGGCCCCTATCCACACCCTTGCCATCTGCAGGCCCCACTGGGACTGAGTCCCATGCCTATCCAACCCCCCAACTCCCCATACCCTGACTGCCCCCCCCAGAACCTTTGCCTCATCCAACTGCCCCCTGCCTGCCCCCCCCCAGTCCTCCAGCCCTTTATCCTACCCCCTACTCCCCACCCCCTTACCATGCCACTCAGAGCAGCATGTCTGGCACCTGTGCCACCCCGCCAGAGCCAGCCACACTGCCATGCTACCCAGCAGGACCTCACAGCCCCGCCACTCTGAGCTCTGGAGGCACAGCATGCTGAGGCTATGGGGGAGGGGGAGAGCAGAGGAGGGATTTGGATTAATCTCCCCAGCTGGGAGCTGAAGGGCTGGGCAGGAGACATGCCAGGAATGCCAGGAGACATTCCCAGGAATTCTGGGAGACATGCCAGGAGACATTCCCAGGAATTCCCATGCTGGGAGACATGCCAGGAGACATTCCCAGGAATTCTGGGAGACATGCCAGGAGACATGCCAGGAGACATTCCCAGGAATTCTCATGCTGGGAGACATGCCAGGAGACATTCCCAGGAATTCTGGGAGACATGCCTTCTACTGAGCCTTAAGACTCTCCACATATTTCATTTATTCAAAAGAAGGCAGAGCGGTGACTTGATCCCCATATTGATACTTATAGACTAATGAGATTCATGACAGAGGGCTTTTTACTCTAGCAGGAAAAGGCATAACAAGATCCAATGGCTGAGAGCAAATTCAGACTACAAATAAGAAATTCAGCAATGAAGGAAATTAATTACTGTAATTTACATAAGGACAGGATGGATTTCCCATCATTTGAAGCCTTTAAATCAAGACTGGATATGTTTCTAAAAAATGTTATCACTCAAACAGAAGTTATGGGATGGATATAAAAATATTGGATGATTTTCTAAGGCCACTGCTATGCAGGAGGTCAGACTTGATGAGCTATTCATGATAAAATCCATGACAATCAAAGATAACAAGAATATTAAAAGAAGCAGTGCAAAAATGGAGATACTTTGAAAGGTTTAAAAAACCCTCTCCTTATCTTTTAATGGACATCTACATCTCTACTGAGGCACTTAAGTAAATGTCCTGATTTTTAATTATGCCCAATTTTCCCTATGCCCCTTTAACCTTATATAACCAACTGTATTGCTTGTGTAGAGGACTGCGTTTAGTTCTTCCCTCCCACTGTCTAAGAGTCTAATAAGTTCTAACACTGGAGGATGTGAAATCAGGAGCTTTACTAGCAACAAAAAAGAGACTGTAATAGAATTAAACTTTTTCATTGTACTAAGCCAGTTCTGCCAACCTAAGACAGCAAGTAGTGTTCTGAAGCACTTAATGCCTAGAGGCCCCAGTCTAGGAGAAGGCCCCATTGTGGTAGATCTTCTATAAACAAAATTACACAGAACATGAACATTGCAAAGTCAAATACTCAAAAGTTAGGAAGTGCCAGAATGAAGGATGACCGTGAAGCCTTAATTTAGCCCCTGGTGCATATGTGTTATGATATAGTCTTTAATTATTTGATCACATACAATATTTTCTACAGGATCCCTGCCTTAAACAGTGTGCAAGATGGATGGTGTTCAGGGATGAAGTCATCTGTTCAATATTTTTTTATCCTCTTCACTTGAAGTGTGGCCCCATGCCTCAGTTACTCCTCACTATTCAAATCCTGCTCTGAAAACAGAATTACTAGTTTCCTCATGGAATGTTCTATGGCAGTAATCACGTGAGTAGTTGAGTGCTTCACAAGCATTAATGAATTGATTTCTGCACAACCTCTGAAGGTTGTGTGGGTATTATCCCCATCTTACAGATGGAGAATGTAGGCATATAAATTAAAATCAAAAGTATCCTCTTGTTTTGGGCACCCAATGAGAGATGCTGGGCTTGATTTTTCAGCGTATTAGTATTATACAGTACTTTACATGCTCAAAGCACAGCTCCCACTGACTTCAGTGGCAGCTGTAAGGTATCAGCCACAGGGTCTCAAGTTAGGCACCCATAAAATGAAGAGCACATATGTGACAGAGACATTTGGAAGAATTTAAGAGTGGTTGCGTTGGGAACGGTGGCAGGAATGAGCTCTGTTTAACAAACCCAATAGCCATTGCTTTAAACAATATGTTCAGAGAAGGGCCCTCTAGCATGGCCCCAGTTTCAGGTCCTGACCAGACACTACTAGAGGCTCCCTTGTGTCAAACAAAAGAAGAAATTTTCCTTTTCAGGAAGGCCTCTTTGCATTTAGATATGACCAAAAGAAAGGAAATAAAGCTCCAACACGCAGGCACACTGTCTCTGAATGGCAGCCTCAGTTGAGAGTACACACAAACTGATAAAAACACCACAACTTACCAGTAAAGGTGTAGGGCTTGGTTCTCAAATCATGCCAAGTTTCCTGGTGAAACAGAAGAAATTTTCTCTTAGCAATCTTCCCTCTCTTTCAAAGGCCTACCCATAAGCCTCTCTATTAGCAATTCAGCACAGCTGCCTTTAGTCAGTCAGGCTCAACACAAATGTTCTCTCAACTTCCTTGAGGTCAACTCCCCTATAGATCCTTTTTTTCGTAATAACTCAGCTAATATAGCCACCCCCGAAACTCTTCCCTTCTTAAGAAGACTGAGCCAATGGTGTATCAGGTTGTAAAAGCCTATTTTGGAGCCCCAAATGGCCTGTACCGTGCATCACAGGCTCAAAGAGGAACATCAGATTCAGTTTCTTATCACCAGGCTTTGAAGAAGTTCATAAGAGAAGCTAGTTCTAGAAGTGACCTTTGCAATTTGAACCTATTTTAATGAAACCCAGTTAGACTTGGCAGAGCCCACTCTCAGCCTACAGAGAAATTTGGATTCTTGTGACTCAGGTCAATTTCTGCCAGAGAGTTTTATGGTAACAAGCCAGAAATGTAAACCTTCTGTACTATCAGTATAATGAACATAATCAATACTGATTCATTACCCTGTTTGCTTGTACTCAAGACACTATGGCAAGCTCCATTAAGAATCAACCTTTACAGTTAGCAGTTATTCACTATGTACCAACCTGGAGGGTGCTAACATGAGCTCTTTTTGCTAAGAAACCTAATCTTTGAGCCATATAAAGGAGAATCTCACTTCCTGTTACAGCCACTCAGGATATGTAAGGAATGCAACACACCAAGTCTCCTCTCAACCAGTGCTTCTTTATTACCTTCCCCAATGTGGCCCCTAGGGACTGGGCAAAACTCCTCACCCCAAATACATGCTTAAGGACTACCCTACAATAACTATCCTGAACCCCCAAGCAACAATAGTTCCCAAGACTCTAGCTGTTTTCCTTGCCAAGTTAACCTTGGAAATATTGCTGAAAGTAAAACAATTAACAGGAATAAGCAGGTAGGCTCTATTTTTGCAGCAAGAATCTCTCTGGAACTTAAAGTACCCACCCCCAATTAAAAACATACACATTCTATATACAAGTCAGTTAACTTTGAGATATTTCCAAGAGAATCATTTAACTAATGGATGGATACTTTTGGAAGAGCTATTTTTTTCACACAAACTATTTTTTTGGTTGGTTGGGGGGCAGGAAAATAAGATGGGATTTGGATCTTTATTATTTCTTTTGGTGGAGAAAAGAGTGTAGTTCTCTGTATGATGTTAGGGTTGGGGAGGAAATTTTAATAGCTAGGGAATATTGCAAGTATTGCCAGCTTTTATTATACCTTGTTTGTGTGATCCTGACAGGGAAAAGCTTCAGTCATAGACCCAGACCCCATTGTGTTAGGTGCTGTTCAGACATAGAACAAACCAACAAGCCCTGCTTCAAAGAGCTTACAAAGTATAAGATAAGAGACAACAGATGTATGCTGCCAATGGGGGAATACAAGAAACAATGAGACTATATTGAGTAGCATGTGGCCTCAGCCTGACAACAGCCTAGCCATTGTCAAGTTCTATTTAGGCCTCAGAGAAAAGTAGAACTTTAAGGAGAGTTTTAAAGGAGGATAATTAGCTAGTTTTGCAGATGTGTGGGGAAATTCTCCCAAGTGTGAGGGGCAGCATGGGAGAAAACACAAAGATGCTTGCCTGAAGAGTTAACACATGCATACTGGAACTAGGGTGACCAGCTGTTCTGGTATTTTCAGAACCATCTCTATATTAGGGGCTTGGTCTTATTACACAACTATAATCCTCGCCCCGGAAAAAAAGGGTCCTGATTTTTCACACTTGGGTCACCTTAGATGGAACCTAATATCATAGGCTGAAATAGAGGTGTTTTCAGAAAGTACCATAAGAACCTTGATAGCATAACCATGGTGATGTGCCGCCATATTCTCTGCCGATGCTCGACAATTATGTAAAACAGTAATTAGTCAATTGTCATCCTGGCCAGAGCCTCAGTTAAGAGAAGCTACACAGAGAAGTGACTGAGCTACACTGATGTACCTCAACTGATGATTGACCCCATTTCATATCTTACATTTTCAGTTAGACAGAAAGAGAGAAAAAATTCCCTATGAAATTAGCTTTTTAA
Source organism: Dermatemys mawii (assembly GCA_007922305.1). Taxonomy (NCBI): domain Eukaryota; kingdom Metazoa; phylum Chordata; order Testudines; family Dermatemydidae; genus Dermatemys; species Dermatemys mawii. The sequence goes on along the minus strand of ML677345.1, from coordinate 3,922,639 downwards.
CCAGGAAAATCCAACAAGCTTCTCTCTGATGTCTGACTATGGACACACACAGCAGATGTTTGTCAACGAACAGTGTGCAATCTCTAAATTACTGCTAAGCATGTATAAATGGCTATACATGTGTATATGGTAGCAAGTCAGAAATGTTGCTACTATATCTATTTTTATATAAAATTCAAATACGGATGATTATAACGAATATCGAAAATCCGTCTGTTTACCATCTTGTGATAGTAAAAGAAGCACAAGCCAAAATAATCCCTGGCTTCTTACTTAGACAGTCTGACCAACTCATTTCCTCCCAAACAATTTGGTTAAATTCTTTATCCCTGCAGTGATAGTAAATACATACTTTTTCTTTTTAAAAATATGAGTAGTGTTTGACTTTATGTTTCTATTAAGTAACACTTTACAGATGCTAAATTACAATTGTGTGCTGAGGAAATACATGTGATGTTCTCATAAATGTCAAATGAATCCTTTATGATTGGCGCTGTTATAATGAATACCAAACAATTTCATTATAATTAGTGCTATTACAATGAATACCAAAGGAATTCACTATAATTAGTGGTAGTACACTGAATAGCAAATGAGCTCAAAATCAGAGACTGTAGAAGACTTTCTAAAAAAAAAAAGTCTTAATATTTCTCATGATTTAGTACTATTTTATGGTAACAATGGCGAAAATAACAATCCATTGAGAGTGAAAGATTCTAAATAGCATACACCATCTGTGTCCTTAAAACTCATATTGGGTTAGCTTGTTGGATCACACCATTGGGCTACATGCCCATGCAGAGGAGTAAAAACCCTTGAATGTGGGCATAAAGTTCTACCGACTGCCTCCTCACAGGCAGTAGGGAGATGGCAAAGGATAGGGAATGGGTGAAGCCTTGATTCCACCCCACCTTCCACTGCTCCGTCAGAGCAGCTGAGTTAGAGTGGGTGGGTGGATAATGGTTCCTATGGTTTGCTGCTGATATAGGCCAGCAAAATACTATACTCCCCCTTATCCAATCCAACATACTCTTGGAGTGAAAGGAATGCAAAGAAACAAATGTGCTTCAAATAGGTGTCTTTGAAGCACAATGATCCACATCCTGAAAGATATTTAGACTTCTAACTTCCATTTAAATCAATATCATTTAAATATATTTGAGGATCTGGGCCATTTTCTCTAAGGTGATGCCACTCACCCACAATCCTTTGTTAAGGCTGTGCCTAAAAGGACAATCTAGACCTCGGTGCAGCTAGGGTAACTGTATTATCATGCTCGCACAATACCGTACTGCTAATTCAACCCTTAAAAGCACATCTGGGAGCTGAAAATCTGATCAAACAAATGAAGTTTTCAAAGAATATTTGTATGTATCTTCCTATTCTGGGCTGGAAACTTTGAATGCCTAATCTATGATTAAAAATCAATTTCTTATCTGGTTCTAACTGACAGCAAGAATCTCCATCATCTCTTATATGACCTGCTAAAAAAAGCCCTACAGACTTGGATTATAAAAAAAACAAACAAACCTTTTAACGATATGGAAGTATGGGACCATCAGGGACAACTGACGCATAACATTATTGACACATTTATTATTGTTTGACAAATATACCTAATTAGGTTTCTGGGAGAATTCTCTACCCCCACCCCATATCCATTTCTATGATGTTTGAGTTTTCCCTTTGCTTCAGTACATTATATTTCTCTGGAAAGGAACTGAAAGTGCTTTCCAACCAGCCATTAGTTTACCTACAGCAGAAAAGTAATAGTCTGATTGTTCTGTTTAGTTATGGAAGCTATTCATTACTTGAATCTCTTTTAGCAATAGAAAATAGTCAAGTTCCAAAGTACCCATGGCTGGAGTGACACTTTCCTATAGACCCTGCAAATAATTAAACTCCTGTGTACAGTGATCATCAATGCTTGTTTGGTTCACATGGACCTATTGTGTTTCTTCTCTGTATATTTAATTATTATGCTTTGTTCAGCTAATACTAAAGAACATTAAAAAAATTAGTGGATGCCTAGCATTCTCTGATATGAGATTTCAGAAGTCATAATGACAAGGAAATTCTAAAGACAAGTGGATTATAATAGATTTTTTGTTTTCTTTTGTTTTTTGTATGCATGCATTTGTATCTTCATCATCCCATTCACATGAACACATTGACCCAAGGGAGAAAGACAAAAAAAAAAAAAGAAATACAGCATATATTTACTTAAAAAGACCCCAAATAGGTGCTCTGTGCCCCCACTTTCCTTTAATAAAACCTTCAATTTTAAAAGGATTTAAATCCAACAGGGTAAATCTCAAGACACAGCTGTGAGACCTACAAGATTATATCAATCCTATAAATGGCCCACTGATACGACCTTACTTAAGGTAGCATATTGCAGACAGGGATGTGATATGAGAGAAGAAAAGAATCCTACAAGGAGTGGATCAAATTGGCCCCTTTTAGATTTCCTTTCACCAAACAGAAGAATAATTTCTGCCCTGTTTCATGTATTCACATGGGCTTTATTGTATGTATGCGAGGCATAATTTTCACCCGGGATGGCATATTAATGCTATAAGTCAGTTCAGTCAAAAAAACATATGTAAAGGACACTGAAATAATATATGGGTCAAGGTATCTGGTTCTTCACCAAAATGTCAACCTCTGTGATAATGACATTTCACCCAAACCCTAAGTAACAAGTACTGCAGAATTCATGTGGCACAGTGGGAGTTTGGTGTTGTGTTGAGATGCAGACAGGAGCAAGGCGCACACTCAGACACCTGTAGTTACACCTACATAAGAGCTTTGATAGAGACAATGCAGAAGATCTATAGATGGTCAGAATGTCTTTTAGGTGGAATAACACCTTCCAGATTAACCCTTTAATTGCCTGCCACCACAGTTTAGAGGCAAAATCCCTTTCCCTAATCCCCCATGGACAAGAAGAATATACACATTGCACATTCCCCTAAAAAGCTGCAACCTGCTCACCGAAGTCGTTGCCTTTCTTCCCATCTTTACCTGCCCCCTTTGGGATGATGTGGGCCTCCAAGAAAGCAGAGGGACTATATATTATCCCAGCCCCTTGCACACAGTGCACAAAGTGGAAAATGATGCCTATGGCCTCTGTTTCTTGTGGGACAGAGACCATGTTTGTACTTACATACTATCAGCACTTCATAAATAATAATTATTGTCTACAAGAGAAGATAATGCTTGTATTAGCCACCATTACTTGGGTCAAAATAGGACATAAAAGCATCTTGGGTAACATCCTGACCAAATGAAGTCAGGCCAAATACTATCTCTATTGCTAGCTGGGGGAGTTACAGTGTAGTTAACACAGCACAATTGAGTATCCTGCCACAAAATGAAAAATAAACCACACTGGGAACAAACAAGAAAATGACTTCCCATCTGCTTAATTAATTGGGGTTTACAAAATCCAGATCTTAAGGCTTCATTATATCATAAAAAATTAACTAATAAATAGCCTGTGTATCTCTTGATAGAACATCAGAGGAAATGAAAGATTTATAGAATATGCAGACCATAAATTATTTGCTGCATTAGACCCATCTTGTTAGAATCTGGCTTCTTTCACCAGGATAAATAGGAAAAGGATCATCTACTAATGGTTTGTTTAATTTTGGCTGTCATTTTCAAATAACTTACATCGACAGAAAAAAGAATTTGGATTTCTGGCTGAGATTATTTCCGCCTTGAGAGACAGAGAGAGATGAGCAGACAAGGACCTTTGATTGTTTAGCCCTATTTTATTGTATTCATAGTTACATCTTGATGGCCTCAGTGCTTACTATCATAGAAATCATAGACTCTTAAGACTGGAAGGGACCTCAAGAGGTCATCTTATCTAGTCCCCTACACTCATGACATCATTTATTTCTTCGCAAGTATTGCTCTATTTCCATGTTTCAATCTTCTCCAGGGAATTTTCTCTCAAAGGAAGGTCCAACTGATGGCTGAGGGCCAGATTTGTCCTATGGGATGAGTCTATCTAGCCTCCAACTGACAGCCTGCAAATGGATCTGACCCGAAGGATGAGTCTAACTGGCCCACAAATGCCTGGAGAGTGACAGGAGAGCTGGTACTATGCAGCCTTGTGGGCCCCCCATGCACCCATTCCCCATGGAAAACACTGGAATCTGGGCTGTAGCCTCCCTTCCCTCAGCTGCCCTGCTTGGGACAGGGGGTCGAGGAAGTGGGTCTCCCTCATTGGGTTGGGATGCAGGCACCCCAATCCATTACCTCCAGTGTGGGTGACAGGTCCCGGACTGCAGGGCTGCCTCCATAGCTGTGCCAGGCCTGGCCAGGAGGGAAGGCAGCAGCTGTTCTGCAGCCTCAGAGCCATGTGGCCCCCTGTCCATGCCTGCTTTGTGGTGGTCAGTGCAGTTGGCACCTATTGCCCTCAGAAGGGAAGAGGGACTCTTTACCACTGCACAAACTGAAAGATCTGAACACATGCACTGACTATGGCGAGATTGCTACCAGAGCTTCCTCCCTCAGTCACGAAGCGGAGGGCATGTGTACAATTTGAAAAGTTTCTGGGATTGCTTGAAGTTTAAGTAAGAGCTGAGTTATTCTCTTATTTTATTTAATCACATTACTAATTAACCCCATTAACACCTTTATGGCTAAATCCTTAAAAAAATAATCCGATTCCAGAATCTGGAATTATATTGCTGTACGTGGCCCACCAGGGCATCCCAAAACTATCATCCGGCCCACAGCATTGAAAAGTTTGGACTACCCACTGACAGAAAACTCTCTGGGACAGAGGCATAACCCAGCTACTTTAGTATAGGCTACCACTAGAGACATAATACTGTATTATATTGAACCATTGGCCTATGTAGTTATAAAAATTGAAATATTTTATTTATAGCTAGGCTATGTGGCTCATCGGTCTTTTTAAAGGAAAAAAACGTTATTTTTTGGCTGTCCTTAGCTATTCAAGTGTTCACTAAAAACTGCTTTACTTGACTGGGGAGTTGGCATAGATTAAAAATATCCCTATAGCCCCACCCCCCACCAAAATAGGGCACCGCTGAGACTGCGGCCTGAAATGGCTCCACTGAGACTGTGGCCTGAGTTCTGGGACACTCTCACCTTGCAGGGTCCCAGTCACGGGTGTCTAACTGCACTGCAGACAAACCCATAGCATCCTGCTGCCTCCCAGCTGTGGGAGACTTTCTCCATTGCAGGAAAAAGCTCCAGCAATGGGGAACTGCTTTCTATGCCACAGCGAAAAGCTCTTGCAGGGAGGAGGAAGCAGGGAAAAGCTCCTATAACTCCCTGCTGCAAGGGACTTTCTCCATTGCCTCCCCCGGACAGAGCCTTTCACTGCTATGTGTAGCCTGCTTTTCACTGTGGTGTGTAGCTACACGTATCCTAGATGCCACTGCTATGGTGGACAAAGAGTCTGTTATCCCTTTCATGGGGTTACAGCAAATAGCTGAGAAGTTACTGCCAATGGAAGCCACATTAACTAATATTATTCTTGTGTAGAAATATTATTCTGCAGAAGGAGGAGAACATGTTGCTTAGAGTGGTTGCTTCCTGATTTCTATTCCCGCTCCACCATCACTCCTCCCTTTTCCATGAAGCTTGTGGCCACACTAAATTTGTGCAAAGGGGACAGCCCTAGTTCTGTGTGGGAAGTAAAATATCTTGCATAGCATGTTACCCTTTTGTGTGGGCACCAGCTTCCATTTCCTGGAAATGGTCAGTCCCTTCTGTGATTCCTGAAAGAAGGGAGCATGAGGGCCAAAAACTTCACACGGCTGCAATAAATTTAGACCATGAAGGGTTGGACCTGAATAGAAACTACCATTATAAACAATAGAGGACTGAACAAAAGTAATACTGATATACACTACAACTCAGTTTCCTGGTTTCTGTGAGGATCACAGACCCTGTGGTACACACAGTAAGTTGGTTTTCTCTTGAATAGTTCTTACATCTTTGATAAAGGCCATATTGGTTAAAATGTCAGTCTGCTCCCCTGTGGGTACTGCTTTGCAGAAGAGCTGCCTTTTTCAATATTATTTATTTATAAAGTACAATTCCCATGTAGCATGACCCTTTACAATAGCAGGATTGAATAAAGGATCAATAAAAATGCTTTACAACTCTAAGGACAAAAAACCTAACATCCACAGAAATGGGTTTTCTGCTTGTATTTTGAACAAGAGCTGCATTGAAAAGATGGTAAAAACTTCATGAGAGGTTTATTTTAAATGAAAATCCCTCTACATTGGATTAAATCACATATTATACTGGGCTCTTCTGATAAAATCTTCAGTACAGAGCTCACACTCCACATTTGTTTTTCAATACTATGGAACAACTACTCCTGTGGGCACTCTGCATCAAAAAATTAAAAATTCTGCACAACATTTTAAAATTCTGCAAATTTTTGCATATTTATTTGTCAAAATAACACAATATAACCACACCAGTTTCAATTATTCTGGTAATTTATTTCAATATACCTGTGAGCAAGTATGTCTGTAATAATGCAGACAACAAAAAAAGATTCCCCCGAGAGTAGAGAGTTAAAGAAAGCCCTAGGACAACCCAGTTCCTCTTTCTATGTTATGCTTTTGCTGGGCACCTCAGTCTTGGTGTGTCAAACATGACAGCTGGCCACATCATGGCGGAAAACTCTGCCCCTCCATAGTCATACATCCACCCACACATCCTTCCAAAGCACAGCCGTAGAGCATTTTCACAGCCCAGACACCTGCATTCTCTACCTCCCAGAACCCAGAGAGAAACAACCTGATACTGAGTCCTAGGCTTGTACTGAATTTCCTGCACACCACCTCCTTCCTTCAGGATGTGTGGGGGACCACAGCGGCCTGGAACACTCTAGCTCCCCGCCACTTCCTCCTCCTCCTGCAGATAGTGTTCTGTATTTGTGAGCTGGAGAGTCAGGCCCTGCTGGGTCCATGGCCCCTAGTGGTGGCCAGCAGCTCTGCCACACCAGTTCTGCAAGGAAAAATGAAATTTTGTGCAGAACATTAATTCTGTGCAAATTCTGCATTGCACAGTGCCACAAAATTCCCCCAGGAATAAATAATAGATGCTCATTTTGAACATATTTAGAGATCTCTTGAGGCATAGAATGGGAAGAATTTGGCCAGTACTAACAATCCTCCTTTGCACAGCATCTTTACATTAATGTGTTCAGTAATCTTGTACTTATTCACAGATAATGAACTTTTATTCCATTAAAAGTCAACTCTGGGTTCTGTGTGCAACCTTTTAGAAAGGTCTTTCACAAATTGTGATCCTTCTGTTGTATTTGTATCTAATAATTCTTCTTGGATGTCTGAAATGCACTAAGCAGCACTACCATATTGCTAAGAATGCCTCCAAATTCCTGTATATCACTTTGAAAGATTACCATTGATTTTAATGAGCTCTGGATCAGGCTTGGTGAATGTGCTTTACAGGAGTCAGTCGTCATGGTGATATAGACCTAAGGGATGCCCAACAACAGAAAGGCAGTTAGAATGACAACAAAAATATATTTCAAGAAAGAGGGCTATAATCTACATTAATTTGCATTGGTTTGAGGCAGTCAAAGTCAAGACATATAGCATCCAGTTAGATGAATGGTAAGGCCCCAATCCAGCAACAAAACAAAACAAAGCGAACACCCTTCGCACCCAACCGCTATGCATGTGCTCAGATTTCAGTTTGAAAATCTTCACTCCACTGAAATCCATGGAAAATTTCCCATAGACTTCAATGGGATCAGGATTTCAAAGAGACCTATTTGCCTTCTTAAAATGAAGCATATATTAAGTGCTTTCCTGGATTATTGCCTAAGTGAGGGCAGAATATACATATATATATATATATTATATAATGTGGGAAAGAGGTTTAACAGAATTATACTTGCCTAAGTCACATTTAACTGAGTGGATGATTTGCTAAAATCACATGGTGGATATAAAATAGAGCTGGGCTAATTTTTCCCTGCTGGTTGTGTTGTACAAAATGTCCATGGCGGAACTGGAAATTTAGCAAAACCTTACAGCAATTAGTTGCAAACTTTTGCTGCATTTTTAAAAAAATGCATTGAGTTTAGGAAGGAACACGTCAAGTATTAAACAAAGCTCTGAAGTTGTCAGGACTCCTGCCTTCTTCACATTTTACTTCATCTGTCTATTACATGCAGGGATTTTAATTTTGAAGGCTATGCCATCACCATGTAGTAATGCAGGGAAGAGACACACCGCTATGTTTCAGTATGTGGAAAGGATTAATTAAATCTTATTTTGTTTTGTATTCTTCCTAGTTTAATCGCCTCTCCCCCCTACCCTCCCGCAGCCAGCTTTTGATTGTGCCAGTGGTAGATTCAGCAGAGTAACTCTGACCTTGATAAAAGTGAACATAATTTTCCCCTTAGTAAATATTTCTTTCCATGTATATAATTCCCTAATACATGTATTCACAATATCAAACCTACTCACACTGCTCATCTTTGCATACATTCATGCATAACACTAGGACTGACACTTTCAAGAAGTGGCAATATGCAATGACAAACTGAATTATCTTGTGAAGTATGCCATCAGTTGCATAGACATATGGGGAAAAAATCTCCTACCTGTCATGCCCCAAAAACCCATCGGTACAGATACCAAATGTGAACACTGTACACTTCTGAATTTTAGCCAGTTGGAATGCTGCAGAATGCAATATTTTCAAAGTGTTAAAAGAAGGGAATATAAAACAATCCTAATGTTGGTACTTTAGACACCGATGAGGCACTACAAAGATTGTGCCTGTTTTTGAACGAAGCCAAATACTCATTTGAAAATGGCTGGCAGCTAAGAAAACAATTCCTAGGCCACAAGCATCTTTCTTGTGGGAATGAGATTTGAAATGAGCCCTGTTCAATTCATTAGCCCAGCATCACATTTAAGCTGTCACAAATCTTTCCATTATGTTGGAAATTAGTTTACCCATTGGTGGGGCAGGGAGATGAAACACATTGTGATACAAATTGTATCACTGTAAGTTGGATTCTGCAGAAAACAGTTAGGATTGCTTGATAAAGCAGATGAACTTCTCTGGGGATTTATAAATCCAGTCAAGCCATGCTCCTGGGCAGGAGGAGATTCACTGTTCAGAGATGAAACAAGATTTCAAAGGTTCAGTGCAAAAATGGGAAAACAGTAAATTTCAAGCCTGATGGAGCTTCAATTGCTAAACATCACCTCTGTAGATTACTTTGATATCAACAATGACCAGATATGGGGAAAAGCAAAGTATTCTCTATTAACTACATTGATACGGCTTATATATGGAATGGGACAAATAATTGGTTTTCTGGTTCACTGGCAGTTAAAAACATGTTAAAAAAAAAGAGAGAAAATTGCGTGGGGCAAACCAAATTTGAAAATTCCAATAACTTTTGGGAAATACCAAAAGTTTGTTTTGGGTTGAACTAAATGTTTTGTTCCACACTAAACATTTGTTTCTGGGCATTTTTAAAGGGCTAGCTTCACGAAACAGCTGGAGGAGAAGGACACTCCCAGAAAACGTTTAGCCCTGTGGGTAGAGCACTCACTAGGGATGGTAGCAATGGGGATTCAATTCTTCCCACTGTAACAAAGAGGGCTGAACGTGGGTCTCGCACATTGCAAGAAGGTACCTGAGCCACTGGGTTACAGGACACTCTGAAATAGGGCCCCTTTGTTGGAGATGTTCTAGTGTGTATAAATAATTATATAGTCATTGGAGCAGGGAAATGAATGTGGGTATCCCACCTCTCATGTGAGTGCCTTCACCACCAGGCTGTAAAATCATTCCCACTCTCTCACTGAGCCAATACATTTTTCAGCAAATTTGCCACTCACTGGGGGTGGAGGGAAGATCAGCTCTGCCTGTATACCTCTAGATACCTCCCTATTGAATAAACACCATGAGGATTAATTGTTGTGTTAGGGATGTGAACATTAAAATCAATATACAATGCAAAGAATGCACAAGATATCACTTCTTAAATATGAAGCTTTCTCACAGATTACTGTGCAGTCTCTTGATCCTGTCATGCAGAAACTACCTTTCCATGATATCAAATGTTTAAGAGTGAGTTTAATTTTGAGTTTATTGGGTTTTTAGCATTTTTTGGTGTTTGTCTTTCTCTGTCTCTGTGCTGTCTTCTAAAAGAGTATTCCCTAAAGTTCTTAGTAACTAGTTTCCACATTTACAGCCAATTTAACAAACATGCTTTTTTTTTTTGGCTCCTGCTGAGAACAGGATGATGAACAATATGATAAGCAAAATATTTCAAATCCATACTAAACACTAGAGTTTATCACAACTCGCTGCTTTTTGCTCCGCTTACATTTTTTGTGTGTGGCAGAACTGAAGTCTTCTTAAGAAACAAAATCTTGCATGCCAAATTTCAGTCAAGCTACAGCTTAGTCCCAAAGAGAATGGAGGGCACCATGACTAAATCATGCTTACCAAGGGGCTCATGGGGAATGCCAAGCATGGGTAAGACAATATGCATATAGGTCTCTTCGTTAATTGAAATCTACCTGTAAGCACTGTGTACCTTTTGGGCAAAATAAATCAAACTTTGTTTCAGAGAAGCTGCTTCTGTGTCCCTGGACACCGTTAGTGTCCACAAGCAGCTGGAAGGAAACTTTTTTAGGTGCCAGGCCCACTGTGTCAGCTAGGTGTCACAGTTGGCTACCAGAAGGGTACAATTCAGAGATCTAGTCAGGGAGTGGTTGGGCTGCCCACCCCGATTTCAAACAGAAGTGGAGAAGGCTACAGGAAACTGGTGCACTCAAGGAACTGGAAAAGGAGTCTGAGCACAGGCGGCCTACCCAGGAACTATAACATTTAGAGGCATAACAAGACTTTAAAAATGAAAATAATGGTGTTTGTGAAACACTGACAGCTCTAAAAACTAAAGTCCAATATATAGTCTGATACAAAAATATTAACAGCATTAGTGCCATTAGTAGTGCCTTTATTCACATGTTTCTGCCGCATGCTTAACTTTGACCTTAAGGGACGACCATTGGGTGAGGGAATACTTCAGTACATCTGCCAGTTCAACCCTTGCTTTTTGTCTCTCTGCTCAAGCTGTTAACCATGGTGCAAGCCATGGTGGTGCTTTTGGGGTGTGGACACTTGTCTGCGAGAAACTGGACACTGACTAACTGCTGACAAATAAGGAAAACACATTTGGCTGTTATCAACCTGATCAGGATAGCACTTGAGGCTCTGTTGGTGCAACCCTTCATATCCTGCTGCCAATCTCTGACTCTGCCAGTGTCCCATCAAAGCAACTTTTAGCTTGTTTGTAACTTCTTTCAAATTAAAGAAGACTATGATGGAAATCGAGTGACTTGCACCTATTTCTGTAACTTCTCCCTTGGTAATTCCATTGATTTTGCCACAACACCCACACAGCCTAGCTCTTTCCCCAACCTTCTCTCTGATGGAAGTGTGATCACTAATGATAATATGAGGATGATTCAGCTCAGGAATACTTTCTGCAATAAGTTATATTTACCCTTTGACTTTCAGCTCCCACACAGCTTGTTTTCTCTCAGCCAAGACTCATTTTCAGCAGTCAAAGCTGAATTTTGCTGACAATGAAATTAATCAGTCAGTTGCCAGGAACTACTTCATTTTCTTACCTATTTCAGGAGCCATCACAAAAGTCGCACCTGTTTCATTTAGGCACCTCAACTTCTTTGCTCTGACAGTGCTGCAATAATTTAATCATTTGTGTTCAGTATTCCTACTTATATGTGTACATCAAAACTTTGTAGTTTTAGACTTGCTATCTTTGAGCCATTTTAAAAGAAAATTTCCATAAAAATCTCAGTGAATACAGTATTCTTCCTTATTTTTTTTCATTTTGATATAATGGAAAAGAGTTACTATTCCATAGTATTCCACAGTTTTTATTTGCTTTCTCATTCTTGCAACTACAGAGATTGTTTTGGATTTCTATCCACTATAATGTCCAGCTCCATCTTCTGCACTTTGCTATCTAGCTCACTAAGGTCCTGACCCATCTGCCTTTAATGTTGGACCCGGCCCTTAATGAAATTTGAGAGAGTGTTCTCCATGTTTTGTCCCAGATTTCATTATATTATCACTTAATAAGATACATAATTTATTCAGTTGCAGCTTTTCAGCCCTCACCATTCTCTTTATCTGACTTATTTCAGTGTGGATCCTACATTGCACGTGAGTTTGGAATCTCCCCAATAGCTGTTGGCTGGGGCTGGGCATATGCCCGGTGCCTTCTCATGCTCCCATGTAAGAGTATAACAGGAAGAAAGGCTGCAACCTTCCCTCAGTTCTCTCTTAACTCGAATCCCATATTAGCAGAGGATTTCAAAAGCAGAGATGGAGGAAGGATAGGTCCCACACTGACTACAACATCTCAAAGAACCAGTTACTGTTGGGCAAGTAACTATTCTTTCCTCTCTGATTCTGGTATCACTGTGGATCCGACTGTCAGTGATAGGCAAGCAATATCCTCTTTGGCATGGTGGGAAGGAGGAGTGGCAGCTGAACCAGTCAAACAGAGATTGGAGCTGCTCTAGTGCATCGAGCCTCAGATCTAACAGCCAGGTCCATTGCAATGGCTTACAAACACGAGCAGATTGCTCCATGTAGCAAGCAGCCTTGCAGATTTCAGCTATAAGCACATTATGGAAACAGGCCAAGGGTGATACTTGAGTTCTGGTAGAGTGAGTCTTGATAGTCAGTGTGGGAGATATATCTGCCAGCTGGAAATGCAGTGTGATACACTGAGTTATGCATTTAGTCTGTCTTTGGGATGAAATAGCCTGGCCTTTAGAGTATCCAGCTATTGCCAAAAGTCATGGGAACAGGCCGAAATATTTAGTCTTGTCATGTATTAAACAAGGATGTGACGGAGCAGAGAAGCCTCATACCAATGGAAAAAGGGCTAATGGGCCCAGCTAACCCCACCCAACTAGCCCCACCCTGCTATACCGGTAGCCAGTGCCAGACCTGGAGGGGAAAGAAAAAGGAGAGCACCTGGCTCAGTTCAGGGCTGGCTGGAGAAGAGACAGGAGGTAACTCTGCCATTCTACAGGAGAGAAACTTCACTACAAGCCTGACAGCCAGGATAGCTGCTGGAGAGAAGCATTGCATCCCTGACCGAGAGAGAGACTGTTGAGGAGACTGGGGAACACCTAGTAGTGAGTGAGAATTATTATTTGACTGCAAGGTCAGGGGGCGGGGGCACTAGGATCCTCTAACCTTACATTTGCCCCCTCCCAGAGGGATGTGAGGCTGCAGCAGGATGCTTCAAATGGCCCACATGAGAGGACTACTGCTGATGAACCACTACAGACTGAACTATGAGGGTCATGCCCCAAACTGAAGTGATATAGATATTAAATAAACTACCTCAGTTGGCTTAGTCTCTGTGATGGGGGATCCTGCGGGTTGGTTACCCAGTGTGCTTCTGTGCCTGAGCAGGCCTGGATACCAAAGTTTCTGGAAAACACTTCACCCTTTCCTTCAGTTCTATCAAGGTTCATCGGGTGGAGATATTGGTGTATTACCCTCCACAGAGTGACTTTCAATCTTCTCCCATCCAATGGAATTGAAATTCCTTAAGGGCCTGATGCATACTTACCCACCGGTCACAGAGCCTATTCCCATGTTGAAGTCCCCACAGCAAGGGGACTTCAACATAGTAGTCCAGAAATTTATGGAGTCTCCTCACATAGTATTCCATCCACCATCATATCCTTAAAATGGTATTCTGGTGGCCATCACCTTGGCAAGGAGAAAGACTGTTTGCTTCAGGCATTCATGACAGAACCCCCGTAGACCTGTTTCCACAAAGAGAAAGTGGTTCTGAGACTGCATGCTAAGTTCATCCCAAAGATGGTATCTGAGTTTCATTGAAACCAGGCAATATTCTTAACTATATTCTTCCCTAAGCTGCATTCAGTGAAGGGAGAGCAGAAGCTACACACTCAAGGCATATCTCCTTGTGACAGAGTGCTCAGGAGGCCTGGTGGTCTAGCAGTTGACACACCTGTCTTCTGACCCCTTACTTCCCTGATCAAGTGGTAGAGGTGCCTAGTTCCTGACCTTAGGTGAGGAAACTTCTTGCCTCTACCTGCAAATCTTTTCCACTTGGAAAAGTAAGTCTTTTGTGGATGGTTTTCTGCCTTGTGCCAGGATCTGGACATGTGAAGAAAAGTCCTTTTCCATGGTATTCAGCCAGCCAGCACACAAGCTGTCAATTGTAGGGACACTGGGTGCAGATGACATACTCATTCCTGGTTCTGTGACAGCAGGTCAGGAATACTGATTAAGGGATATGCAGACAGGGGCAGCAATTTTTTTAGGCAGAACTGTCTTAGCCAGTAGAGATCTTTGGGGAGGAAGCTGGGATAATCTGGCCTTGTCAGGTTTTAGCAATCTCTCTGAGGATTAATGGGAAGACATGCAGAAGCCCTGGATTCCACTTCAGCAGAAGACATCTGGTAGGGATCCAGGCTCATGCCCATTCTCAGGCAAAATGTTGGGCAGTTCTCTCTGGTAGCAAACAGATCTATTACTAGATTTCCCCCAATGGTAGAATATCGACTCTGCTTGACAACAGTAGTGACCATTTGTGGTTGGTGGTGAATTGCCTTCTCAGGGAATTGGCCAAATTGTTGCCGATTCCCAGTAGATGCAAAGCTATCAGTTTATTCTGTACAGACAGCACCAGATCCAGCTTAATTCTCTTTCTACACAGGGGAGAAGAGCATGTTTGTTTATGTAGTACTTCACCAATGGGTGGTCTATCAGTATCTGTACTACAGAGTACCAGAGAACCTGTAGGAACATCACACATGCCAGTCTGATGGCCTGAAATTCCATGATGTTTATGTATCACTCGTGCCCTCCAGAAATCATGTCCCATATATCTGTTGATAGTCAGTGGGGCACCCATCTCATCCCAGAAGAGTCCATGTCCAATATTTCAGTGATATTCCTTTTCTGTTGTCATGAAGAAGCACCAGGGATTTGACACTGAATTTAGGCTGACTTGCTCTGTTGATTTTTTGTTAGGTAATAGATTGACCTGAACCAAAGCTTAGGGGCCTCAGGCAAAGTCTGGGAAATGGCCAAATGTAGGTACATGCAGACATATGACCTAATCTAAGGCAAGTCCTTACTGTAATGATCGGGTCTGCAATTATCTCACTTATCTGAATCAAGAGCAATCTGTCCTGAGGTAAGTATGCCCTCACCGTCACGGTCTTGATCTTGGCTCTAATTAACTCTATCCACTGTGCTAGAGTGAGAGATGACTTGTAGTTCACCAGGAGGCCTGGTGGGTGGTCTATAATAGGGCATAGTTGAGGCTTGTCAGAGTTTCCCAATAATATCTATCTCTGCTCAGCCAGTCGTATAGATAAGAGTAGCCATAAGTATCTTTTTCTTTTAAAGCTACACCACCAGGACAGCAAAGCAATGGATGAAGTCTTCCAGTGCCACAGAGAGCCCAAAGGACAGTACCTTGTATTGATAGTGGCCTGGACCTACTATAAATCTGAAGTACTTCCAGCCTTGAGCCTAAAGGGATGGAATAATGGACACAAGGTGTTACCATCCTGAATCTGTGGCAGCATATTTATTTGTTGAGTTCCTCAGATCTAGAATAGAAGAAAGACACCTTTTATTCTTAGAACCCTTACTCCTACATTCCTGAGAAATGTCTAAGACACCTAGGTGCAGCAAGAAGGTCGTGTTTTTATTTTTGTAAAAGTGCCTCATAAGAAGGGTCCTTGAAGAGGACAAGGAAGGGGTGCAAGTAGAAAGCAAATAAAACAATTGGGTGGAGTAGTCATGAATTATTATGCATCCACTTGGCTGAAATTTTAGCCCAAACCCAATGGAATGGGTGAGGTTGTTTACCCAGGTTGGCTGAGGGATCTTGGGCTCAGTGTGGACCCTGATTGTCTTGTCAAACTTGCTGACTTTGTGAAGGAGGTTGGTGTGCTATGGAAAATTAGGATAACTGACACTTTCTGGAATAAAAGGGTCGTTCCCTGAGTGGACACTCAGGATAGTGATATTCTCTGCTTTGCAGGAGGGGCTGGTACTGCAATGAAAGATCTCAACATAAACCTGGAGGCCTTTGGGGAACAGCATGATTCATCAGTCTGGAACAGGTCCGCAGTCTCATAATGGTAGGTTTTTGATGGTTATGTGGACCATTTTAGGAATGTCAGATGCTGCAGCTCGGAAGCTCAGCACTTCATAAAAGTCATGTCACAGGTGGCTGTGTCCGATTATCTATCACTGCCTGAAATGCAGCTTTGATTATCATTTATCCCTCTCTAATGGCATTCTTCAGTTTCTCCTACCTCTTTTCTACAGGAGTTGGGAAAGGAACTCTTTCCTTTCCCTCCCTGTCTCCAACAACCTCTTTTCCATCAGAAGGCTTCACAAAAGAAGCTTGATAATTTGTGATGTAGAACTGAAGGGAGGCTGAAGAGTAGCCATTTCTGCTAAATGGTCTGGTTTATTCAGATCATTTTCTTTTGGGGTCCCTTTGGTGGATCAGAGATCCCGTGGTATAAAGTGTGGATAGAATCGCTAAAATCCCTTGGTTGAGAATTGGGTTCTTTTCTCTACTCCCTTTGAGATCAGGAGAACAAGAACAGGGTATGCCAAAGGATCTTTGCAGCATCCAGTAAGCTCTTATTGATTGGCAGAGCAATTCTTGTGTGTGCTGTGGAACTCAATACACTGAATAGTGAAGCATCACCTGGATTTGTTCTGCCAGCTCACCTGGCTCCTCTTCCAGTTCAGATTCAGAGATTCCAAGACCAGAAGGGATCATTGCGATCTAGTCTGACCTCTTGTATAACATAGCTTGTAGAACATTCCCAAAATGATTCTGAGTGCACATATTTTAGAAAAATATCCAATCTTGATTTAAAAATTGCTTGTGAGGAAGAATCCATCACAACCCTTGGTAATTTGTTCCAATGCTTAATTATTCTCACCATTAAATTTTACACCTTGTTTCCAGTCTGAATTTGTCTAGTTTCAACTTTCAGCACTAGATCATGTTATACATTTCTCTGCTAGTTTGAAGAGACCATTATTAAATATTTGTTCCCCAGGTAGGTACTTATATACTATAATCAAGTCACCACTTAATCTTCTGTTTGTTAAGCTCCTTGAGTCTTCCAGTATAAGGCATATTTTCAAATCCTATAGTCATTCTTGTGGCTCTTCTCTGAACCCTCTCTAATTTAGCAACCTCCTTCTTGAATTGCGTACACCAAAACTGGACACAGAATTCCGGCAGCATTTGTCTCAGTGCCAAATACAGAAGTAAAATAACTTCCCTACTTCTACTTGAGATTCCTCTGTTTATGTATCCATGATTGCTTTAGCACTTTTGGCCACAGTGTCACACTGGGACCTCAAGTTCAGCTGATTATAGTCCCTCACCTTTCCAATCTTTTCCAGAATCACTGTTTCCCAAGGTAGAGTCCCACATCCTGTAAGAATTGCCTACATTCTTTGTTCCTAGGTTAAGGCATTTATATTTAGCCATATTGCAACACACATTGTTGACTTGTGCCTAGCTTATCAAGAGAGCCAGATCACACTGTATCAATGACCTTTTGGCTTCATTATTTACCACTTCTCCCCATTTGTCACCTGCAACATTTATCAGTGATGATTTTATTAATTAAAAGTTAAATAGTGTATGGTCAAGAACAGATCCCCTGTCGGACCCCATCCTTGTTCAAATATGATTTTCCATTTATAATTACATTTTCATAGAATCATAGAAATGTTGGACTGGAGGGGACCTCAAGAAGTCACCAATTCCAGCTGCCTGTGCTGAGGCAGGACCAAGTAAACCTAGAACACTCCTGACAGGTTTTTGTCTAAACCGTTCTTAAAAACCTCCAAAGATGGGAATTCCACAATGTTCCTTAGAAGCCTATTCCAGAGCAGAACTTCTCTTAGAATTAGAAAGATTTTTTCATAATATCAAACCTAAATCTCCCTTGCTGCAGATTAAGCCCATTATTTCTTGTACTTCCTTCAGTGAATATGAGAAACAATTGATCGCAGTCATCTCTATAAGAGACTTTACCATATTTGAAGACTTATCAGCCCTCACCCCCAGTCTCCTTTTTTCTCACAACTAAACATGCCCAGTTTTAATCTTTCCTCTTAGGTCAGATTTTCAATTTCTTAAATCACTTTTGTTCCTAGCCTCAAGACTCTCTCCTCTCTTTCCTTGAGTGTGGTACCCAGAATTGGACACAGTATTCCAACTGAGACTTCACCAGTGCTGAGTGGAACAGGATAATTATCTCCTGTCTCTTACATATGACACTCCCAATAATAGACATCCCTGAATGATATTAGCTGTTTTTGCAGTTGCATCACATTGTTGACTCATTCTGTTTGTGATCCACTATAAAAATAATTGTTAATGGTTCTGAGATTACTTCAGCTAATTGCTTATGGATGAATTTCATCAAGCCCAGACAACTTGAATACAGCTAGCTTATCTAAATATTCTTTAACCTGTTATTTCCCTATTTTGTCTTACCTTCCTAACCCCTTGTTAATATTCATTTTATTGAGGTTCTGGTCACCATTAACCCTTTTAGTGAAGCAAAATAGGCATTAAACACCTCAGCCTTTTTTCATGTCATCAGTTACTAGCTCTCTTTTCCCGTTAGGTAGAGGATCTACACTTTCCTTAATCTTTCTCTTGTTCCTAATGCATTTAAAGAATCTCTTCTTATTGTGTTTTACCTCCCTAGGTAAGGGTAACTCATGCTATGCCTTAGACTTTCTGATTTTTACCCTGCACGCTTGAACTATTCTTTTGTATTCCTCCTTAGCAATGTGTCCATGTTCCCACTTTTTGGCAGGATCCCATTTTAATTTTCAGGTCAGTAAAGAGTTCCTGCTGCAGCCATATTTTCGGATCTACCATTAGCCAATTTTTAAATCCATTTAATGTGTGCCATGTTAATTTTATTATCTAGTGTTTTAATCAAAGAGTCATGTGGTACCAAGTCAAATACCTTACCAAAACCTACATATATTAAATTAATGAAATTGCTTTTAATCAAACTTGTAATTTTATCAGAAAATGATATCAAGCTACTCCATTATCTTGCCTGGAATCAATGTCAGATTGATAGACCTGTAATTACTCAGGACTTCCTTTTTGTGGTAAGAAGTGATGCAGCATCAATCCAAGATCAGTGGGACGACTAGCCTCAAGAAGGCCATGATGGCAGATTACATTGGTATTAGCCAGAATGTGAGTGGCCCATCCATTGCCAATCTTATAGCTGTGCTCCTAGGGTAACCCTAAGGGTATTGTTCCAATTTCTCAGTGGAGGGCTCCCTGCTGGAGTAAAGAGAGAAGGAGTGTCCCAGAGAGCGGAAGGAGAAGGCTGGCTCAGAGAATGCTATTACCAAAGTGGTGTTGTAGCTGAATTTTCCCCGGCTATCAGAAAGACAAGGTGGGTGAGCTAAGCTTTAAAGCCTGTCTCTCTCACCAACAGAAGTTGTTCCACTAAAAGATATTACTGCACCCACCTTGTCTCTCTAATTGCCAAAGGGTACAGTTCTGGCAATAGCGACAAAGAGTCCCATGGCACCTTAAAGACTAACGAAAGTATCAAAGCATAAGCTTTTGTGGGCTAATACCCAGTTTGTTGGATGCATGCAATGGAAGTATCCAGAGGCAGGTATAAATAAGTAGGCAGAACCAGGTTAGAGGTAACAAGGTTAGTTCAATCAGGCTGAACTACCTTGTTCAGTACAGGAGGAAGAGTAAAAGAGGATCCTCAAAAGCAAATCTTGGCTTCTGTAAGGATTCCTCTCTGTGTTGATGTCAGTTCTGTGGGCTTCCTGGCTTTCTTTGCTGTTGGTACCTTGATACCATCCCTCAAACTCTAGGGCTTTGACGGCCTGTCTTTGGATTTAGAGTCTGTCATCTGGAATGGCTGTGATGACTACGTGGGGCTGTTTTTACAATGCTATTTGGTATCCAGCCTGGACTGTTCAAAGTCTCTCTCGTTCTTCCCAGGGTCGGTCTTGATGAAGTCAGCACTGACGTGCTCAGTGCCAAGGAGGTCTTGTGCAGGGATTCCATGTGCTGATACCACACTAGGTGTATTTTTGATCCCTTCTCCACACTGAAATGAGAGGTGTGCCTAGTTGCTGAAATGCTAGCTGATCAAAGTCTCCTGGGTTTCATCTTGGATAATGTTTCCTTCCCTGAGTTGGAGGCCATCTTCATGGATTGCTCCAAGAGGTGCAATTTGAGTCTCACATCGCTCAATTTCCACATGTGTAAGGAGAAGGAGCAGCATATGGAAAGACACATCCCCAATAAATGCTCAGAGGCAGAAGTAACATCTGCTATCAATATCTATCTGGGCAAAAGACCATCACCCATAAAATTGGATTTAAATCCTGCAGGCTGAGAATCCTCCATGTCTCTGGATTGTTCAAGTTAAATTCAAAGGCTCCAGATCTTGTGCTGCACTCTATTATCAGCTGGGGCCTAGTTTTGTTTTGAAAGAGTGTGTGTGTGTGTGTGTGTGTGTGTGTGCGCGCGCGCGCGCATGCATACTTTCTTTAGCGATTTTGGACAGAATGAGAAGGAAATGAGGAAAACATCTGGGTATCCCTAAGCAGGCACAATACACAGCAATTAGAGTTGCAGTACTGTAACCAAGTGGAAGTTCATATCCCAATTCAGGAAAGCACTCAAGCATGTGCTCAACTCTAAATTGAGGCCTTAATGGATACACAAAAAAAAACCTGATTTGACCGACAGGCTTAAGAGGGAACACACGTTCCCTGACTGCTCACAAAAAGAGAAGAGCTGGACAAACTATTTGTTGTTCACAATGAATTTAATAAATTCAGCCAGTTCTCCAATTTGTGAGTTATCTGCAGGCAGACTTTGAGATTTACAGATTTGTTCATTTGATGGTTTTTCTTTTAGATATGAACAAATTCCAGCCTGTAGACTGTCCAGGAGCTAATCACTGAGATGGCCGTGCTGAGCATATGCAAGTCATATTTCACTTTTTTACGTTGTGGTTTGTCACCCAAGGCACATTGTATTTCTCTGTCCTTGCTTAGATGAGTTAAAATATTATGAACGGGAGCAGGGTTTGAAATGAATTGTGATGCAAACATTCATTCATTTGTACTTTTAGACAAGTAGCTCATAGTGTCTCAGAAGGATCAAATCCTCCTTGAGTTCCCCAGTATACAATGAGAACAAGTTACACCTTGAGGACAGAGCAGCCTGTTGCCCCTTAAGAACCTAACCAACTCTGTGGACCAAAGCACACAGGCCTTGCCTCTTCTGTTCCTTTGTGGTGGTATGTCTTTATGGTCTGAGGGAGAAATCACTTTGCACCCCCATCTACAGGGAAATTACTGAGCCTGAGCTATGAGAGAGAGAGAGGAGGAGGGCTAGTCTTCTTTCATTTTCCAGACGCATAAGGACCAGAAATTATTACAGGAATGCTTTATGCATTTATACAGGTGCATAATAGCAAATGTACCAGTATATGATGCCCAAGAACATGTAGCATTGTTTATTGGTTTGGTAAGACTAAACACTCATTGTTATTGTCCATGGCAAATGGCTTCATTTGTGCCTTTCTTAGCATAAAGTATTAATAAGGACAACCTGGCTCTATTCGTAGTAATGACTGGGAGATAATTTGGATCACCAAGAAGTGCAGGTTAGTCAAAAAAGCAGCCGAGCTTGACAACTCCATACAGTTATCATATTACTATTTATTTTGGCATGTGTAGCTCAGTGTTCACTATTTAAGGTTCTACTTCCAGGTACTCACCTGAGGCTCAGAAGACATGACTTCTATTCCTGGTTCTGCTGTTGGTCAGCTGTGTGCCTCAGTTTCCCCATCTGTAAAATAGGGATAATGATACAGACCTTCTTTGTAAAGCCCTTTGAGACCTCCTGATGAAAAGAAGTATATAAGGGTAAGGTATTATTATTCCTAGGATGCTGATAAATGTAATGTACTTTACTTAATAGTAGTACAGAACTTGTAGTATGAAACCTACCTACAGCTCCATGTTATCAGGTCTTTGCTGAGAAATGGAGTGAAACAACAGAGCTTTATGTGATATTATCAGATTTGCAGTTTAGCAAGGAGAATTAGTTCTCCTTTAGCTTGTTTTCAGTATTCTTCACTGTCAGAAAAATCAGGAGAGTAGAGCTAACCCGCATCCCCAGCGTCAGCAGCCCTGGACAGATAATAGGCCTTACTTTGGCAGATAATAGGCCTCACTTACAGCTGTAAATCAGGAGTAACTGCACTAAAGTCAATAGAGTTATGCCTTGAGTAAATGAGGGGGGAAAATGAGACTCATAAGTGCACATGGGGTTAGGGTTTCTGGGAGCTGTGTTGGGGACACCCCCACCTTTAACACACCCCAGGTAGATCTGGGTCCCCTTTGGCTGCAGAGGTAAAGGCAATAGCTCACTAACTGACCAGTTGATTTGGCTTTATTCATATTCTGTTCTGTCAGAAATCCCAGTAGGGGTGCGAGGCGGGTCAATCACAACTGTTAGTTAATTGAACATACTTTCAGGGCTGCTGAACAATATTTGGTAAAAAGCCTGAGAAATTCTTCAAGATGCACTGCAGGAGTTCTTTCTAGCTCATGGCAATACAGTACAAACATTACTTTAAATCTTAGGAATTAGTGCAGAAGCAAAGATCTCAATTAATAGTAATTAATAATTGAAAGACTAGTCAGTGTTAGAATCTTTGCATACTCAGAATTTGTTACCTACTCTTAAACTTTGCTATGGTTGGTTCAGCAAATAAAGAGCAGGATGCAAAATACATAAAACATACAATTAACTATCTCAAAGATTGAAAGATACAGATATGACCTTTTAAAATGTGATCCTACTCTATAAAAATGACCTCATTGGGGTTCCATTTGATTAGGACTCAATTACTTTTGCATGAAATATGCTCAGTTTACAAGTAACATTGTTTTCTTCCTCTCTGCCAGCTATGCAACCTGAGCCTAAAGCTGAGAGTCAAACTTGTTTCTTACCATCTTGTGTGCCTCCTATAATTGGCTTCTGCAGGCAAAATCTGGCCTTCAGTGATGCATGTGCAGCTTAATTTCTCAAACCGTTTGTACAGGTGCCCCTGAGCCAAACTTCCAGACTACTTCTGTTGATGAAGTAGAATCCAATTTACTCATTCTTAGCTATGTGGGCTTTGCAGTGCTGATATGAAAAAAAGAGCAACAAGAGACTTATTTTGTCACTGGCCTAAGCGGTTATTGTATTTTGTGATGGGACATTGTGATGGGGTATATCAGCTCCATATTGGACAAGGAGGAGTTAACCCTTTATTGTGGGCAGAGGAAGCGATGCCCCCTTGCCACTACTGGGTGTGTTCCACCTGGGGCCTCAGTATAAAAGGGACTCAGTCAAGAGGATGCACATTGCAGGGCTTCTCTTGGGAGTTGCCGGAGCCTTAGATCATGGCAGACAAACATGCTGAGATCCAGGTGGATATCCGGCTGCCCACAGAAACCCAAGTGGATGGAGTTGTTGGGAGCTTCACAAGCCAATGAACCCAGAGGCCCAGGAGGCCAGAGGACAGTATTGCTGAGAAACAGGGTAGAAAGTAACCCAGAGGAACTAGACATTGATCCAGTTTTGGAACTGGGACAAAGGAGGCATGTTTTGGATGGAGCCCCACTGATCTGATGGCAAATCCATTTACTGCTGTCGGGGCCCTGGGATGGGACCCAGTGGATCAGGAAGGGCCTGGGTTCCTTTATCCTAGCTGCCACCCACCCCTCGTGGTGGCCCACTTCCCCTTGGCCACTAGGCTCTGCAGCCCTGGGGAAGAGGGCAGTCATATTGGCCCTGGCTATTAGACAATACTGCCCTGAGGTTAAGGGTGGTCATTTGGACTCAGTTATGGGGCTATAATACACTTTCCCCCTCCACTAAGGAGGATAGAACATACCAGCCCCACGACATATTTAGATTTATTCACAGACCTTTAAAAAAAGGAACACCTACTCTTTGTTGTAGGTCCAGAGGTTTCAGAAACAAAGGAACCATTAGACCACCAACTTTGACTCCTGTAAAACACAGAATTCATCCTATTATACCTGTATTGGGCCCCCAGCAACTTATTTGACTAAAGCATCCAGAGTGGTATCCAGCAGAAGATATCAGGAGATGCAGAATTCACCCTTTTTCGTGATAGCTTCTTCCAAGGGTTAATCACCCTCACTTTTAGAATTCTGAGCCTTATTTCTAATTTAAATTTGTCTGACTTCAGCTTCTAGACATTGGTTCTTTTGCCTGCTAGGATAAAGTGTTTCCCCTTGAATGTACTTGTATATACCACTATCAAGTTACCTCATCATCTTATAGATAAGAGAAACTAAACTGACTGAGCATCTCTAGGTGCTGTTGGACAAAGCAGCCATAAAACAAACTCTAACTATTCACAAGTTTACAAAATTTTAATGAGATCTACAAATTAATCCTAAAGCTTGAGGAATGTCAGCTGAGTTGTTTTAGGTATATTTGGAGTTGATACAATGCTGTGGATTAATACTACGTTGACCATTGTTGTGAAAATTTTAAGACAGCTTCTCAGAGTAAGACACAGCCCCAAGTTACTGAACAACATATTTTGGAGGCCAAAGGATAGCTGGACTCAAGATCGCTTGATTTATTTTTACAAAGCAAGACTTAATCAAGGCAAGCCTTAAAAATGCATGTGTTGTCATTTCAAGTATGTATGGTATATATGACATTCCACTTTGTATTACAGCATATTATACATGTTTAACAAATATATTCCAGTTGAAAAATGACATTAGAACCACCATAATAAGGCTGCGAAGTGAAGTACTCAAAAGTTCAAACACCAGAATTAAGAATCCATGCAGCCTTAATCCTGTTCTCCTTTGCATATGTATTTAATTACATCAACATCTCTCCCACAGGACCCGCATTTAGGGCAGAAGATGCTATTGTTATGGTTTTGTAGTTTTCACAGCTTGTTGTACACATATTCCTAATGTGAGGCATGTTGTATGTGATGTAGGATTTTTGAAATGTACTGTGCAGTTAAAGCCCTAACACATCATTAAGGAAGATACAGATTTTTCATGTTTGGGCACAGTGTATTTATTTGTTAACCTCTTAGTCATTAGTTGTACGCTGCACTGCAGAAATTTCTCAAATAAAAAAAAATTGTAGCATAACATCCCATTCCATATGTTTATTTCTTTTAATTAAAAAAGCAAGAAAATGTTGTCACTTTATACAATGAGCCTCATTACCCCTAGGAAACTGGTTATCTGGCCAAGTTTAAGACCAAAGTAATTTATCATTTAATTGGCAAGATATGGTATCAAATTATGAGGTTTCTGCTTATTGAACTCTGAACACTTTTTTATTTCAGTGGCACAGGGAATCAGATCTGTCACTCAGTCTAAGGACCCCTAGTCCCTAGCTCCTGATCTGCCACATGGCACTCTTGATAATGCAAGACAAATGTTGTTCTTCACTGGTGGGAGAGGCTCCTTTCTATCTCTCTCCTCAGCACCTTCTTAGACTTTTTGGGGATGCTCACTTTTCTTTCCTGAGCAGCCATTCCCAGGCCTTCAGTGCCCTTTATCTCCTCACAACCTCTGTTCCCCTCTCTAGCCTGCTCTCTGCATTTGGGTTTCCTTCACCTGAAGTCCTACAGCCAGCATGGATCTAGTGGGGCAAGACTAACTGAACAGGTCTGAACCAACAAAGCAGAAAGCTCTCAACTCATTTCTCCTATTGCCATGGCCAGAGTTTGCTTCAGTTTTGCATTTCAGGTGTATTAGTATCATTACTGAAGTTGCTAGAAGCCCCATTCAAGGTCAGATCCCTTTGTGGCTGGCACTGACGATACAACTAAGACCTTCCCCAGGGAGCTTATAGTCTGTCTGACAAGTATCTTTGAGGCTAGATTCACAAAGGAACATAGGCATTGCAATTAGGGAGAGAGATGCCTCGGAACAGAATTCCTAAAAGCCAGCATGCTATGTGGCTCCTTGCCTAAGCTAGGTAATAAGAGATGCCAAACCAAGGGTGTATGCTAAGCCCCATCCCTCTCTTGGAGATAGTTGCCTGTATCCTGGCTATAAGGATATGCCTCCCTCTGCTGAGATTCTCAGCTGCAAACTTCTTTTGGCAGTGAATGCACAACCCCTTCCCCCTCCCCAACTTTCAGCCCACTGGGTAAGGTATTCACCTGGGATGTGGGAGAGCTCTAGTTCAAGCCTCCCTTCACCTGAGAGGGAGAAGGGATTTGAACAAGAACTTGTATACAAATGTCTTGAAAAGGAACATTGTGAAGTTACTGGTCTCCTATTTGTCAGTTCCCACCATTCCATCTCATATGTATAAAGCTCCTGAACTGTTCCTCATTCCATAAAGATACCTTTAAGTTTACTAACTGCCATTAAATTATTAAGTAAACAAGTATTTAGCTTCCAATAAACCTTCCCAAAGGTCACTGTAGCAGGGTGGCTACCTGCTCCCAGCCAGAAGAGCTTAAAACTGCCCAGGAATGGGTTGTGGCTGCGAGCAAGTTCCCAGGCTGATTGGGAGAATATGCTCAGCTGGATGGCCACGCCCCAAACACTCTATCAGGCCTTATAAAAAGGCTGAGAGTCAGGGGCCTGAGAAAATAGTGTCTCCTCTGTCTGCAGCAGGCCTAGCTGTTGGGAAGCATAAGGTATCCAGAGTGGAGCAGGGCTGGTGGGAGGCAAGAGGAGCTTGGGGAGCTCTGGCCTGTAAACCCCCAGGCTGCAGGGCCTAGGGGGAGGCCCAACAAAGGGTACTGGAGGTTGCAGGGGGCAGCCCAGGGCTGCAGAGGCAGCAGGCCAAACCGCCTTGCTAGTGATGAGTGGCAATTATACTGCAGTCTGCCCCAGTGAGCAGGGGTAAGTGGTGACTGGCAGTTGCCTAGACTGAGGCAAGGTGGGGTTGGGGGTTCCCTGTGTGGGGAGACCCTGAGACTGTGGGGGTACTGCAGGGGTGCATCCCCCTAGGGCAGAGGGTACTGGGGTTCAGGGGAGGGACATGCAGGCTGGTAGCAAGTGGAACTGCAGCCTGCAGAGGGCACTCCAGGAGCTGGTGAGCTAATTCCCTGGACATATTAGCAGGTGCTGTGGAGTGAGTTGCTGCCCTACCTACTACAGTCACTAATCCGTACTCCCAGATTTTAACTCAGACTAAGCAGTGGTCAGAAAACTCTAAAGGTTCATAGTTCCTTCTGACCTTAAAATCTGTCATGATCCTCTAGTTTGACCTGCCCATAGCAGGCCACAGAAGCTCACTTGCCCACCCCTGCAACAGACCTAGAAGTTCTGGCTGAGTTATTGAAATACTAAAAATTAAATTTAAAGATGTCAAGTTACAGAGAATCCACCATTTACTCTAGCTTAAACCAGCAAGGGATTTATACCCTATGCTGCAGAGGAAAGATAACCCCACTACTATAACCACAGAGTCTCTGGGGAAAATTCCTTCGTGACCCTAACTATGAGTATGTGAAGAGTAGCATTCAGCAAGTTTCAGAAGTTATTTGAAAAGATGGGGATGCTTTGTAGTGAAAAGTTCCAAGTTACAAGATTCAAATGAAAATTGTTTGTAATACTTAACATGACTACAGGAGCTCATCATTCATTACGGGAGTCGGCACCATTGCTAAGCTTCCCAACAGATGACTTGCATCAAGATGTTGTACTGTTATGATAAAGCAAAGACAGTGTGGGTGGCAAGCAATAGCTCAGCAGACAGTTCATAACCTGCTTAAATCAGCTTAATCAGGCAAATCCCATTTTGACCACTTATTCCTACCCTTTGTTTCCTATCTTTTAACCAGTTACCAATCCATGAGAGAATCTTCCCTCTTATCCCATGACTCCTTATCTTGCTTAACAGCTTTGGTGAGAGACCTTGCCAAAAGCATTCTGAAAATCTAAATACCCTATATCCACTGGGTCTCCTTTGTCTGTATGCTTGTTGATCCCCTCAAAGAATTCTAGTATATTGGTGAGGCAGGATTTCCCTTTACAAAAACCCTGTTGACTGTTTCCCAACAAATTATGTTCATCTATGTGTCTGATAGTTTCAACCAATTTGCCCAGTACTGAAGAGAGGCTTACTGGCCTGTAGTTTCCAGGGTCACTTCTCAAGCCCATTTTAAAAATTGGTGTCACATTATTATCCTCCAGTCATTTGATACAGAAGCTGATTTAAGTAAGAGGTTAAAGATGACAGTTAGTAGTCCTGCAATTTCACATTTGAGTTCCTTCAGAACTCTTGGGTCAATACCATCAGGTCCTAGAGACTTATTACTGTTTAGTCCTGGAGATTTATTACTTTTTAGACATACCCTGAGAGGTAGCAGAACCACTTGGGAGAGAGGGATAGGACTGATGTCAGGATTAGGAATGAAGTTAAGTAGTAAGGGATTACAGACATTAGGGAAAGACACAGCAGAAATGAGAGGAGGCTGTTTGACAAGCTAACTCTCTCCATTGCATAGCGCAGTTATGAAGGATCAGTGAGAACTAGATCAACCACCACTATTCTATACTGTATAGGTCCGTAAGAGCACTTTTGCACAGTAAACGCAAAGCAGGGCCTCAGGAGACTTGGTGAAGCCCTAAAACAGTGAAAATAAAATTGCAGGGTGGGAGGCAGAGAGCTGGTGGAGGTAAAATGTGGCAGAGTATTGAGGAGATGGGGATGGAGACAAATATTGAGGAATTCTAGAGAGAGAACCAGGTGAGAGCAGCCGCACCCAACCATAGCCTCATGGGTTGGAAATACAGATGGAAACTTGAAGGGAGGGAATTAAGGGCCCAAGAGGGACCGAAGAAAAAATATGGATGAAGATTGGAAAGAGATGGGGAAAGAAATTGTGTAGAGAAGCCCTAAATAGCTAAAATACTGACAATGGGGAGGAGGAGAATGCCACATAAGAGCCACCTGAGTGGGGGAGCTGAGCTGAATTTATGCCTTAAGCCCAAGAGGACTAACATGAGTTAAATTCCAGGTTGAGGAGACAAAGTAAGAGTAGGGCTGGGCAGTTATTGGTGGATATTTGCCAAATAGAGAAGGAAGGAGGTAAGGTTGCGGCTATAACAAAGGAGAGGGGTCCTCCCAAGTGTAGTGCCAGGGGAAGAAAAGGGGCAGAGGCTGAGGTTCCTTAGAAGAGAGCAGAGTGTAATGCATCCCAAGCTCTGAATACTTATATTTTAATTACATAATAAGTAGTAATGCAGAGGCAGCTTGAGAGCCAAGATGCAGACCTCTAAGTACCACAGTGAATCTAGTGCCAGGTGACCTCAAACTATCACCTGATCCTGACATCAGATCCATCATCTGGGAGGAAGCTAAGTAGACTCCAGTGAGGCTGAGCCCAACTCCCTTAGAGAGACAACTTCCTCTGTGACACCACAATGCAGGAATAGCATTGGCAGCAGTTGTGCATATTCTGTATGATTTGTTGTGGTTATCTTTGCATTTCGGAACATTTTGTTTTCTGCCTTTCTATTTTGCAGATAGTCTCTCAACATCTGGGTGGAGCTTCCTTTCTCTCTTGTCTAATTGTAGTGAACCTGGTGTCTTTTGAGCGGGTCATTGTTATGTAGTGGTTGAACAAAAGTCAATGAAAAAAATGAGACCCATCACATCATCTGGGAAGCAACTATTCTGAGTGCTAAGTCTGTGCACTCCTCTGGACACTAGAATACAAACCTTATTGTGTCACTGGCTTTGTGATGCAATTTCCAGAAGAACATTAACATGTCTAAAGTAATTTGGTATCTCTGTATTAAAGTTTCAGGCTCAGTCTTCCCCCTAGTAGTAGAGTTCAGTGTAATAATGGGGTTAGCACTCTTGGCAATGAAGACAGGAGGGACAGAAGAAGAAGAATAGAGTAAATCAATTAATACAGCAGCAACATGCTTTAGGGCTTGTCTTTACTTAAGATGCTATGGCAGCACCTTCCCAAAAGGTGGTGGGTAGGGCGATGAACTATTCCATTGATCTAGCACTGTCTATATGGGCATCTAGGTCAACTTAACTGCATAACTCAGGGGGGTGGATTTTTCACACCCCAAATCAACATAGCTGGGGTGATCTGATTATTTTGCTGACCTGAAGACCAGTCCTTCAGGTCAGCAAAATAATTTAAGCTTAAGAACAGTTGGATTCCAAAGTCCAGGGCCAGTGATGTCTGAACATGCTGTAAGTACAAAACATTCAGTCTTTGGGAGATTGGAAAGTAGTTTCCTATTGACATTACATGTTATTAGCCCAAACGCCAGACACACAGGTTGCTGCTAAACTGTCTTTGCCTGACACTGCAGATTAAAATGGACAGAGGAGCCATAAAATGTGGGGGAAAAAACCAAAGCAAACTTTTACCCCTGGAATACTTATTGTGCCGTTCCATCAAGACAGACACTGACAACAGCACTGATGCCATCTAGCCATTTTAATGTTGCAGCCAAAAAAATCCAAGTTAGTATGAAACAAGATCAAACAAGTTAGTGCTGTTGGAGTCTGCCTGATTCTCAGAGAGCAAAGCAGTTCATTTTCCAAATGCTGCAAAATCTTGGGCTACATCCCCAAATAATGTAAATGTCTGTAGCAACATTGACTTCAGTGGAGGTCTGCTAATTTACCCTAGATGATGATCCACCACCTAGACTGAAATGGTGTCTTAATTCAGCAAACTGTGTTGTGCCAACTTCACTCATTTACCATCGGGCTGAAAACATCACCACGGGAGGCTGGCTCCGTTGATAAGCAATCCTGTTGCTGTGTGCACAATACGATTTTAGCAGGAAATGAAAAAGTATTACAATTTTTTTTAAGGGCATGATTTACTGCTCTTGACAATGAAGGACTTGGAGCTCTGGCTTTATTTCTAGGAACTGTGAGGCTAGGCACTGGGAAAGCATTTATCTGTAATTCACCAGGCAGCTCACTCCTGATCTATTATTCCCGTCTCTCCTTTGGCAGAGTCTGTTGAGTGGTAGTTTTGTGATATGAACAAACAGAAGCTACCACTAGATTTAATTTTTTTTAATGTTACGCTATCATTGGACTCCATGTCTTTGGTGATGGAAGACTAAGCCCTCAATCTGATAAGTGACTGTATATGTGCTCATGGCTATGCCCACAGAGAATACCACTAATGTCAATAGGGCTCTGTGAGGTTGCAGCACTGTCACTTTCAGGTTTGGGGCCTAAGAATGTCCATACCACTGAGTCTCAAAAAAACATAGTGAAGAATCCTATGGTTTTATGGAGCCTCAGTTTAATTGAAACTTCTGCCAATGACAAATTACAACTTAAATTCACATGCAGTAGTTGTCCTCTACAGACAAGATATGGAAAATAATTTTTAATGTGCTCATTGGTAATAATTGTGCTTTCTATCAATATCCACCTCACAAATAATCTTTAAAAAAAATCAGATCAGGTCTTAGTGATCGTAATGTATAATAGATAGTCCACATGAAAATAAAGGGATCATTGTTAAAAGTTTAGCTACTTTTCATAATGTTCTTACATTAAATCTGAGAGCAACAAAGTTGGTCAACATTTGTCACTCTGGTATCTCACAGTTCTTGGTCTCCTAGTTAACAAGAAATTTGGAATCAGGAAACCTGGGTTCTAGCTATGCCTCTGCCATGGGCTTGGTGTGTCACACTGGACAGAGCTCTTAGATGGAGATTTTCAAAGGCACAAATGGAAATTAGGCACTGTAGGCTCCCTTGCGCTCCCTCTTGGAGGAATACCCCCTCGGGCCTGTCCGAACTGGCCGGGTTCAGGCTCTGTAAGGCAGCCCCGCAAGTGGTACAGTCGCCAAGGAGCTGGCTATGGCCTGGACGAGGTGCAGGCAGCCATCCAGAAATAGCAGTCTCTAGGTAGGCTGGGGCCTGGGCGTTCAGGTGCTCAGGCAGCTAGCAAACAGACAGTCTCTTAGGGGCTGGCTATAGCCTGGGCAGGGCTCAGACAGCCAGCAAACACACGGTCTGTAGGTGAGCCCAGCAAGGGAGCATGGCCTCTGGGTCAGTGTTCCCTTGCTCAGGGTAGGAATCAGCTGACTCAGGGAGTGGGTACCTGTGCCATCCAGTCAGCCTCTGGTTCCTCTGGGTACACGGCAGCAGGTACTCTCGGCCAGTCATCATCAGCGTTGGGGGCTGGAGCACAACCCAGGCTTGAGTCTCTTTCAGGCAGCAGCAGGTCAGGTGGCACATCCTTCTCCTCCTCTGCATCCCCCTTCTGGGTTGCAGGGCCGGCCTTTTTAGTTCTGGCCCCACCCCTGTACTTCCGGTGAGGGGGGTGTGAGGCGACCTTGGCTCCACCTTCCAAGCAGACTCATTTTATATCTCTCTCTAAGTCATCTCAGTGCCACTAGATGAGATGGAACACCACATCCAGGAGGTGTGTGGGTGACATTCCCAAACAATCATATTACAATGCTGCAATTTAGCCTTAGTATACATGGACAAAGGTATATAACAAGGTGGAATGAGGAATGTCCATACACGCTGGGTTGAGGTGTTACTTTCTCAGATGTAAGCATGGAGAACCAAGTTTGTCATTAGTGTAATTCTAATAGTTTTCAGTGGAGTTTTACCAGGGATGAATTTTGCCCATCTCCATCTAATTTGATACACTGTCTGGGTCGATTCAATTCTCAGTGACTCAGTTTAAATGGCCAGTGCTATTTTGTGAGGTGGACATCTTCCATAAGACCTTAAACCAAGACCAATTCATACCATGGATAGTATCAATTGCAATGGGGTCAAATTTAAAATAGTAATATGGGGTCTCTCCCATTGTTACAAATCTCCAACTCACCTAATTCCAAGCCTGAAATCTGACACTGTTTAATAATTAAGCATTCATAAAACATGTCCTTATCATTTTTACTGTCATTAAAAACATCTTCCAAAAAGAATGCGTAAAGTTAACTCAGAATATACAAGCTTCTTTTTCTTTTTACTCCTTTTGATACAATTACCTAAATAATGTGAATATAAAACATTCTCCATTTCCAGATGACAAAGTGGAAAGTAAACGTAACGAATCTTTCAAGTGAATCTGAGGTTGACACTTGAAAGGAACTTTCTTTACCTTCAGCATTGCAAAAAAGAGAATCTCATTGTTATACAAAAAGGTAACAAACTGTATGATATAGGGAATGATCAAAGCAAGAAGAAAATAGGGTTCATTATATTTCTAGCTACTTCAGCAGGGGGGTTCCATCATTCTGCAGAAGGAGGGTTAAAATTTTGTAGCAGTCTTTTTATCAGTGATTCAGGCTGTTTGCTCATCCATTTTGTTCAGTTTCAAAGGTTCTGTGTGAATGTGTGTTTGGTTAGTTGCTGGAATGTAGATGAAGCAAGCTATTTTAAAGCGTTTTTCTACTATATTTCTGCTCTTTTGCAAGGATTTGGCTGGCTTATTATCCTTTTGTGTCCTGCTATGACATGATCATCTCACAGAGAAGTTCATCTGGGCCATGGATTTGTTCTCTTTCAGTAACATGCCATTTGTTGCATGGAATAAAGTAAGCACAATTGTCAACACAAGTTTTGAGAGGATTTGCTTTGGGGATTGCTGCTTCCTTCTCATATTGCAATTTTATTGTACTTTTCACTCTTATTTATAGTTCTTTTTCTTATTTCCTTTTAAAAATATGTGTGTGCATGGTTGTATGTGGTTTGCCAGCTTCCCCACTGAGCCAGAATAGACAATCACTTCTGCTAGCAAAATATTGGGGCCAAAAGAGTGCTTACTGTCTAAACAACTCTCATTTGGAGGTTGAAAAGGACGCATGTTGCCTGATTTATATAAGGCAGCAACAACCCATGAACTATGCTTTGTTCTGTTTGTCACTATAAACATTCTTCTAGTTATTTTTGCATGTGTCTGTCTTTTGGAATAGATGACCTATTTGCTTACAAATGAATTCTCTAAAGCAACTAAATCTTACAACCAAAGCTCTGCACAACTCTGTTGCAGCTACATGATGTTCTTGTTTACTCCTACCTCCTGTTCCTTTCCCTCACCTCTGCCATATCCTCTTTTTTAGTGCTCCTTCTGTCTCATTCTCAGTTAGATACTGTTTTTCATGCTCTGTATCTGTGCAAATGTAACTGTAATCTCTTTCTAGAAGGGAGCTTGTCTTCCTATATGTTTGTAAAGCATCTTGCATTCCTATAGTGACAAATATACACCAGATGGAGTGATTAGTAAAACCTATATTTAAGGTTTAACTAAGTGTTTCCATTCAAAGTGCCCTTTTTTGTTCATGGCTTTCTCTGTCTTTCATCTACTGGGAAGATATGTTCCATGTTTGGTCTCCATTTCAGAGTAACATTTTTGAAAACCTTGAGCAAAATAGAATCAGAGGGGTAGCCGTGTTAGTCTGGAATTGCAGAAGTGACAAAGAGTCCTGTGGCACCTTAAAGACTAACTAAAATTTTAGAGCATAAGCTTTCGTGGGTTAATACCCACTTCGTCGGATGCATGCAGTGGAAGTATCCAGGAGCAGGTATAAATAGGTAGGCAAGAACCAGGTGGGAGATAACAAGGTTAGTCCAATGAGGCTGAACCAGCTTGTTATCTCTAATCAGGGAGGGT